>JARYHS010008075.1:116520885-117007926 GCA_031002005.1 Vandiemenella viatica | reverse complement strand
TATTTCAGATATCTGAATCAGTTACCTAAAACATTCTACATCCTTATCATTTCCTTAGCCTGGAGTATACAAACTATTTATCTACAACACTTTCCAATATTAAATACAAGGTCACATATTTCTACGTAGTGACTCTCTTTGAACTGTTCTCTCATTCATAATATAGTTTGAGGGCTTCAACTTTATATGCACCTCTACATTTACCACTCTCTGAGTCTACTAGCTCATAAGAGTTACGGCATGGTATAGACACTATCTTGAAAGGGCCTTCAAGCAACCGATTAAACTTACAATTCTCTTGGCGCAGAGCTGATGATTTATTATGGACTTCAACCAACACTAGATCCCCCACCATACTCTGTGCACCTTTGACTCTCAGCTTTTTCTCCTTATCACCTTCTCCATTGAATTTTTAAGAGCTAAAGCTACCTTTTCTTCATAACTAAAACTCTTTCTATTTGGAAAACTAACATTCTTGTATTAACCTGTCAGCAGGTTTCTTAAACATTTGTTCAATTGGGGGAATATCAATCGTATCACTAGCTATAGAATTAATTTCATTCTCAAAATTTTCAACCCCTTATGCATACTTACTATGTTGGTCTGTACAATATGTCCTAAACCAATGTCCTATTTATCTCATTAGCTGTTCTACGGGATTTCCTGCTGCATGATAAGCCAAGATATGTACAACTTCTATCCTTGCCTGTTTGAGTTTTCCTATCCAAACTTTACAAGTAAATTGTAGGGCATTGTTGACAAGTATCTTCTTCAGCTTACCTACTTTCTGGCAGTATTATCAATTACTAACTCACCAAACTTTTTACAGTGGATTTCTTCACTGGGTAAAATTTAACATAGTTAGAGAAAAACTCCAACAGAACTAAGATCTTGGCCATCGCTCCTCGAGAAATGGGTAGTGGGCCAAATGCATCAGCAGAAACCAAGTCTAATACTTCACTTGGAATGATATTTTGCATTTTCCAATTACTTTCCACCTCCTGTAAGACATGTACACCTAGACCATAATCTGAGCTATCTGTGGAGAGGAAAAAAATCTAGATCCCAATCTGGATAATACAGGATATTTGCCCGACATAATTCATCTTTAATTTTCTGAAAATCTCGTTTATGTTGTTTGAACCACACCCACTTTGAAGTTTGTTGTTCCAAACTACTTAAAGCTGGGCTATTTATAGTTTTCCCCTGAAGAAACTTCCTATAATATTCACACATTCCCAAGAAACTCTTTAGTTGCTTCCTATTCAAGGTTGGTAAAAATTCTTAATGGCTTCAATCTTATCATTACTAGGGAAGATTCCTTGTGGCGCAATACGATGGCCCAAAAATTGAACCTCCGTTTCCAAAAATGTACATTTCTTTAAGCATCTCTGATATTAAAAGAATATCATCTACATATATCTCTACCCGTTCGAGTGAGTTCTTTTCCTAGAACACTATCCAAAGCACAAAATGTAGCCACCGAAATGTTTAAACCAAATAGTAAAACTTGAAAATTATAACAACAGCTATCAAATAGAAGGCATAATACTTACGTGATTCTTCTGAAAGCAGGAATTGCAAATGGGATCAAGTCAGATCGATAGGAGAGATGTACATTTACCTTTAAATCTGTGTAATAACTCACTGATAGGTGGGGAGGGGGAGGGGTGATTCCGCTTCATCATTAGATGTTTGTTTAAAGTGCATGCATCCAACACTAGTCACAAAGAATTGTCTGCTTTAATATCAACTACAAGAGGATTGTTGTAGGAGCTCTTTGACTTCTCTATAACCCCCTACACCAACATCTGATTTACTTCATCCTTCTAGCCAAAGGGATTGGATAATGTTGAATAAAGAAAAGGTCTCCAAATATTACCATAAGCTCACACTGGTAACTTTTGATCAAACCGGGCTTGTCAAGAAGACATACCTATATTCCTCAATAAGACATTTCAATTTCTCCTGCTGGTCTGACAGCAATCTCTTCATATCATTTGGATAATTCAAAACCTTTTATTGACCTACTTCATGACTAACAACCAGTCTATTACTCTCACTACTATGCCTTAACACATTTATAAAAATTTGTGATAACGTTTGCTATCAAACCCTAACTACATCATCATTCTTATATATAACTTTCACATGAGTAACTTCTTAGATCCCTTTCCAAATGGACCTTTTTTTTAATTTTAAAAAAGAAATATTCCCCACTATCTAACTTGATCCACAAGTAACCTTTGTTAGCCAATCCATTCCTAAAATGGAATTAACATTAAAATTAGGTACTATACACGTAGGTATTTCTACATTAACTGCACCCATTCTCCCTTCCATTAACGTTTCCTGCTTAATTCTTTTACTTTTAGAGCCAGTGGCAGTAATTGCCATACTATTAAATGGTAACACATCTACTTGGCAAGTGTTCTCAATATCGTTAAACATTCCCTTCGCCAGGCATGAAGCCTCTGATCCAGTGTCAATAAGAGCGTCTATTTGTCTGCTCAAAGCATTAAGCTGTACCATAGGAACTTTATCTAAAACATCATCCTTATCCTCTTCCAACTAATCATCTCTGGGATTATTCATAAAAATTGTATTGATTTTATTGCAATTGGTACCTGGACCCACATCCTTTTCCATCACTGCAGGATCCGACACAGTGGCGATCTTTAGTTTGATTGCCCCCACACTGTGTAACCCTTTCAGGCTGTGGGTTTTTTTCTCTGACTACTCTCTCATTATCATTTCTCTGTCCATAACCTTCATGACCTCTCCCCTTGGACTTACCATCCCTTGACACACGACACCTTCTAGGAGGATTCCTGCTTCCCCCCGCCAAGGCTTTTTTTTGGGGGGGGGGGCTGTCATCAATCTTTTTATGGTTTCATGCAATCCTCCATCCCTTCCTATCTTGTGCTAACCTCTTCATACAACCCACGTCATCAATTATCTGCTTCATATATTCTAATCTCTGTCTTCCTCTACAGTTCTTACCTTCGACTGTTCCCTCCAATACAAATTAACCAAACCAGCATGTCTCAAAATATGAACTACCAGCCTCTCTCTCTTCTGTAAGCTTCTTCCACAAAATTTTTTCCTCACCCATCATTACCAAAACTCATTCATTTTGTACTTTGTCTGTCCACCTAATTTTCAGCATTCTCTTGTAGCACCACATTTCAAATGCTTCAATTTTCTTTCCTTCTGGTATTCCTAAAATCCATGTACACAACCATAAAGTGCTGAGCTCCAAACAGAGTGTACAAAAGTTCTTTCTAATTTCTAGAGCAACATTGAAACTAATAAAAGATTTCTCTTTTGATGAAGGCTCTTTTTGCTAGTGCTATTCTGCTTTGGCAACCAGTTGTAATTTTGCTTCCCAAGTAGCAGAATTTACTTACGTCTCCTATTGTATTCGATCCTATTTTTATATTTAGTGTACTAGTATTGGTATCCTTTATGCTACATTCATCACTTTTGTATTGCTTTGATTTATATTCAGTCCAAAATCTTCCTTCAGTATTAGTAATATTGACCAGAGAATGACTCCTATGCAACCAAGTGCCTCATTAATTCTGAAACTCTTTCCAGTTTAATCACCTCCATAGCTGCTATAATATTTCTAGTTTGAGGAGAATAGCCTGGCTCCTATCAAATATATAAATTTCTCTTCCTTATATGGATGGTCTAAATATTTGTGCCAGATCCAACGTTTATGAAAAATTCATGCCGAGTCTCACTACCTTGTTTATAGGGCCTTCTAGCCATAAATTCTCTGACCACCTAAATTTGGCTGCTTATTGACCAGAAATGTATCACAAGGTTTTATTTTCTATTGTCTGGTAATACATTAAAATAGTCTGATCTCTCAAAATCATAAGTAAATTCTGCAGGATGTATCTTGCCAGTATTATCAAAATAGTGAAATTCTTCCTTTACATCAACACTGACCACTTGATTACCAGTTAAGGAGACAACACTTTGACTTAGTTGAAACTGTAATCCTGCAACCCTTTTCTCAAACTGATTTATATTACTTTCCAATACATGTGTAAGTTGTTCCTGTTGCTGCATCATTCTAGACACCACAGGCTTTGAATAAACCCGCATACTCATCCCTCATCTTATAACAATCTTCTTTTACTGTCCTTATTATATTACTGTCCACCTCACTAATTAAATCAACACCTAAATCTTTATTCTCTTCACATATTTAGGTCACCTTCTAATATTTCTCCTACATTCTGTCTTGCACAGATGTACTTTCTGGATTTTTAACTACATTGTTCAGCCACTTCTCCCAATCTAGCATTTAAGTTGATAATGTCCACTTTAATGAGAGCACCAATACGCTGAAATTGCTTATCGATTATATCATAAATATCAAAAAATGTATCATGAATACTAGAGAACAGCTCAATAATAGTACAGAAACTGCCGTCAAGATTTAGTTCTAAAATTTATTATTGATTTCAGCAAATTTGCTGTCAGGTTTCAACTCAATTTTAAATTCAGCAAATTTTATATCTATATACAAGAGTTTACTATCAGATTTTGCATTAAAATTACTTACAAAGATTTGAGAAATGCCTGCAAATTTTGATCGTCAGCCATTCAACTATCTACGAATTTAATTTCACAACAAATTAAAGAGAAAAAAAAAACTGACATCATCAAGTTAGCACAAATGGATATACAAAAGTAATATATGTACACAGTACTCACTGTTCGCCATCCACTAGATTTTGAAGCACTTTAACACTTTCTCTTAATACGTTTATCACTTTTTCTTTCTTCACATGGCACTACTTTTCAAAACACTTCACACGCTACACAAACACATCAATAGTCAAAACACGCAATCTTGATGCCAAAGTAGCTCATATACTGGGACGAAAAAACTGCCTCTTTCCATCAGGAAATAACTGTCAATTCTGGTCCTCATCATTATGGTCCAAGCAATCGCTAGTTGAATTTCTCATCCAGTTTTTCCCAACTGCACAAAGTCCCTCGTTCTTCATAAGTAGCTCATTGTCACTTCCATGTTTACCAATCCAAATATTCCATTTGCGAATTGCACATCAGTTGCAGATTTCTTTGGGATTTTGATATATGTTATCATACAGATATCGTAAAATAATATGTCTGTCCACAGTCACATTAAAACAATCAGAATTCATACAAAATCATTCACAATCATCATGATACTCACAGAAATGAAAATTAAAGATATTGACAGGTATTTACAAACATCAACATAAGCCAGTCCAAAGAATTTAGAATTGTCCTCAAAACATTACGGCTAACATCAACACTTAGAATTACAAATGTTTAATCAATGTTTCATGAATAATACTGTCCATAATTATATTAAATAGCATTTACATAGTTTCTCTGCCATAAAACAATTGTCATTTATACAAATTTACAATTAAGTACACAAAAGTATACAAACCATAATTAATCAACATCCAACTTGCTATACACAAGATAACATTTCATTAAAGGTCTGGCTTTAAGAGCCGTTATATACTGCTCTAACTGTGGACAGGCATAAAATTAAAATTTAATCTAAACATTAACAAAGTAATATCCTAAAAATACGAGGGCTATCCAGAAAGTAGATTACGTTTTCGTCTGTGTCCGCTAGGGGTGGGGCTAGTGCGGCCATCTTGGGGTCAGAGCGTTGCGCAGCTCAGTCGGCATCTAGCCGTGCTAGTGAGAGGTTCGTGCTGTGCTCCGTTCAGATACTGTGATGGTTTGAAATGTCTGCGTTAATTGAAAATCCTGCGAGCTGCGAGGTGCGTGCAGTAATAAGGTTTCTGACTGCAAAAAACTGTAAACCGATGGAACTCTATCGGCAGCTTTGTGAAGTGTATGGGGACAACATTATCACTGAAGGTGGAGTGCGTCAGTGGGTCATAAGATTTAAAAATGGCCGAACCAATGTTCACGACGATGATCGAAGTGGGAGACCCAGCATAGTGACTGCCGAACTTGTCGAAAAAGTCGATGCTAAAGTCCGTGAAAATCGAAAGTTCACAATAACGGAACTTTCTTTGAGTTTTCCACAAATTTCGCGAAGTTTGTTGCACGAAATCATCAGCGAAAAGCTTGGTTACCACAAGTTTTGTGCAAGATGGATTCCAAAAATCTTGACAGAGGACCACAAAAATCAGCGAATGGCTGCAGCATTGAACTTTTTGGACGCTTACCATAAGGATGGTGACTCTTTACTCGATCGCATCGTTACTGGTGACGAAACATGGGTGAAACACGTGAACTGTGAAACGAAATTGCAATCAATGCAGTGGGGGCACACAAGTTCTCCCCAAAAACCCAAGAAATGCATGCAAACAATGTCGGCAAGGAAGATGATGGCGACTGTTTTTTGGGACAGAAAAGGTGTGATTTTGGTGGACTTCCTGGAAAGAGGCACGACAATAAACTCTCAAAGGTATTGCCAAACTCTCCAAAAACTCAGAAGAACAATTCAAAACAAGCGCAGAGGAATGTTGAGCTCTAAGATCTTGTTGATTCACGACAACGCCCGGCCCCACACGGCAAATGTCACTCGTGAAGTTCTTGAATCTTTTAAGTGGGAGTTGTTTCCTCATCCGCCGTACAGTCCCGACCTGGCACCGAGCGACTTCCACCTATTCCCAGCAATGAAGAAGTGGCTGGCTATGCAGCGTTTTGATGACGACGCACAGCTGCAAGAAGAGGTAACAAAGTGGTTGAAGGCGCAGGCGGCCGAATTTTTCGACGAAGGAATTTCCAAGCTCGTACATCCCTACGATAAATGCCTTAATTTGCATGGTGACTATGTAGAAAAGTAGTATTTGAGTGTGGCTTTCATCTGTATATAATAAAATTTGTTTCCTATACTTTGTTTATTTTTTATTCCAAAACGTAATCTACTTTCTGGATAGCCCTCGTATCTATCATTTCTCTCCATAATCATTATGTATTCAATCTCTGACTGTCTTAGTGTAGCAACATAACTTATTTATTTATTGTATTTATCAATCTTGTTTCATCCCTGCTGAGGAAGGACCTCTGGCATGTGAAACATGTTATCGTTAATACACATACATTTTATATTCTTTGTTTCCAAGATTGTGTTAATTTTATAGCTTACTTGTAAATCCGGCTGTGCATAATTTTTTGTTTACAACCTAATATAGTGTGGTTTTTTTTTCTTTTCAGAATTTAATTTTAATGAATTTGCCTTAAAACAATTTGCTACTTCACTAAGTACAGTACTTTATTTACATTAAATTCTACATTACTGTTTCCTGTTTTTCTCACAGTCAGGTTAGTGTCATCTGCAATTAAAACACTTAACTTTGTCAGATAAGTTTCTACGGAAGTCATTGATGTATAACAAAAAGAGGAGTAGTTCTAGGACAGAGCCTTGTGGAATTCCATGTTTTATTTTCTCCCAGTCTGATGAGACATCTTTACTTACTTTAGAATAAAAAATTTAAACTTTTTTCATTTGACTTTCCCTGTATGATTTAAACCATGTACCTGCGGTTCTATAAATACCATAGTATTCCATTTTTTTTCAAAGTAATTCATGATTTTCACAGTGAAATGCGTTTGCAAGATCACAAAATATTCCCACAGGGCTCATTTTATTATTCAGTTTCTCAAATGTGTTATTTAAAAATGAATATATAGCCGTTTCTATAGATGATCCTTTCAAGAACTCAAATTGTGAATTAGTGAGGATTTTATATTGTGTAACATGTGTTATTACTCTACAATACATGACTTTTTCCAAAATCTTTGAGAATCCTGAAAGTAATTAAATGGGATGATAGTTATCTACACATGTTGCTTCTCCTTTTTTAAACAATGGTTTTACAACTGCATATTTTAGTTTATTTGGAAACACACCTTGCAATAAGGATTCATTACAAATGTGGGCAAGTACATGATTGATACAATCTGAACATCTTTTCAGTAATTTACTTGAAACATTATCATACCTGGAAGAATTTTTAGGTTTTGTTTCATGAGTTTATTTATTTCTCAGACAGTTACTGGTGGCAATTGCATTTCCACAAATCTATTTGGGAAAGCAGTCTGAAGAAACCTTAGGGCACTATGTGGGGATTGCTTCTCTATGCCTAATTTGTCTACAACTGTGGTAAAATGTTTGTTAAGTATTTCACAAACTTCCCCTAATTCACTATGCACAGATCCATTCTGTTCTATTTTTTTCTTTAAAGTGATTTACTGATTTTCCTGTTTCAGTTTTTATTATATTCCATATAGTTTTCATCTTATTGCCTGAATTCTGTATTTTCTAGGTGGGTACCTGTAACATATATATTTACATATAACATCACAGTCTTTCCTGACATGTCGATAATTCACTCAGTCATGTGATAAACTTCAACGTGTGCACACCTCCCAAACCACATGACTCATTTCCTAAAACATGATTAAGGTGAAAACCGAAATATTGTATATGTTTGTATTTATCATATATGTTTTTAACTCATCCCAGCCTTTAACTTTGGTGAGTGGCGAGTCATTTTCCCTTTCATTTGTTATTTATATTGCCTAAAAGCAGTTTCCATTTTCCTTACTTTCATTAATGTAAAAAATAAAAGTGATAAGTTTCTCAATAGGAGTTAACTTTAAAGTTTCCTAAAACTGATTACTCATGTTACAAAGCACAACATCCATTACAACGTAAATGTCACCAATAAATTATTTAAATTTTAATATTTACAGTCCTATTTGTTGGTTAAATAGTGTTTCACACTGGCTCTGTACAGCAAATTCTGTGATGTATGTATAATAAAAATTTATAAAACAGTAGAAGTTGATAACTTCAACAAGGCTCAACTGACAAATCTCTTAAATTATAGCTAACAATGGATAGCTAGTATGGATTCAGTGTGTAATTTTGCACCAAGATCTAATTGTCTCTCTCACAATGAACACAAATAAGGAGTGACGAATATGTGAGGAGTTTTGTTTTAAATTCAGAAAAGTTCTAGTGAAATCTATTAAATGAGTTAGAAAGCATCTGTAGACATATACAAGTTTTTTTAAGTGACAGGTGGAAAGTAATATGAAGAACATGTTGATTGATTTTTTCCTCTCTTTCTCGGTCTGAAAAAGAATTGTTCAATTAGAATTTGTACCTAGGGGTACACAGTGATTTTGGTATTTTACTGTGACATTGTAAGACATTTCTGCTCGGATTTTTGATGAAAATTACCAGAGTTTTGGACTAAGTAAAGTTTTTTCCTGCTTAGTGACAATGCACCAGCTCTCAGTATTTTTACACACAATAGTCTTTAATGAAGATTTGCGTGACTTTTACCCCAATCCCTCTAATACATCTGACTTGATACTCTGTGACTATGGGCTGTTGTCCAATGTAGAGATGAATTTGCTGCTTCAAGATAGCGATAGATATGGTGGTAGTTCTGTTACCTGTGGTAGAATTGGCATTAAAAAAAAAAAGTTCAAACAATGGAAAATGTAGTGGGGGCAGTGCATTAAGGCACAGGAGGAATACCTTGAAGGTGATGGGAGTCGTAACATATAAACATAAGTATTTCAGATTTATAATCGTAGATTTTCCCAGCGAAACTGATGCTTGAACATCTCTTGCGCATGTGGGCGGATCAATTGATTGTAGTTCAACAAATTTTCAATGGCGTGAGGTGCCATCATCTTCAGGTTGCGTCTGCTGACCAGCATGAGCAACTCAGTCCAGGACTTGACTAGTGGGTCGGACCCTCCGATACGGAGCGACGCAGCAGGAGTGGAGGGGATGGGTCGAAGGGTATAAATACCACCCCAGCAGGTCCAGACCACCAGTTGCGAGCTGGTCTGTGATTCACATGCGGGTCAGCAGACATAACCTGAAGATGATGGCATGTCGTCGAAATTGAAGTACGATCAACTGATCTAGCCACATGCCCAAGAGATCTCCAAGCCTAAGTGTTTCAGATTTTACAATTTTACTCCAGGAATTTTTCAATACAATCTCCTACCTGAACTCTTTTATGTAGATACATAATCATTTCTTTTTCTGCAAGATTAAGTGAACATTTATTTTTTACATCTTCCTAGTAACAATCTTATAGTTAAAACTATACTAAACAAGATATATAGTGGGATGAAAATACTTACTGCTATGTTCACAAAATAATCCAGGTATTTCAACATTTTACTAAGTCTCTTTTCTCTTCCTGTGGAAAGGCAGAGTTTCAGAGCAAGAGTAAAGGGATGAAGCAATGATTGTGATAGTGCAGGATTTGTTTTCAAATTCTGTTTCTTCATGAAAACAATCAATTTGTGACACAACTGGTGCTGATATTTTCTACAAATCGAACGATTTGTAGCAGAGAGATGTCGTTTCTTTCCCTGCAACATGAAAAAGATTTATAAACCTAGATATAAATTCTCAACGGACCAGAATTTGAATTAAGAAAATTTATAATGGAATAATGTGCATCACTACAAAATTATGTTCCTACTTCCCTTCTCTAGTTTTAACCACCATCAATATCCTTAACAAAAAGTACACACTTCAGCAATAAAACTGGCCACAATGACAGAATCTAAATCCCAAAAGTAATAATACTGGCAACACTGTACATTACACATATTCTATAGAAACAGTAATGTGTCTCAGCTAAAGCTTTTGGATAATATGATTGGAGGGATATTTCTTCAAACAACTCATAAACGATCGTTAGTTCCTCCTCCATAATCACTTTGCACAGCCCTCCTCACAATTTCTGCAGCATCAGAAATGACAGAAAATGATGGACTCATTATGGCTATTAATTTGAATTTATCAGTATGTAGGTACAACAGTGATTATATGTACTTTTATTAATATTACAATTCATACTCTGCACCAGTGTTGTGCATCATGGAAATGGGTCTGTTAGATGTTTAAAATTACATCATGTGTATGATGGATGAGGCAGCTTTTCCACAATCCACTTTGACTGAATATTAATGTGGTGGCATGGTAATACAAAGCTTGCGGATTCGAATCTACTTTCATATGATTTCCCCCCCCCCCCCACCTTTATTTATATGTCACCTAAAGCAACATGAGTATCATTTATGATCAAAAAGTAAAGTGTTAGCATAAATGACAGGTAATAATATTTGTTGGAAATAACCCACTTTGTGTCTACACTATTAACTGGGCAGTACAAGAATTGTAAAACTGAACAATTAAAATCATACCCAAAGATAATGCACTGTATACAGTAAATGAAACTAATTTTTATTAACTGCAATATACCTGAATATTCACTGTACATAACATATATATATATATATAATTCTCCCCTTAGACTGCTTCCTTCATGAACAAGTTTAAAAATCTAGAACAACTTAAAATGTGAACAATTCCTTCTCTGAGAGTAAGAGTGCTAGGTCAATGCAAGGTGTCACATTTTTAAGCTAGTTTGCTCTTGAGATTATTCCTGCATTGATGGAATAAGACAACGAGAACCACCCAAAAGTGGGTCCTCTAAAGAAAAATGATCAACACAATACAGCTTTCATACAAATTGGAGTCGAATATTACGGCATTGTGTTACTTTCTAACTGGGGGGAATGGAAAGATAAGTTATTTTCATACTTATAGATAGGTTCCACAAGCTACAAGTTGATTAAAAATAGCATAAAACATGAATTTTAGACCAGGCTTATTGAATAACATTCAGGCTATTGTCACATGAACCATAGCCTGGTAGTAGGGAGTGGATTCTGACACAGAGGTCGTCCCAGGTTCGAATCAATCCATACTTTTTTTTCCCCTTTTCATTTTCTTTTTTCGGCAAAATATATATTTCCACAAGCACTCATTTTGGTTAATGTATATCAATGCAAATATACTTATGCGAAGAGGTGTAGGAATCCATGCTCTAGTTGCACAGCAACACAATATTTGTTCCTTCCTCAAACATCAAAATTAACATTGCTGTAACAAAATATGTAACAACCACTTATGCAGTGTTTTAAACATATAAACAGTAAATGAATCTCATCCTTTGATTTTATATTTCAGCTACCATATATCCATTGCTTCCTTTTTAGATTCGACATTAGAAATATCGAAAACAAGGGTTGACAATGATGAAGACCTTTAGCACACTATAGGGCCTAAGAAGTATAATCCACAGCAAGAATTAATCTAATTTTACAAATATTGTATAAATTAGTTCAAAAAGTTCCTATGTGCATATAAACTCATTTATTATATCAGCAACAGTTGCACTGAAGATTTTACTAAAAAGTACCTTATTATTTCAACAAACTGCAGAAGAAATGGTCTAAAATAATTACACACCTGAAAAATGGTACAACAGTTGAAGAACATACTTTCAGAATACAACGAAAAAGATTAATGCGTGTGGCATTTTTGGCAAAGAGGGCTAAGTAGCAAAGTTGACTTTCTGCTCTACTGGGGCTGGTCCTACAGATTAATGACAGAAATTTTTGGGGTACTCTCATGATCAAAGTGTACATGTATATATGCATATAAATCAGGATAGGGAAATGAACCGCCACTTAGATAACTGTGTGGTGCGAGCTCATACCAGATACGAATGCAAAACACATTGAAATTTTTTGGGTCTTAGGCCCATATACACACATATAGTTCATTTACAGCTGCTGCTGTTTCTCCACTTGATTTCTATAGCCTTTGGACCCCAACCGAATTCCTGAAGTCTTCTATTTGACACAGCTTCTTCTGCATCTTCCTTACAGTTTTTTGGTGGCCTTCCTAATTTCTTTCTATTGGACGACATTAATTCCTAAACATTTCCCACCTATAATGTCTATTATGGTAATATACATTTTTTTAATTTGATTGTGTTATCTACATAAATAAAATACTGTTTGTTGATAATCACATATCTTCAGAACAGCATGGCCAATTTGGCAAAATTTATTTTTAAAATATTAATAATAGTTTGAATAAGGTTTTTAGAAAAAGAAAACTGGAAAAGTTGGTCAAAAATTTGAAAATTCAAGAAAAACTGAAAGTACTATTTTCTATGAACCTGTGATAACAAAATATGCACTGGGGTAAGGTGCAACAGCTTTGCCTCAACTTTAACTGTGTGTAGCCTTGGTTAATGTCCAGCCATGGCTTTTAATAGAAAGGTTGCCACTTAGCCTCATTTACCTCAAGCTAAGAAAAGGTATAGGTAAATAACATTCACAAGTCAGTTGTTATTACAAATTACTACATTCTTGAAAGATTTTCAAAGTCATTAACTGGACAGGCATCAGACAATTTCACTGAAAACACAAATTGCAAATTTGACTAACCCATTGGAGTCAAACCTACCTCACAACCCCTCTGCTACTCTTTAGCTACACGATTTGTTGAATTTTCTTACAGACGCGATCTTAAAAGTCAAGCATGTCCACACAAAGTTATTATTAGCCACACCAAGCGACCAAACTAGCGACAACGTTCTACATAGTGCTTCAATCACAGCTCCTGTAAGACTGGGCACTACTGTGTGAGCCTACATCATATCACGCTCATGGCTTCTCGAAGGCTGGGGCCTACCTTGTGTCGCACCGACTATTTCTCTACGACTGAGCCAATGAGGGAAAGTTCTAGGCAGCTGTCTGTGCTCACTCGAACCGTGGGGAAGTCCCAAACTTCCACTTCACATAAATAACTTCTGGAGAGCTGGTCAGATATCAAATCTCACGTCTGAATGTTTCATCATCCAATTTTGACCTTGAAAATTAAAATAATAGTATCACTCTGAAATTTTGCAAATTGCTAAATCTAACTCGTGGTTCTAAGAACAAATGTATTGGAAGAGCATGTTAGGTATCTATTAATTTTGTAACTATCTGACAAAATTTGTTCTTAGAACCATGAATTAGATTAAATAGTATTGCATATTATTTCTATAGTCAGTTTCTATGTTAATTTAAGCGAGAAAGCGGATTTTTACAGTTTTGAGACAATATTTTGTGTTGCATCAGCTTTAAGAATTCGCCTGGAGTAATATTTCATAAATTTGTATCATTATTATTTATTGTCAGCTTAACTATTAAAGTTACGAAATATTTTATAATAACTAAAGCTGAAGTTTATTACAAGATCTAGTAATTTACAAAATTTCATATTGACAGTATTATTTTAGTTTTCAAGGTCAAAATTGGATGATGAAACATTCAGACGCAAATATTGATAGCTGACCAGCTCTCCAGAAGTTACTTATGTGAAGAGGAGGTTTGGGACTTTCCCACAGTTCGTGTGAATGCGGACAGCCGCCTAGAATTTTCCCTTGTTCGCTCAGTCGTGGAGAAATAGTCAGCACGACATGAGGTAAGCCCCAGTCTTCGAGAAGCCGTGAGTGTGATATGATTGATGTAGGCTCGCACAGTAGCGCCCTGTCTTACAGGAGCTGTGATCGAAGCACTATGTAGAACGTTGTCGCTAGTTTGAGTGCTTGGTGTGGCTAATAATAACTTTGCGCGGACATGCTTGACTTTTGAAATAGCGTGTGTAAGAAAATTCAACACCTCATGTAGCTAAAGAGTAGCGGAAGGGTCGTGAGGTTGGTTTGACTTGAATGAGTTAATCAAATTTGCAATTTGTGTCTTCAGTGAATTTGTCTGATGCCTGTTCAGCTAATGCCTTTGCAAGATCTTTCAAGAATACAGTGATTTTTCAGCAACAACTGACTTGTGAACATTATTTATCTATACCTTTCCTTAGCTTGAGGTAAAATGAAGCTAAGTGGCGACCTTTTCATTATAATAAAGCCATTATGCAAGGCTACACATGGTTAAAGCTGAGACAAAGCTGTTTATGCCCAACCCCAGCATAGGCTTGTTGTCGTACAAACTGATTTGGCTAATTTTTTTAATATTTTCATAACAGTCCGAATAAGCTTCTGAAAGGAAGAAAAATTGGAAAAGTTGCCTGGAAAATTAGAAAACTAAGAAATAACTGAAAGTACTTTTCCTATGGACCAATTTGGCTAATTTTTTAAAATGTTTGTAATAGTACGATTAAGGTTTTTAGAGGACGAAAAATTGGAAAAGTTGCCTGCAAAACTGGAAAAACTGAAAGTTCCTTTTGTGGACAAATTTGGCTATCTTTTCTAAAAGGAAAAAAAAGAAAACATTCGTAATGGTCCAAATAAAGTTTCTAGGAAAATAAAAATTAGAAAAACTGCAAGGAAAATTCGAAAATTTGGGAAAAACTGAAAGTGTTTTTTTCTATAGATTATTTCTACAAACTCATAACAATAACTCATGTTTTGAGTGATAGATTTGCATATGCAAATAACTCAGTAAAAATGTTTTCTATTGAAAATGATTGGAAAATCTGGAGAAAAAAAAAAAACGGTAAAAACACATTCTAATCTAAATTAAAATAAAATTATCTTTGCTTTTACGTTTTTGTTGTTTGGCAATCTGTCTTATAAATGTAGTTTTCTATTTCTATCCCATTGATATTAATTGATGACATGTGACTGATGATATCTAACAAGCTAGAGCCCCAATTAGTCATGACAGTGAGCAATCATCCCAAGCAAGACACATTTAATCAAGAATAGAAATGTGAAAAATAATATGTTTGTGATGCATTGAGAAAATCTGTTTGAATAAATGTTCCACTGTTGAATCAAAAAAAAAAAAAAAAGCCAATTTAACACTCCAATTATTAAGTAAAATAAAAAAGGGGGTAATTAAATGACTAGGAGAATAACAACTGGAGCCTTAGCCCCATTGCAATTAAAAAATTAATAATAATAATACATTTCAACTTTTGGGGTAGCACCAAGGAACTTCTGCAAGAACTTCATTACAGAAAATTGGTACAATTTATAGGATGTCTGTTTAGAAAATTGAGAGTAAATGTTTGAAAGAAAAGGAATAGTGGTGTATTTTCCTTGTTATGAAGAGTAACGAAAATTCAATTAGTTTAAATTGCAAATTATGTACTTCAAAACTAAATTCATTAAAATTCATGCCCCTTCTTACCAAAGAAACTGATAAGAAAAGCCTTGCCATATATTTCTTATATGGGGTAATTTAAGCCATTTTATAATGACAATTTTTGTATGTGTATTTGATCAAATTTGTTTTGTTTCCAGTAACTCAATTGTTACATCACCCCACCTCGTATTATTCAATCCATTTTTGTATTGCATTTGTCTATCAGAGTATTTCCTGTTTGAGCTCTGCTTTTGCCCACAATAAGGCAATGGTTGGATTCAGTGTTCCACTGTGAGGTGAGAAGCAACATTAAAAAAGTTTGGGTACAAGGCTACTATGTTTTCAAAAGGGAGAAAGCCAGTGTTCAAGACACAGAAAGATATTTTTTTTCTTGTTTCTTCATAAATATGGAAGGAGATAATGAAAAGTCTGTTAACATTAATTCTGAATATGACTTAAAATGGGGGGAGTGGAATTTTGAAAGTTCAGGGATGGAAACTGAAGCTTCTGGGGTTATTGCTTTTTGTACCAGTGTAGTATAACAGATTACTTAAAGAAAAGAATAAGAATAATAATTGCTGTGATAAAGAAATTGGTAGCTATGGTAACGTTTAGAAAGGGGATAGCAATATGATCGGGTGAGTGTGAGAAAAGTTTGTGTGTTCGCTTTGAGTGCTAAAAGTTACTGCTAGCAAGGGACCTGTATATCTTCGGATCTTTAAGTATTAGATAACGTGTTAATAAATGGAATCAAGTCAAAGAAGTTTTACTA
Source organism: Vandiemenella viatica (assembly GCA_031002005.1). NCBI lineage: Eukaryota > Metazoa > Arthropoda > Insecta > Orthoptera > Morabidae > Vandiemenella > Vandiemenella viatica. Next base: position 116,991,158 of record JARYHS010008075.1, on the reverse strand, counting down.
TTTATTTCAGATATGGAAGATAAAACTAATAAGCATAAAAGCTGAAAGTTCACTCCGAATTACTTTAAAAACGATTTTATGCTCCTGCCGACAGTTGAATCATTTCAAATCCTTAAAAATACAACTGAAAATTATATTAAAATACAACAAGGCTAAATAAAACATGACACCAGGCTGGAGAAAAAAAGAAATGAGAGTAATATGTCATCGCCAAATCAGAGGAAACAAAGTGTTGCTTGAAATATGAAAAGTGATTATGATCCTATTTTGAATATTATTTTGCAACAATTTAAAGAAATTAACAAAAAAATTACAGTACAATTTCATGAAACACATAAAAATATTATTGAAAAATTGGAATATAAAAAAATTAAAATGATAATTACATCAATAAATGAATGAAATAAATGAAAATATGGAAAATAAAATACTGAAATAATATGAACATGTTCATTAAAAAGTGGGGAAAGTTCAAGCAAGAAAACATGGAAGTATAGAAGACACAAAGAAAGAAGCGATGAAAGGTTTCATCGATTTTGAAAGAAGATTTAAAGATATTGAAGATTTCAGCAAAGCAATTGTAGCAAACAAATGAAGGGAATATAAATACAGGAATGGCGAAAGCCAATGTGTATAAGATACAAAGAAGATGAAGACAATTATAACAGACTGTAAATGAATGCATCTACAAGTGAAGGACTGATAAGTGAATCTTGGTGCAGAATTAGTTACACCATAAATTCCTTAGTACCTGAGAGATAAGTCTTTCCCGGCGTATCTTTGATATAAATTCTTCGAGGGTTTGCCGCCGGATTACATTTTCTGCTGACAAGCTTTCGGCGACTTCCACTGCCGCCATCATCAGGTCCGTTGTATCTAAAGGAACAACAAAAACTGAACTGAATAGCGGAACAGAAGTGAGCCAGGATCGTTGACGACATCCGATTGGCTGACTCCAATGACGTAACCATTCCGTGACTGTGATTGGTCGGTTGCGGAATCAAGTGTAGATATACACCAGCGTTGTACTGACAGTTGGCTCCACAGCGTAAACCAAAGCCAAGGTTGTTATAAATGGAAAGAAGATGGATTACACACGTCAATGTTAGCATAACATCACTGTTCAAATTGCATCACCGTTCACACTATTCTACCAATTTGAACAGTGACATTATGCGAACATTGAAGTGTGTAATCCATCTTCTTTCCATTTATAACAACCTTGGCTTTGGTTTACGCTGTGGAGCCAACTGTCAGTACAACGCTGGTGTATATCTACACCCGATTCCGCAACCAACCAATCACAGTCACGGAATGGTTACGTCATTGGAGTCAGCCAATCGGATGTCGACAACGATCCTGGCTCACCTCTGTTCCGCTATTCAGTTCAGTTTTTGTTGTTCCTTTAAATACAACGGACCTGATGATGGTGGCAATGCAAGTCACCGAAAGCTTGTCAGCAGAAAATGTAATCCGGCGGCAAACCCGCGTAGAATTTATATCCTTAGTACCTGTTGATTCAGTTTGTGCAGAGTGAATAACATTAACATTGCAAGACTAGCTTAATGTCAGTGTATCTCAACATTAAAATTAAAGAAGGTACAAATATGTGAGGTGAAGAAAAAGAGGAATATATCAAAGAAAGGAAAACCAGTGAGAATCATGGAACTAAAGATAGAATGTTGTGCTTCAGGAAAAAAGGTAATCATCCATAAGTGTCAGCAAAATTGTAAGAAAAGAGAATGAATAACAACTAAATGGTGAAGAATGGAGAAACCAGAAATAGAGAAAGAAGAGACACAATATAAGGATAATACAGATCCCAAACATATTTTTATATTTTTTCTGGTCCATTTGGGGTCACTGCGAGACCCTACTCTAATGCATATTGGCTGGTTTTTCCAAATTCTGATAAAGTTCTGGGCTTCCAGAATGAGACAGAATTAAAGTTCTACAAAAGAAAGGAGGATGCAAACTCATGATAAACTGATGGTATGATTCATAAATATCTGGAATCCTCGTGATACATTTTTCTGCTGTCTCAAGCAACAAATAATAATTTTTTGATATTTAAAAAAAGCATAAATAACTGATTAGTTATTATTTACATTAGCACTAAATAGTATCCACCTGTTAAATTCCATATTAAGTTTAATTTTGAATTTCACAAATATAAGTTTTATTTATTACTTACACTAAAGAGACTAAGCAATAAAACTTCTAACAAAAATAAAATCTGTTAAATGCTCTGCAAAAGTTTTTCATTTTATGAGACAGTCAAATAAATTTAAGATACATAGAACATCGTATCTTAAATCCTTAAGATTTGTTTAAAAGGTAACCATAGTTTTTTCAGAAAATTGTACCTGGAAAATGTAGTACCAGTCACAGACTTGTGTTGCAATGTGCAAGAATTTGTTTCAGAGGGGATGTAGGGCAGGGGAAAATAGGGATCTAAATGAGGCTCTTCTGTTGTTCTGTCTGCTCTGCTTTAAGATAGAAAACTTTCAGGAAAGATTAGGGAGATTTCACAGCAGGAAAGGAAAATTTTATATAGGAAAGGACAGAGAGATGGGTGAAATGCTCAGGAATATGAGCGTAATGATTAGGGCCCTTCAGGCTCAGCCTATAGGGATGGAAAGGATAGATGGTGGGATTAGTGGGGTTGGTTGAGAAGTGGCAACATATCACAGGGGAAATAGGGTTAGCAGGAATGAGGTGCCAGATACTTAGATATCGTGGGGAGAAATAGATTTGATTTCTTAACACAGATGAGAAGAGCCTCATGTAGATGTAGGAGTAGGTATGGAGCAGCTGGCCATTAGGAATAATGGCATGGAAGGAAAAAATCGGAAGAAAAAGGTACTGTTCCTAGGTAGTAGCCATGGAATAGGTATAGGCCCCCTACTGTAGGATCAGTTATCCACAGGCTACCAGGTAACAGGGTTTTTCAATCTTATTCCAACATTATTGTGGGTAACAGATGATATAGGGAGGATAGAATAGTGTTAGTGGGAGGTGTGAGCAACAGTACTGATAGGAATTCAAGTTATAGTATAGTAAGTTACATGATAAAGGTGGCGAAAGAGGCACAGGTCATTCAGGGTCACCGTGATCAAGCCACAGTTGAACCAACTATGAGACAGGTAAACATGGAGACTAGGTTGCTGCTTGAGAAAGGTATTAGTTCTGTCTTGGGGGCTGTGGACACCACTGGTAGTTGGGGTTTAACTATGCATGGACAACACATAAATAGAAGCTAAAATAATAAGGGAGCCCACTTCTAGTAATGATGGGGTTAGACTGTGCCTGTTTTAGCTTAGGGGTTGCTGGTGCGGGGATAAAAACAAGTGATCATAGGGATACTGATTGCAGATGTACAATGATAAAAATCACTAATGCTAAAGAAGTAGCTAGAGCTCTTAAAATAATAACAGATGAAGGTACAACTTTGAACTGTGAAGTCGAAGGTTAATGCTGAAAATATCACAGAGAGGGTTACTGGTGAACTGCAGAAGAATAAAGAACAAAGTAAAGGATTTGGTAACCTAACAGAGGTACAAAAATCACAGGTAATTATAGGGTAGAGTCTTGGTTAAAAGAAGGAATACTAGAGAATGAGGTTTCCCAGTGGCTGCAGAATGTACTGCAGATATAGAAGAGCAATTAGTGGAGGGGTATTCACATTGGTTAGTAAATGTTAATATAGTTCTCTGCTGTTTATAGATCATGGCCATGATTTACTAGAGATTACAGATTTCTGGGGTGATAAATAAGAAGTGGGATATTTGCTGCTTACTTTAGTCTAAGGACGAATGTGAAGATGAGATTCTTGGGAAGAAACTACATGGATATTTACAGTTCAGAGGTGAGCGGAGAATGGTCATTATTGGCAGGGAATTAAATCTATCTTATGTGAACTAGGCAGGAAATAAGATTAATAACACAAGAGAACAGAGATCTTCAAATACCGTAATATGGGAAGGAGATTTCATATGTTTGGTAGAACAGAACACAAAGGGACAAAACATGTTGGATATTTTCTTAATAAATTCTGATGAAAAGCTTGTGAGGTCTCTAGTAACTGAAGTATAAAAGAGGTAGAAGTGTATACGTGAGAGCCTCAGGGTAGTTTATTGGGAGCATTGCTATTCATCCTTCTAATGAATGACTGTGTGGATAGTTTACAATTAGAATTTAGGTTTTTTGTAGTTGACACAATGATTTATATTAGGATAAAAATAAGAGAAAGCTGTGTACAGCTTCAGGGTAAGTAGTGCTTGGAAAAGAAAGATGAGCATAGACATACGCTGGCTCTTGATTTCATCCATAAGGGAGTGAAGAAAATTCCTTTTGTGGTAAAGGATGTAAGGTATTGAAACAAATTGCCAAATGAAGAAATGAATAATTTTCCAAAAATGCTGAATCAATTTAAAATTATTAAATGGCAGATGTAGATAGGTGAAGAAATTTAAAGCTTAAAATATATAAGAAAAAAATGTTTAATTCTGTGCATTTGAAAATAAATCCAAGTTATTTGGTTTATCTTACCTTCAAAGTGTGGAACATGTGTTATTGATTGTGATAAATGTTTCCTTTGTTTAACTTGGAGCTTACAAGTAGAGCACAACATCCTCTTACAAAAGCATTTCAAAGAAATGAGTTTAATGTCCATTTTTATCAGAAGTTTTAGCAATTTATCTAATAACTCACAAATATAACTAAAGCAACACGCATGATATTATATACTAGCTTCGAGCCCGACAAAAATGACGGTTTGAACGCCATATTCTGGCATTTTATATCTTCTTCTTCTTTTTTTTTGCAATAGGTTAATTATACAGAATAAATAATGCTAATGGCTTTGATTTGGTACTGTTCTACATATCTGATTTGCTGTTCACATGGCAATACAGAAGTAACTTCTACTGAATTAATGACGACGGAAGTATAGAACCAATAAAATTAAAAACAAATTAGGAATCCCGAAAACTTTTGCTATCCATGTAATATCAGTTTTATTCCAGGTCCAAGCACAATTCAGCACGATGCGTATGGAACTAATTTCACCCGCATTAATTAATACCTTCAGTAACATGGCACTTATGAAAGCAGTTTAATTGGTTTGTAAAACTCATTTCAGAGTGAATTATGTGAAATGTGTCAGTGGGGATTCTGGTCAACTTAACCACAACCTCCACTAACATTGCTTTCGAAAATCATAGCTTCTATAACTCTCATATGAATAACAACTGGTGGTAGTAGTAGGAATTTATTCAGGAAAAGTTGTAAGGAAAAATGAATAACGATCGCGTCTACTAGATATCGTGATTCCGCCAAAATAACATTCAATAATGACGTCATTATACTGCTGTAGTCATCACAAGACATATTATTTTCAAGCGATAATTCCGTTGTAATACAGCCTCTAGACTACCATTATTTTCAAGCAGAAATTAGGTTGTAATACATCCTGGACTGGCATAATACAGTTAAATGTACTTCAGAAAATATTTCCAGAGGATTCTTGCGTTTTACCATGGCAATTTGTGGCAGAATCGAGATCTCCAGTAATCCCGATTTATTTACTTTACTTTAAATGATGGAAAGAATAATATCAAAAATGGATAATTGCGATTTATTTGAATGATATATTTCACGATTTGTACATTTCGTGTAAACTTTCTCCAAGTTTTTAATAAACTTCATTGATTCTTATCTTCTGCCAAAAAAATTCTTAGGTTATTTTTTAACCAAGTACTTATAACTGATACAGGTAATATAACGTAAACATAGAATACCCTTCTCCTTACATGAATTTTTGCATCTGGTTGTCGTAGATAAATAAAAATCAATATGTAAATTTAAATGAACATACTAATTGCAACTTTGTGATGTATAATTGCCTCGCATTAATTTTTCCCCCTGCTCTCAGTATTTCTAATATCTCTGCTTACTGCTATTTTGTGGCAATAATATCGTTGTTGAATTCCTAGTGTCACATCGCTTATATAGTAAATAGTCATATCCTTGATGATTTAAATCTAATAAAAAAGTTATCTTAAATCTCATTTAATAGCTAACACATGTATCAAAAACTAAGGGTACATAATGGTAGTAGGAATTTACTGTGGAAAAGCTTATAAGGAGAAACAAATAAGTCATTCTTAATTATATCTTTCGTTATATGAATACGTTTCTCTGGTTAGATTGTCAGAGTTTTTGGTTAGGATTTTATATAAATAAATGCATTTTACTTTAGATGAAAGACTATAATTTCGAAAACGGATAACTGTTATTTATTTGACTAATACATTTCACATTACATTTCTCCGAGTTTTTAATAAACTTCATTGTTTCTTCCCTCTGCCAAAAAAATTCTTAGGTTATGGTTTAACCTAGTCCTTATAACTGTTACAGATAAAATAGCGTAAATATTTAATCCCCTACTCCTTACGTGAATTTCTGCGTCTAGTTGTAAATAAACGAAAAGCAAAATGATGGAACGAATGTAATATGGTGGCTGTTGATTGACGAGTGAAAGCTGGCACGAGACCATTCTCTAGCCAATAGCTATAGTAGCTATAGACGACGTATGCAGACTCCAGACTTAGCGTTTTATATAAGGGGATACCAAACAAAGAAGAGGCCTGGGAGAGATCCGAAATACAAATTATGTGATAAGTGACAAAATACTGTGACCAACCAAGTAGCAAATAAGGTATTTATCCATATATGTGTTGTGATACAAGGTACAATCGAATCTTCATTAATGTGGTACAGTGTCAAACTTTTCTGGAAAGCCAAGAAAATTGCATCTACTTGCAATCCTGAGCTGATAACTTTCACCATGTAAGAAAATAGAGCCATCCAAGTTTCAAAGACTGATTCTTCCAAGCTGATTTGGTGTGATTAATCAGCTTTTTTTCTAAGAGTTTGAAAATGTGAGAGAATATAGCATGCTCTACCACACTACTGGAGACAGGTATTAGAGAAATCAGTCAGTGGTAGTAAGCATTGATTGGAGTTACCTGCATGATTTTGCAGCCAGATTGCACCTTTTTTTTCTTCTAAACATTTATCAGATCAGAAAGAAATTGTTCAATTTCAGAGAAATATTATAATAACGCCATAATAACACCAAATTCCTTCCCCTGCTGCATAAGTTCCAGTTGTATTACAGTACCTGTAGTGTATTTTTTATATTAAAACCATCTCAAGCTCCATATAACATGGAAAAAATCTGTGTTTTCTTCAGTGAACAAGTTTTTAAATTCAATGTTGACTACATTTGCCTTATTGTGACTTCCACTAACCTCACAACCATTGTGTATTAATACTGGAATACTGAGGTCATTGTAACTCACTTTTCTTACACATGACCAAAATTTCTTCACCTTACAAAATTAATTAGAAGAGAAATCATCATTCTGGGTAGTTTTTTCACTTCCCCTTTGTATCACAGTAGTTCACACCCTTCTTTTACTGTACACATCAGAATAAGTGAATTAATACTTTACCTGATTAAACATGCTACAAGTCTTCATGTTTCTTTAGAGAAATATTAATTATCTTTCATATGTGTCTTTGAAGGCATTTCCAAACAGGAAATAATACTTTTCTTTTTTCTTTGTACACAGATCTAATGATTTTAATGTTGAAATTTTTGTCTTATAACTGCTTGTTCCTTTAATTATTGAAATATGTTGATTAAGTCTACCTTTTTTGACGATAAGATATAAAATATTTTCATAATCATTAACATACAATGTTATTCCAGTAACCAGCTCTTCAAAATGATAATTAAAGAACAGATTGTAAAATATTTCACAAGATTTATACTTGCTACTAGTTCTACAAATATAGTTAATCCAATCAATATATGGCTGACTGTAGTCACCTCATAGTAATTGTGCACAATCTGCAAACCATTTGACTACATCTTTTGCATTATTCCTTTGTGTCTCGGCGACATATGTTGACATTCGGTGACTGTCGAAATAGACTATCACAAACTCTGTGTTGGCATCTTTAATCTATGTAATTTTACGATCCTTATCAATATCTATTTTGTTACACAATTATGGATATAAATGTAGCACCAGTTGATTCAATCCTATTCTTCCACAAAATGTTTGTGTTATTGCTAAACATTTCTTTGCAACATATATTGGGTTTCAGCCAACTTTTTGTGCCAATAATGATATTTATTATTGTAGTGATTATATCAGGTTTCAGCCAACTTTATGTGCCAATAATGGTATTTATTTTTGTAGTGATTGTAGTTTTAGCTGTTTACTACAAACACTTATGCAGTTAACAAGGAGTAATTTTAACTGCTGCATTTCTTTTGAGCTTGACAGAGAATTTATCTGGATTCACATATCTGTTTTACTGTATTGGAACTTCCTCCCTCAGCCTAACCTCCCCCTCCCCCAGCAGCACAGGTGGGCACAGTTAATCCAAACGTTAACTTCGTTAATCATTATTCCGCTACTTAAAAAGTTAACTTCGATAATCGTTAAATGTTTATAAATTTAACGCAAGTTAAAGTTATCCGTTAAAAGTTAACTAGTCAAAAGTTGTACTGATGTATTAGTATTATAATACGGTAGGTATAACTGCTCTCTATCTCAAGGTGTTAAGTATCATGATGCAAGTGTGGATTTATTTATAAAAATTAACAATTTGTGGTTACACTATCGCCACAACAACGAAGTGGTATTCCTGTCTGTTTTTATCTTTGTTGAGACAGTGATCAACATAACACTTGCAAATTGTCTTACAAGAGACAATTAAGGTACTCGTGAATTTATAAAAAAAAAAAAAAAAAAGTAGTAAAAAAAATACATGGTTGCAGAATGAAAAGCAACAATATTATAGAACACAAGTTGGACTGAGACACCTGAATATGTGAAAACTGTAACCAGTGAAATTTGCGGCCAACCTAAAATCTACGACCAATGCCTGTTACGGTTACCTTTGTGCCAAGGCCTACCTGTGACCTAAAGGCCCCTTTAGACGACCCGGCCTGGTTTCACTAAATCATGGCCTGCATGTTTTTACGTGAACAAATAGAACAGAAGTTAGCAGCGACATCCTTTTACATTACACGGCCAAAACTGCCAAACTAGCTTCTACTTAAAAAAATAAAAAAAAGACACACAAATGTTTCGAATTAAAATTGCACATCACCTTTTTTGTAACTTATGTATTATTTCTTTGAATTTTTTCGCACTGGTTACTGAAAGTTGAGTTTTTTGCTGATCTGCAACACTGTTTGCAGACTCCAGTGCGATACTAACTATCGATCAGGCGGCCGGTCCTCCACTGGCACAGAATTTCGTCCGAGTAATGCCCGATTTGATGGCCGAACAGTTTGTCCGATTAACCTCTTCCGACACACACTGCCGATCCATCACTGTTGCTTCAACACCAACTGAACGCGATGTTTTTACTAAACGTATAATAACGACATACATTTTGTAATAATAAATACACCTCATTACAGATAATAATGTTGATTTGTCAATAAGATAGGTTATGACGCTTTTTAGTTTATTTACGTTTGCAGAATTCACAATATAAAATAGTCACGCCGCCGCCGGCTGAAAATGCTCGGCGCGCCGCTGCCAAGATTTTAGCAGGCGGCGCCCACTACTACACCGAACATACGAGCAGCGCTGCCAGTACAGCCAACTTATACTATACCGCTGTCTCTTTGAAATTATACAGAAAGAAACCCAACTATACAAAGGGGTCATCCATTGATTACATACGTGAGTGAAAGTGCTGGGAGCAAAAAAAGTCCACGGAAAGTAAACAATGTATACATTGATAAATTTTGAATAACAAAAAGGAAAGAGATATGCAGGAAGGGTTGCCAACTCAATGAAACAATGGGCAAACACTTTCAAAAAGGTTCTGGAATGTACTTTACTTTTAAGTGCTCATTTTTGTATCCAATTATACAAGGCAATCTGTTATACAAACAGGATACAAGAGGTAACCAAATTATACAAGTTTTGTATCCAATTATACAATCTGGCAGCCCTGCATACGAGTGGTGGCGTGACGCACAGTTCAAACAAACGAAAAGACAACAACTTATGTAACAGACTAAAGTTAACGGAAGTCCAATTTAACGGAAGTTAAGAAGACCGTTAATGATTTTTTAGGTTAACTTAAAAGTTAAATTTTCACAATTTTTTTAACTTCGTTAATTAACGATTAACGGATTAACTGTTTTGTGCCCAGCTGTGCTGCCCAAATATAGTCAATCATCATGTATAGAGCATTTCTGACCTCTGGTAGTGAATCCTACATGACTCAAGCCTCTGGAAAAGGTTAAGAAATCTGCAGCCAAGGTAATCACAGAAGTGTCATAATCTGATATTTGGATCCTACACTCAGCTCTGCAATGCTGTAGTTCATCAGCTTCTGAAATCTGGCAGCCACTGGTCCCAGATTTTACCTTTTCAACCATCTACTGGAAGGATGAAAGCATAGACTCGCATCATTGGTGCCAACATGCATCATGATTCTCAGCTGGCTGCATGCTGTCATTCAATGGCTGTTCCACACAGGGTGAATTTCCTCACCTGATGAATTTCCTCTTCCTTTAACACACAGTACTGAACTACCATAAAACCCTTCTGCATTTGCTAAGAATTTGTAGGTTGAGCACACTGAGTGAAAGCAAATCAGTCTTGAATACATCAAAGCTGTTAGACGGTGGTACAAGAGCATGAGTAACTGACCCTGCTTGCTGTTTCAAGATTCATAGAACCTGCTGATTCCACTGAAAGATACATATACCATGCACAATGATTATAGTACCTTCCGACACCACTTAAAGATATTTATGCCATGGACGGTGACTATTGGAGTTAAATATCTCTCAACAATTACACCACACTATAAACACTAATTATTTGTGTATTAATTAAAACAAACTTTACCACTACACCACAACTAATTTTTGGCACAAACTACTCACTGGAAATAGATCAAATAAAATCTACAGAACTACCAATACAAGAAGCAGCAGCTACTCAACCACATCAAACTCACACAAAAACTATCCAGAGGTAATAGTCAGGGGTTAAGTAAAATCTTTATACAACACTAGAAATTAATCAATACATACAATAAATGTAATTGCAGTTTGTCAGTATGTGCAACTAGTTTAAACACCCCTTAAAAATGATGGGTGTCACCTAGTAACAGGAACTAGTTCTGGAAAGGTTTCTAAAGAAAAAAGAATAACGATTAATCATTATCTTTTTTATTGATGACTGAAATTTTCAATGTTATGAAAAAGTTTCTTGGCATAATTTCACAAATGAATAACTATTATTTATTTAATTGATATATTTTATGATTACCCTTCTCCGAGTTTTCATAATCTTCCCTGTATGTTATCTTCTGTCCAAAATAAAACTTAGGTTATGTTGATGATGTAACTGTTACAGAGAATACAGTATAAACATCAAATACTCTTCTACTTACATGAATTTCTGAATATAAATGTCATAAATAAACATAAAGGAACTTATAAATATAAACAAATGTCATATTTTTTTTATACCTGTACCCAGGCCTTGTGGTAAGCGGGCGTGCAAGGTGGGCACTGCACACAGGCGGCACATCCAGGGGGGTGGCAAATCGAGCAATCGATCACGTAATATTCAAAGTCATTGACATAATGCACACTCCACCAATAGAATAAGAAATGTCATCACACAGAGAAAAATATACGATCATTTTGTAATTAGTATTTTGTTTATATTATAGCGTTAACAGGGCCATCAGAACTAAGATGCAATGCAAAACGTCTGTCAGAAGGTTCAATCACCAGGCGGTGCCAGAAAGTGGAGACCATTGTCATGCTCTATAATAGGATGTGAAATTAGGGAATAACCACAGAGTTTCCTTCTCAGTTTGTACTTGAACTCATTCAAACAGTGCTATCGCACATCAAACTTCAATTATTTTGTTAGTACTTCTTCTTAAGTGGGTATAGGTATAATTAACTTGGTTATTGTGATTATGATTCAATGTATCACCTGTTAGTATAAAATATAAGTGCAAAAAAAATCGCAATTCTGGCAAGTACCTATGTTTATTTATCGGCGTATTACAAAAATTACTGCTCCTAATAATCACCCATTTGTAGCATTTATACAATTAAATCTTTACGAATTTTAAAATAAAAACCCGGCCAAGTGCATGTCTGACCATGCACAGAGCACAGGGTAGGGTTCCGTTGTCAGTATAGGCAATATAAAATTCTTACAAGACATCTGAGCCAAAATTTGATGCATTTTAAAAATACAAAGTTAATTTTTTAGTTCATTTTATGGAATTTCTGTGAACTTTTTACACACTCAACTACATGGTTAAATTTGTCGATTATTACTCATTTACTAGAAAAGCCTACTTGTCCCTTTATGTTTTCCTTTTTAAATTTGTTATATTATTGTATTTAAAAAACTTTCAAATATTTACCGTTAAAAAAAAAAAAAAATAAGGAACAGGAGAAAAGAAAAAAAATTCAGGAGCGCAATTTCGACAGAAAAAACGAAGAAAGGAGGTGTGGAGAGAAAAACTGGCGGGTTGTTTAATGATATTTTTAAGCAAGTCAAAAAATAAGGAAACGAAATGTCAAGAAAATGTTGACGCAGCTTCAACAAGCACAGCCTTAAATCCAGAAGCTATGGAGGTATCTAGTAAATCAACAGAAGGAACTACTGAAGGAACAATTTATCATCATCAGCGATATGTACCAGTTTAGACTGTGCTAATAAACACAGTTTGTGGCCTGCCAGTATGACTAATGATCCTAGTCATGTTCCTGTACAGGTGTTTAATTACAATTTTCCCACTAATGGCAATGGAAGAAAATTTGCAGACAATTATTATTCTAGTAATCTTCCAAATGGAGAAAATATTAACAGAAAATAACTTGTTTCGAAAGATTGAGTCTATTGTTTTTGTTGTAAAATATTTGGTAAAAATTTAGCTAGTTTATCTCCTTTGAATGTTTTTTCTGCTGGCAGCGTTTATCATTAACATTATGAAACAAGTGTTTCCCACAGTGAAAATGTGAAACTGTGGGTACAATTGAATGATATGTTAAAAAAATAAAACTACTGTAAACCAAATGCAGCTGTGTCTATTAGAATCAGAAAAAACAATGGTGTGATGTATTAGAAAGAATCATAGCCGTTAACAAGTTTTTATCTCATCAGTGTCTGGCTTTTGGCGCTCGTCTAAAACGTTGTATGAGCATGATAAGGGTAATTTTCTAAAAGCAATTACAATGCTCTCTCATGACTGAATCAAAGGATGCTATCATTTCAGTGAAATCAATGCTTTAAAGTTCCATTATCCGGAAAACCAGTCTAATGATCCACAAACCCTACTGCAATATCTTTTTACTAATGACTTAATTTCAACATTTCCGCACACAGCAATAGCGCTAAGAATATTCCTTACATTGCCGTTTTCAGTTGAATCTGCTGAAAGATCATTTTCAAAGTTAAAAATTACTTAAAAAAACTATTCGAGATCAACAATGCACCAGCGAAGACTAAGTAATTTACCTATAGTTTCGATTGAACTTGAAATCTTATACCTCTTGGATACAAGAACATTAATAACTAATTTCACAATTATTTATTGGTTTTACATCTAAGTAAACAAAAATAACTAAGTAATAAATATAAATAAGTTTTCTTTTTAAAGCATTGCATTACTTTTTTCACACCCTTATGAGACAACATTAAAGACCCTTTCTGGCAAACTCGGCGTAGGTAGTCATAGTTAAACAGGGGGCGGCAATATCGGCATGGCAAGTGGGCACTCAAACAGCTAGCGTCTTGCCTGTCTGTACCTCGCATCATAATTTTTATCTTTGCTACAGAACAGATAGTTGCGTTTAACTGGTATTGCAGTTACATTTTCTTTCAACAATGTAAGTGCAAATAAAATAAAATCCCACTATTTATTTGAAATTTACATGTCCTTTTAACAATATAAGTGAAAATGAAGTGAATGCAGTTTTAAATTTCCTGGTTAGCCTAGCAGCGTTATGGTGGCAGGTAGTGTGATTAACACTCTGGGCATTATCAAAACTTGTCAAAGTTTGCTGAGTCATTGAGGGGACTTCAGTCTCCAGGTACAAAACAGTTCATTAAAGTGAGTTGGAACTCCACAACCCACCTCCAACAGCCCCATAGGTTTTTTAATGGTATTTTAGCCCTCCATACCCCATCCATCCATGAAGAAGGTTTTTGTTTGGAGTTATGGGTGCCAAAAGATGGCGTCGCAAAGCACATCACACAAATGGAGTTATTATGAGAGGCTGGTGAAGCAGTTGAGAATCATGTGCAGAATTGGCAGAGACTGGCCAGAACGTGAGAATTGTGTCTTTCCCGGCGTACAACTGATAAAAATTCTTCACGGTTGTTCTGCCGGATAAGTTCTGACATACACGATGTTAGCTGTGAAAACATCGTGTATGGCAGAACTTATCCGGCAGAACACCCATGAAGAAATCTTATCAACTGGCGAGAGTGTTATAGAATGATCCAGAAAGTTGGTAGAATGTTATTAGAATGTTCTAGAAACTGGAAACAGAAGTTCGGAACCTTCTGAAGCATTCTTGAATGTTACATTATCCTGTTGTAGTGGAGAAACTTCCAGCTCAGAAAGCTATATAGATGATGGCGAGCCACATGACTCAGTATGCTTTTGAAAATCAATTAGAGCAGATCAAGGAAAAACGAAATTGAACAAGAGTGCAATAAATTTCAGGGAAAATTTTAAACATAATAAGTGAAAGTGAATCACAGTGAACAGTGCATTGAGTGGAATTTTAGTGTGTTAAGTGATAACAACATTAACAATATGCCGAAACATAGAAGAGTAGGCCATCATGTCAGTGGTGAATTGAAAACAAGGAAACAGAAAGAACAATGAATAAATTAAACAGGCTGAAGATGCGAATGGACAAATTCTGAGAAAACTTAGGAGATGAACAATGAGAAGAATTTAGAGAAGAGTACTGTAGCAGGGAAATTAGTTTCATATAACCTTTAGGAGGGGATAATTTAAAGCTTTAGTATTGAAACTAAATTATACAGTTATAACCTTAATATTAAAGAACATTTCAAAGCAGAATAGTACCAGTATGAAATGGAAATGTAAAAACTAAAGGTTGAAAAATAAATGAAAAATCTTGTGAATGTTTCCAATAAAAGTACAGTTAAAAACAAGTGTTTTCATGCAACATTTATAATACCAGAAAATTTTATTTATGAAATTAAATAAATTTTAAAGTCGACTTGCCATTTGTTCATGAGTAGCCAGCTGACAATACAATAACCATTAAACAATAGAAAGTGTTTTATTTAAATAGATAAACTGAATTTAAAAATGGTAATGGATGTCAACACCAAGGAGGACTTCCTGACAAAAGTTAGAGCTTGTAAGCAAAACTTAAGTATGTTTTTAGAGGGATAAAGAAACACATCTTTGTAGATAAAATCAATTTGAAAATATGATCAGATGATAGCTAAAATTAAATAAAGTCATAAATTTAAATTAAATTACAGTTAAAGGGTGAAGAATGGAACTAGACATTGCACCCAAAGATTGTGTCATTGACACGTGTCAAAAATATGATTAAGAAATAGGAATTTGTCAAATCCAAGATAAATTTCAGGAAATAGAGCAGGTAATTCCAAGAAGAATGGCACAAGTTGTAGCATAACAGATAGTATAATAACATCTTTGAAGTATAAGTTCCATGGCACGGGTCTATCAATACTCTCTTTTAAAAAGGGTTTCCATAGCAACAATATATACAGAGATTAACTAGGAGATTGCCTAGAGCAGAGCTAAGGAGAACTTGCAGAAAGAAGTCCGATAATGTATTTAAGAACGATGTATTTAACATAATAAAAGAGTGATTTAAATTGTGCAGAATAACGGTTAACATTTTAATTATTTACTATAGCCGCACAAAAAAGCATATTACGATAAATCAATATAAAGATAAAGCATAAAATGTAATCACATCGTAAATGCAACACGGTACCATTTTTTAATGAATAAACAGCCACATATTAAGAAATGCTACATGGCGACCGTGACAGGACTTGGGTGCTGCAGAATAAAGAAATTACTACGTAAACTTACGAATTTGAGTATCTAGCAGACAACAAAAAATCAAGAAAAGAAGAGAGGAGAATCGTTGGAACTTAGAAGCACACAGCGCTACTAGCGGCCGAGTGGGAACCAGCCAGGGATTGACAACATCCACCATAGAAACCGCCAGCTACAAAATACGTTAAAGTTAAGTGTTTTCTAAACTCAATTATCTTTGTTCTTGTAATCAAAAACTTGTTGATTGTTTCAAGAACGTTGACTGTGGCAGAAGCGGTGTGCAGGTAGAATTAGTTTTACGTTTTTTGGGAGTTTAACATAACCTATCTTTTCGAATTTTCGTTGTTTATTCAAATAATTTATTATATCACATCATTTTATTGATACTAGTTTTGGGACGCTGAGTATGGCTTAGCTTTCTACAGAATGGCTAATCAGATGCCAGGTGAAATGGTTATTTGTGATCCTTTGGGTTCTGTAAATAAGAAAGATGAAACAGTCACTGTAGGTGCATTAGAAAAAAAACTATTTCGACTTGAGTCGCGACTAACAGCACGACTAGCAGCACAACTTACAGCTACACAAACACAATTTACTACACAACTTACAGCTATACAAGCACAATTAAGTTAGGAAATAAGAAGCTCTTATAAGTCTTTAGATGATCGGCTATCCAAATTTGAGACAGTTATAAAAAAATCTATTGATAATTTAAGTGAGTGTTTTGAAAGGACCGATAAGCATTATAAAATGTTAAAAGAGGAAAGTGAGATGTGTAAAAAGAAACCCATTGTAGATACTGGTATTGATAAGAGTCTAGTAATTAGAGGGTTTGAACAAAGTACGAATGCAATTCATTGTGAATCATTAGGTAATACAATTGAAAGTAATGATAGTAGGCATAATACTGTAAGGGAAAAATATGAGATGAGTGATGTTACAATTAATGGTGATGTAAATCATGTAAAGGATAGACAAATTGTCAAAGAAGGGTGTCATGTAAAAGAGATGGAAGAGATTTTAATGAATGCAGATAGATTGGGTAGTTTGATGATTTTGAAGGATGTAAACTGTGACATTTAGACGTCTCATTTAGTAGAAAATCCTTAAGGGATTACCGCCCAGGCTGAAACTTTCTACCATTCCATAAATTCCGTCTAATTTCATGTTGTTTCTCACTAGACCAAAAATTATTTAAAAAACTTGATTTGAACTCTTCATAAGTTTTACCAATTTGGACCTGTCGTTCTCCCCAAATGCGGGCACTACCCTTTAAATGTTTATACACACAGTTTATCTTTTCATAATCATCATAAGCATTGAAACTTCTAAAGTTTTCAAACCCTCTTATAAAGCTAACCGGGTGCACCCCTCCTTGATCTGTGAAGTGTTCCACCTCAATCTTTTCAGGGATGTTTAATGATACCTGATTGGGTAGGCCAGGGAGGTACTGAGCTTTCTATTTACTTCCTGAAAAATGTTTTCGACCTTCTCCACTTTGTCACTCAATCCCACCAATTGGGGAGAATTATGTTTGTGATTATGAATCAAAGCAGTTACAGAATAATGGTGTTGAACATTTTCAGAGTTCTTTACATATTTTTGAAGTTGTTTGCCATGTTACTGTTCTGGCAAAGTAAGATTAACTGTAAACAGACAGTTGTTTTGTATGAATAACTGGGAAAAAGTGAACTGGAAATATAGAAAAAAAGGTTTTCTTTTTTTTTTGTAGAGGGGTAAGCTATGCTTACTGCCTCATCCTGTGTACAAATTCAATCAGGATATTGAACCTACAACTCAGAAAATGATGAATTAGTTTAAGGTGAATGAAAAGATTTAACACTAGTGCAGGGCACAGGTGTGTACATATAAACTCTATCATATTGGAATTTACTATTATTTTCAAGTTATAGTTGGCATATTATTGTTATTCAGTGCCACAAAACACTTGTAGATAGTACTGATTGATGTTGATGCACACAATTCTTCAACTGTAATGATAGTAAAAGTTTATAATCACTAAGTGGAAGCTGTCATTTACCAATATTGACGATCTTGGTCAGATGTGCAGTCTTCGGCTGTTACCACAGCATACCATTACATAAAAGTTTATTGTCTATTAGGACTTTCTTTTTAGGAAATATATAGTTTTTAAGGTATACCGGAGCATTAGAATGAATATAATAAGTTGAGAAGAAATAAGGTGTTGTAATGATAGAATAAATGTGTTATGAATTAAGAAGTAAAATATCATATAGTGAGGGTACAGCAGGGCAGTCAAGACTCAGTTCCTGTAAATAAGGCCACGATCCAGGCATTGCCTTTAAATGATACTGAAAAGGTTCAGGATTTGTTTAACACAGGCATAGCTGAGGTCCAGATAGAACCTTTAAATGACCCTGTTGGTACATCTCATAGCCTAGATATGAATATATTCAAGATGAAGTAAAGTGGAGAGAAGTTATTACTTATGGGGAGAATATAATGTAATGTATTGAAGAAATAAAATAAAAATGAAGCTGTGATGGTGATGCTAGATTAGCAAGAAACAATGGTGTCCCAGTCGTATTAGCGAGGGTTGATTGTACTGGTCCAGGGTACCAAACATATGATTTAAATAATGTTGCCGGTTATCCAACAGTAAAATTGTTCAAAAAGATCAGTCTTATGAAGAATATAATGTACCAAGGGTAGTTAATGGAATTTTTAACAATTTGAATGGTATGTTTGCTAAACAGGCGGAGGCCATGACAGCTAAAGAGGATGTTACTAAATAACAGTTGTTTATAATAGCAATCTAAGTAGCATACTGGTGGGATGGACAATTCTGTAGTAGAATATACTTATTGTAGTTTTGGTTTTTTTGTTAAGTGATAAGGACTGTAACTCAGTGTCACAATGTGTGTTACAGACAATATGCCGTTTCAACCAGTCGCTACGCATGGGAATCCCACTAAGAAAGTCAATCATTGTTATATGTGAAAAAAAAATGTGTTGTTAGTCAAATGTACAATGTAAGCTCTCCTTACCTAAAAGGTAACATTTACAGGAAAGTTTACCATAACCATTTATACTGGTATGGATGTCAAATGGTATGGTAAACTTGGGGGGGGCTGTAGCATAACAGATAGTATAATAACATCTTTGAAGTATAAGTTCCATGGCACGGGTCTATCAATACTCTCTTTTAAAAAGAGTTTCCATAGCAACAATATATACAGAGATTAACTAGGAGATTGCCTAGAGCAGAGCTAAGGAGAACTTGCAGAAAGAAGTCCGATAATGTATTTAAGAACGATGTATTTAAAATAATAAAAGAGTGATTTAAATTGTGCAGAATAACGGCTAACAGATTAATTATTTACTATAGCCGCACAAAAAAGCATATTATGACAAAGCAATATAAAGATAAAGCATAAAATGTAATCGCATCGTAAATGCAACACGGTACCATTTTTTAATGAATAAACAGCCACATATTAAGAAATGCTACAAAGTTTCATTTAAAACTATAATCGTATAAGTGAGATGTGTTTTTCTGAAGTTTTCAGACAAAGCCAGGCAGATAGAAATTGGTCATTAGAGGCAGGAAAGGACTGAGGGCAAAAAACAAGGAGGAATAAGGCCATGGCCTTTTCAAGGAAGCAACCTGGCATTTATGATTTGGGGAAAACTATGGAAAATCCAAATCTGGATGCCTAGACTGGGATTCAAATCTGTGTCCTCCAGAATGTGGTAGAAATAGTAGAATACTAATGATTACACCCAAATAAACATAGCCACAGAGCTAACACGTATGCCAAATTAAAAGGATTCTGGTGATGTAATAATATGTTTGAGGGAACAAATACAGGGTGTCCACAAATGAATATCGGGGTTTTAATGCTTTATAAGATTTATTACATTATCCTTACAGTTATAAATGATATGTCAAATGAAAGAGCAACTCAAACAGTTTTGTTCGTTGGCACTAGTGCGCATGTGCGTGAAATGTTTCCACTGCGATCCGCTAGAATGCGAAGATGGTGACTAGTGAAGAGAAAGCGTTTTGTGTTTTACAGTTTGCAAAGACTGAATCTGTAGTTACTGTGCAGCGTGCGTTCCGCATTAAGTTCGGGCGTGATCCTCCAAGTGACAATAACATCCGTAGATGGTATCATCAGTTTGAAGATACAGGCTGCCTTTGTAAAGGGAAGAGCGCGGGACGACCAAGAGTTAGCGAAGAGACTGTTGAGCGAGTGAGAGAGTCGTTCACTAGTAGCCCAAAGAAATCTGTTCGGAAGGCTAGTCGCGAATTAGAAATTTCTAAGTCGACTGTTTGGAAAGTTTTAAGGAAACGCTTGCAACTACGTCCTTATCGTTTACAGTTGTTACAGGCTCTAAAGCCTGCAGACCATGGTTTACGTGCTAAATTCGCTAACGAAATGTTGTTACATGACGATGAAGATTTTCTACATCATGTTGTCTTCAGTGATGAATCGACCTTTCACCTCAGTGGACATGTTAACACTCATAATGTGCGGATCTGGGGCTCAGAAAATCCTCAAGAGATCGTACAAGTACAACGAGACTCCCCTAAAATCAATGTTTTTTGTGCCGTATCCCGGCGGAAAGTTTACGGACCTTTCTTTTTTGATGAACCGACTGTAACTGGTACTTCTTACCTTGATACACTACAGCAATGGCTCTTCCCTCAGTTGGAACAATATGAACCAGAGAACTTCATTTTCCAGCAAGATGGTGCGCCACCTCACTGGCATAACGAAGTACGCGGTTGGTTGAACGTAACTGTACCCGACCGCTGGATTGGCCGCAAGGGGCCCAATGACAGAGCTTGCTATGCATGGCCTCCACGTTCACCTGACCTAACGCCATGCGATTTCTACCTTTGGGGTTTCATCAAGGATCGTGTGTATGTGGCTCCGTTACCAGCCGACCTCCTTCAATTACAACAGAGGATTGAAGCAGCTGTTGCAACAGTTACTGAAGACACACTGCTCAACGTTTGGGAAGAACTCGGCTACAGACTTGATGTATGCCGTGTGACAAATGGTGCCCACATAGAACACTTGTAAGCTTGTATATAAAACTGTTTGAGTTGCTCTTTCATTTGACATATCATTTATAACTGTAAGGATAATGTAATAAATCTTATAAAGCATTAAAACCCCGATATTCATTTGTGGACACCCTGTACTCATGAAACAGTAGACAAATAACAAAAATAAACAAACATTAACTTTCAGACAATAATAATGGATAATGGAAACAAAGAAACTGCCATTGGGCACTAAAAATTAGATAGGATAGGAAAAAATAGCCCGTCACTTACCATAGATGAAGACAGGAGGGTGAGATCAACAAGTAAAAAACACACAAACAAACAAAATGCACAATATTTCGGTGAGAAACGTTATTCATGTGAGATCTGTGACATATGGTGGAGGAAAGATGTGATCACAACCCGACCCACCACATGAATGAAACATAGGCGGAAACACAGGGTGCGGGTAGAAGTGCTGGGGGTGGGGGATAAGATTGAACAGCGACAAATTGGAAAAAGATAATCCATGCGGCACCTGTTTAAAAATTATTATTGAGAACATTATCATTTTATTTTGATTTTGATGACTTATAAATAGGGTTTGGATCTTTAGGAAAAGTCATATTTTTTTCCTGCCTTCTTTTTGAGCTGAAATGCTGAAATAAACACTGATTCAACGTTTCTGATTGTATTTAAATCTATTTTATATAGCCTATAAATGCATATTCGGGCCATTTTCCTAATTCTGGTCATATTTCAACAATTTTTATGGTAATATGGTCATATTTTGAGGAAAAATCTGGTAATTTTATGATAGAAGTTGTAGATGAAAAGAAATTAAGATAATTATTCAAAGAAACATACTGCTGTTATACATTGGAGAAAGAAACGAAACTAATTGTCACTAAATTGTTCAGAATTCACCAGTCAAGAATTAAAGTTATAAATTATTGTCACTCTCTAAACGTTAATGTTCCGCCCGCTTTTTAAATTCGACTATGCAGCAGCAGCATGCCTGTGTCGAGCCGCGTCAATCAATGTTTCACTTGCGACGGTATCGCGGTAGTTGAGTCCACTGCAGTGACCCACCGATGAGTTGAGAGGAATCAATTTTCTTCCTATGATTCAGTACAGCGAAACTGCTGCTTAACAGGAAACCCCTCCCTCAGGTATTCCCCACATACCAGACTCTCCACGCCGAAACAAGCACAAAGCCACCAGCCACTCACGCATTGTCACCAATGCTTTTGAAAATAATCCTGAACCAGTGTTAAATCTGCAGTGGATCAGCGAGTATCGACATGCCGAAAACAAATCTTTCTGAAAGTGCAAAGTTATGGAGTTACGTAAAGAAATTTGGAGAGGAGTATTTTAGCACGGATGAAACTTTTCTGTAAATTATGTGAAACTAAAGTGAATACAACAAAGCGATTTCATGTGCAGCAATACATCAAGACACAAGAATAACATAATACGACATTCAACTTGACAAAGCAAACAGCGACTTTTCTTGGATACATCTACAGCTTCGTCATCTTCCAAACTGTCAATTTTTTCTGAAGAACTCTGTGAAATGATGGTATCAGCCAACATCCCACTTAATAAAGTGAACAATGAGCATTTCAAATTGTTCTTGGAGAAATACACAACACAGACGATTCCAACCGAATCAACACTGAGGAAGAACTACTTACTGTCTTGTTATGAAAATTTATTGCAGACAATCAGAACTAAGATAGGCACCGATAAGATCTGGGTATCAATGGATGAAAGTACTGATGCTTGTGGGAGATATGTTGTAAATGTTATCATTGGAACCCTACTTTCTGACAGACCGGCTGATATATTTTTACTAGACTGTGAAGCTCTTGAATCAGTAAACCACTCAACAATTGCCGTCCGTTTCGACAACGCTATTAAACTGTTATGGAGTGGTGAAGTTAAGCGAGAACAAGTCTTACTATTTGTGACTGCGCCGTACATGGTAAAGGCTGGGAAATATCTGAAGATGTTGTATCCTTCGACGGTTAACTTGTCTCGCTCATGGATTACATAGAGTTGCCAAGGAAGTAAGATTAAATTTCCCTGATGTTGATAGGTTAATATCAAAGTAAAAAAGATTTTTGTTAAATCACCAATGAGAGTGGCAAAATTCTTCCACTATAACCAGTACTTACTCGTTGGGGCACATGGCTTGATGCAGTTAGCTATAACTGTGAATATTATGAAAACATAAAGAAAATAGTTTCTAATATTGATAGCAGTGAAGCATCTTCCATAAAAATTGTCCAAGAACTCTTTTCCAGTAGTTGGTTCACAAATTTGGTGTACATAAAGTCAAGTTTTTCAGGCATCACAACTGCGATTTCGCGTCTTGACGAAATTGGTCTAGAACTGAATGAAAGTTTGACGGTCGTTAAAAGTGTAGAAACCGAAATAGACCAAACAGGGGGCAGTGTGGGTATTTTGCTAAAAAACAAATTTCGTGCTGTGAGGGAATAAGGGATATAATACAATATGTCAAATTAGTGAAATTTTACATGGTGGCGAATCTGTTTTGACTGAAGACGATCCACAATTAAATTGCAGTGACGTGACTCTGTTCAAGTATGCTCCCGTCACATCTTGCGATGTCGAACGAAGCTTCTCACACTACAAGATAGTTTTAAGTGGCAACCGAAGATAATTCCTCTTCGAGAACTTGAAAATGCATATGGTGATATACTGTATTAATTCCGATTGTTTTTAATATGTTTAATTGTTTGAGTAATTGTTAATGTTCGAGAAATATTGGGTGGATGCCTTTGAAGAATTCCGGAAATTTCGATAGAAACTGTGTAAACGAATCAACATAAGGATAGAGTTAGTTGACAGTATACAGTTTATAGTTAGTCTTACAGTAAGTTCACAGTTGATTTTACAGTCAGTCTATATAAAGAGTCACTTTGCATCTGACAAAGACTGCGCCAGTATCTCTGGATTGTATCTTTGCTTGTGACAAATATCGCTGAGTTGCTATTTTTAAAATAAATAAACATCTTCAACATAACCTTCTGGTGGATTATATTTTAATTAATCAGTATAGTAATTTAAACCACTGAAGACCCTAATATGGCGACTGTTGCCAGCGACGAGAAGTCATTAAACATCTGTGAGATGTTAATCTTCTAAAAGAATCTACAGCAAATTACAGCAAATTATTGGCAGACTATGACAAGTAGAGGTTACAAAAGCTGCCCGAGTTGGAGGATTTCGACGATTGAATTATTCGGCGATAACTTAGAGCAAAGTACAACGAGGTGGCTAAACGCAGGAATCATCGGAGATTTTCCATCAGCGTCGGGAATCAGCAGTAATTTTCCGGGTTTTCTTTGGCCCTAGAAAACCGACATCATCCAGCAGTGGAGTGCGAAAAGTGTGAATAAGTGTTTCAATCAGTGAAAAAAGTGGTGTTTAGTGCAAAAAAAGTGCTGCTAGCTGAAATTTAATGTGACGAAAAGTATTTAAGTGATACAACAGTAAGTACTGAATATTCAAATATTTGTTTTTTGGCATGTTATTTGGTGGCAGGTTAGAAAAATTTTAATTCTTCTTAACTTTGTTTTGCTAATTACTGAAAATGGCTGATAGTCAGAATCTACAAGCATTTCTAGAATCTCTTGTAGCCAAACTTGACACTAAATTTTCTGAATTTAGGAGTGAGTTAATCACAATGATAGCAAATTTTCTGAAATTAATTCTCAGTTTGCTGAAATCAATGGTAAATTCGATAACAAATTTTCAGAATTTAAAAATGAGTTAAATTTCGACAGTAAATTCTCTTAAATTAATTCTAAATTGCAACAAAACAATGATAAAACATTCTCTGACTTGACTAAATGTTTTCATGTTAAAATCGCAGAGCAATTTCAGAGTTTTAGCTCTCAATTAAAGGAGGATATTAACAATTTAGATTCTAAATTGGGGAAGGTAGTAACAGAATGTCAGGAGAAATTTGAAAAGGTTACAGAAATTTGTGAACAGAATAAGACTGAATGTGTAAATTTGATTTATAAAGAAGTCAGTGAAAATTGTGATAAGATGAGGGAGGAATATGTCACTTTATTCCAAGCCAGTGAAGTTAAAGCTACTGAGTTGAGACAGGAAGTATTTGGTATAGGGAAAAATGTTAATGCATTGGCACATCAACAGGAACAGTTAGCGCGTGGATTAGGAAGTAATGTAAATCAGTTAGAGAAAAAGTTTGCTGGGTTGCAGATTCAGTTAAGTCAGATTCCCTTAACAGGAAATACAATTCTCAGTGCTGAGGTTAAGGAAGAATTTGAATTCTATGATGACAGTGGAAAACTTCACCCTATTGAGTTTATAGATAATTTTGAAAGGTCGGACTATTTTAATTTGTTACCCGACAGTAAGAAAATTGCACTTGTGTGTAAACATCTAAAGTCTTATGCTAGGACATGGGGTGATAGACAAGCTAGGGAAGTGAATGACTATAAGCTGTTCAAAGAAAATTTTCTAAAACATTTTTGGTCGATTAGTAGGCAGATTCGGGAAAAGAGAGAGTTGATGACTGGTAGGCCCTATAAACCTGGTAGGGAAACTCAGCATGATTTTTTTCATAAGTGTTGGATCCATTGTAAATATTTAGACCATCCTTACGGGGAGGAGGAATTCATTGATTTGATAGGAGCTAGGCTGCCTCAGCAAACGAGAAATTTAATTGCTACTTTGGATGTAATCAACGTAGATAGGGTTTCTGAATTGTTGAGACGCTTGGATGCCTAGGAGTCATTCAATGAACAACATTACCACCATCACCACCATAGGAGGGGCAGCAGGAGTCCCCCTAGAAGGGGTAATGGGACAAGGGATGGTCAATCCAGGGGAAGAGGTCGTGATAATTACGCAAGGAGGAAAGATAATAGGGGAGTGAGAGAACAGAAGCCTCGATCTGAATGGGAAAGGCAGCATGGGGGGGGGGGGGGGGCAGGCAAACTAAAGACCACCCCTGTGTTAGGCCCTGCAGTGGTGGACAAGAATGTGGGTCCAGGTACCAACTGCTATACAGTTAATACCATTTTTATGAATAATCCCCGAGAAGATTTATTGGAAGAGGTGGAGGATAAGGATGAAGTTTTAGATAGTTACCATAGTACAAATTAATGCTTTTAACAAACAAATAGATGCTCTTATTGACACTGGGTCACAGGTTTCTTGCCTTGTTTTGGGATTATTTAACGAAATTGAGAGCACCAATCAAATTGAAGTGTTACCCGTAAATAGTATGACAGTTATTACTGCTACTGGTTCTCGAAGTAAGAGAATTAAGCAGGAAATGTTGATGGAAGGGTGTATGGGGACTGCAAATGTAGAAATACCCATGTGTGTAGTCCCTAAGTTGAATGTTAATTGCATTTTAGGCATGGATTGGCTTACTAAAGTAAAGGCTATGGTAGACTGTGGGGAACGTAACTTACGGATTAAATTAAACAGTGGGGAATACTGGGTTGATTTTGAGAAGACTGTTTGGAAAGGGATGAAAGAAGTAGATCATGTGAGGGTTAAATATAAGAATGCTGGTGTAGCTAGAGTTTGTGATGAACTATTACCACAGATTTGCGTAAATGTGTTAAGGCAGAGTAATGAGAATAATAGTATGATTGAAGGTCAGGAGATAAGCGAAGGAAACGTTATTAATTACCCAAAACGTATGAAACTATTGCCGTCAGACCAACAATAAACGCTGAAATGTCTAATTGAAGAATATAGGGACGTATTTTCTGACAAACCAGGTCTCATAAAAAATTATGGGTGCAAGCTTACTGTAAAGTCTGAAGAGCTTTTCTTTATTAAGCCATATCCAATCCCTTTGACCAAGAGGGATGAAGTGAATAAGGAGATACATCGAATGTTGGAGTGGGGGGTAATAGAGTGGTCAAGGAGTCCTTACAATAATCCCTTGGTTGTTGTAATAAAACCGGGCAATTCTGTGCGACTAGTGCTGGATGCTCGCACATTAAACAAGCATTTAGTAACAGAACGGGATCATCCTCCACCTATCAGTGAGTTGTTGCACAGGTTTAAAGGTAAAAAGATATATTTCGTCTATCAATCTGACTGCGTCCTATTGGCAAGTCCCGCTTTCAGAAGAATCCCGAAAATACACTGCCTTTCTATTTGATGGTCGTTGTTATAATTTTCGAGTTTTACCATTTGGGTTAAATATTTCAGTGGCTACCTTTATTCGTGCTTTGGATAGTGTGTTAGGAAAGGAACTGCTTGAACAAGTAGAGATATAGGTAGACGATATTCTTATAATGTCAGGGACACTTGAGGAACATTGGGTGCTACTTAGAAAAGTTTTAGAAGCATTGAGAAAGGGGGGTATGATTATTAAGTTAAAGAAATGTACATTTTTGCAAAAGAAGGTTGAATTTTTGGGCCATCGTATCTTGCCTAGTAATGAAAAAATAAATGCCATTAAGAATTTTCCCCGACCTAGAGATAAGGAACAACTAAAGAGTTTCTTTGGATGTGTGAATATTATAGGAGATCTCTTCAGGGACAAGCTTTAAATAGCCCAGCTTTAAGAGATTTGGTTAAACCAAGTGTCAAGTGGGTGTGGTCCTCAGAATGTGAAAGAGATTTTCAAAAAATCAAAGATGAATTGTGTAATGCCAATATCCTCTATTATCCAGATTGGGATCTAGATTTTTGCCTTGCCGCAGATAGTTCTGACTACGGTTTAGGAGTACATGTCTTCCAGGAAGTAGAAATCAATGGAGAACCGGATTCTAGGACTATCGCCTTTGCCAGTAGAAAACTACAACCAGCTGAAACTAGATACACAATCACTGAAAGGGAGGCCTTATCTAATGTGTGGGGTTTGACTAAGTTTAGGTACCTACTGTTAGGTAGGAAAATTATTGTACATACGGACCATAAGGCTCTTTCATTTTTATTAGAGTGTAAATTAGTCCACAGTCAGTTAACCCATTGGGCATTGGTTCTGCAAGAATACAATTTAGAGATTCTATATAGACCTGCTAGTAAAAATCAAGTTGCCGGTGCTTTGTCACGTCTACCATTAGGTCTAGTTCCGAAAAGAGATGTCTAGGACCACAGTGTGAGGTTAGAATTGCTTATCTGAAAGGAGTACCATATGAGACTGAGGTTAAGTATTCCTTGAGACAAATCACTGAGGAATAGGACAAAGATGTAGCTATAGCAGAAGTAAAAACTAATCTT
The DNA here is from genome assembly GCA_031002005.1 of Vandiemenella viatica. Lineage (NCBI taxonomy): Eukaryota > Metazoa > Arthropoda > Insecta > Orthoptera > Morabidae > Vandiemenella > Vandiemenella viatica. Next base: position 116,962,690 of record JARYHS010008075.1, on the reverse strand, counting down.
GATAACCCAGAATACAAAGATAAACTTCAGAAATATTATACTTCGCGTGGAGGAGTATTATTTAGAAGGGCCAATAAAGAGGATGATGGTTGGAAGTTATGGCTTCCAGAAAGTTTGGTTGAAAAAATGGTTGGGCATTATGGGCCATCCAAGTGTTACCGAGTGTTAAGGGAAGATACATATGTCTATAATATGAGAAAAAAAATTCCAAGCTATTAAAATCTTGTCAAGTGTGTCAAAGATCTAAAATAGATAGTGTTAAACGAGTGGGGAAAATGCAAAATATCATCCAAAGTAGTGTATTGGAATTAGTTTCTGCTGATGTTCTTGGCCCCCTACCCATTTCTCGGGGAGGGGTGACCCAGGTTTTAGTTTTATTTGACGTTTTTTCAAAGTTCGTTAAACTTTACCCTGTAAAGAAGTCTACGGCTAAAATTTTGGTTAGAAAAGAGATTGATGAATATTGTCGGAAGGTTGGGGGTGCTTTCGGACAATGCCCCGCACTTCACTAGTAAAGTGTGGACAAAAAAACTCGAACAAGAAGCGACAGAGGTTGTACATACTTCTGCTTATCATCCAGCAGGAAATCCTGTAGAACGCCTAATGAGGGAAATAAGATGTTGGTTTAGGACATATTGTACAGAACAACACAGTAAGTGGGCATATGAACTAGAAAATTTTGAAAATGTACCTAGTGATATGACGGAAATACCACCCATTGAGTTGATGTTTAAGAAACCGGCTAACAGATTAATTCTAGAATGTGCTAGTTTTCTAAATAGGAAGAGTTTCAACTATGAGGAAAAGGTAGCTTTAGCTCTTAAAAATTTAAAGGAGAAGGCAACAAGGAGAAAGAAAAAGCATGATGAAGGTCAGAAATGTACCGAATATAAAGTGGGTGACTTGGTGTTAGTTGAAGTCCACAGTAAGTCATCAGCTTTGCGACAAGAGACTCGTAAGTTTAACCGTTTGTTTGAAGGCCCTTTCAGGATAGAGTTTATACCAAGGGAAAACTCTTATGAGCTAATAGACCCCGAGAGTGGTAAATGCAAGGGTGCGTATAATGTTGAAGCCCTAAAACCCTTTTATGAATAAGTGGTCACATATGAAATATGTCACTATATGTGTAAATATCTAATTTTCTAAATAAGTTTGTCAATTGATGTACATAGATAGGTGTGGGTACTAAAGTTCAGATGCAGATGTAATAATACTGAATGTTTAAGATGTAAGCATTTCACTGTATAAAGCAATTTGTGACAGTTTTGTGTAGAGACTTTTGGTGTTATCATGATGTTGTGACTTTCTACATTGTGGTGACAAGTTATCAGCTGTAAAATGTAAACAGACTGTTGTCATTAACAAGCAGACATCAAGTGTGTAATTTGGAGTGAAAATAACTAATTGTAACTTAAGCTGATGGCATTGAATGTTTGTTGTATAAAGCAGTAACTGAAAAAAATGATTGTATCTGTAAAAGGACATTTATTATAGCCAGAATCGGTGTCATGAACTACGCACAGATGTAAGTAATGAAGGATTGTGTTAATGTACATTGTATAATTGTAAAAGTCATTATGGTTGATTGATTGTAACCTGTTTGTGTTGGCAATATGTGTACTTCAACCTGCTTAGCTTCATGACGGATTCAATCAATTTTAACTGTGTAAAATTAAGTGAATCCTGGGGAGGGGTTGTAACAGCCCTCATACCTGAATTTTGAATAGTATTGTACTGTATGAAGTATTTGTAGTGAGCTGAAGTTTGTTTGAATGTGATCTGGTATGTTTATTTTGCAATTTATTGTAAATCAGTGTATATAGATTTTGTTTTATGAAAGAAAATTATTTAAAGTCCATTTAATATGTTTAAGAACCGAATTGTGCAAGAGAATTTCTTAAATGTTTGTAATTCCATGTATTAATGCAAGTTATGGTGTCTACAGGACATGTTTGTACAGATTAAAATGATTTCTGTAGATAATTTTGTATTTAAGTATCTCTAATTACCATTTCTGATCATTTTGTAATGATGTTAAGTGATTTTGTATTAATTCTGATTGTTTTTAAAATGTTTAATTGTTTGAGTAATTGTTAATGTTCGAGAAATATTGGGCGGATGCCTTTGAAGAATTCCAGAAATTTTGATAAAAACTATGTAAACGAATCGACATAAGGACAGAGTTAGTTAGTTGACAGTATACAGTTTATAGTTAGTTCACAGTTGAGTTTACAGTCAGTGTATATAAAGAGTCACTTTGCATCTGACAAAGACTGCGCCAGTATCTCTGGATTGTATCGTTGCTTGTGACAAATAACGCTGACTTGTTATTTTGAAAAATAAACAAACATCTTCAACATAACCTTCTGGTGGATTATATTTTAATTAATCAGTATAGTAATTTAAACCACTGAAGACCCTAATAGTATGTACACTAATTCACAACAAATTTATAGTAAATTTCCATTTTTAAAAATAAAATTCTAGTACTCTATTCTTTTACAGGAACAAGAAAATAACTTTCGAAAAAATTAATTTCCCAATCGTACAGTGAGTGCATAGAAGCAAATTATGTTATCTACATGAAAGCGATACAGCTACATAAAATAAAATATGCACATTTGAGCATTTTTAAAGTATAAAAAATTTAATGTTTGGTCATATTTTGTCTCTTTTATGTTATATTTACCTATTTTTAAGGTCATATTTGCCTGCATATTTCTCGATTTTTTTGGTCATAAAGATCCGAACCCTAGTTATAAATGAAGATAGAAATATATATAAAAATATAAATAAAAAATGAATAGTGAATTAATAATGGCAAAATAACAAGATTTAGGAGGAAAAAGTATTCAAAAAAATAAGTTCTACATAATTTCCATGTTTCAGAAAGATCGGACTAAATGAAGCTACCATGGGAAAGAAATACTTTCCAGTCACGAGATTACAATTAGGTGAACATTTATTCCTCATTACAGGAGTTTACCAGGAAACACCCTCAATGCCGGTTATAGTCATGGTTGGGAAGTAGCTGAAATTAAAAAATTTTCCCCATGTAACAGTTTGGAGAATTATTTTGACAAAAAAAACAACTTATTTAACTTCAGTGATGAACTATATTTTGAGACAAGCTAAACTTTATTACGAGGTCTTCATAAATTTCCTTAAAAAATGAGAGCATGTGAATGTGAATTATTGTTATGATGACTTGCAGTCTTCAAATGAGGATTCCACAGTTTGATTATGTTGTACAATGTGTAATATGTAATCTGATACCTGTTTAGAGTCTGAAACTTTTGATGAATATACTGAGTGACCTTCAGCATTGACTTTTATTTTTATACAGCACCTCTGACTGTTATCTGTTGCGGTAAAAGTATACTAACAGAGTTGTGACCATCTTATGAACCTTGCATGAAATTCGAAAGGTTTCAGATTCTAAATATTACCTTCACAGTTACAGCTAACATCAAAATCTTGCCATAACCACAAGGAACATTTTGTTGTAACAGAATCAAGTGAGATACTTAGTAAGCTGACATAAAGAAACAATAGTATGAAATGAATTAAGCAGAGTTATAATGAGTGAAAGACAATGATGGCAAGTACACGAGCAAAACATTAATGTATGAGAAGTGGGAAGGAGAAGAAGCAGAGGTTACAGTTTGGGAGCTGAGGCATTCTTTTATAAACCAATTAAAGAATACAAAAAACACTAACATATTTCCACTGGCAAAATGGATCACATGATTCAGTTCTGTGGTGCCAAGAAATTCAGTTGAGAAACACCAGGGATGTGTTGCACAAGTTGAAAAATTTGATTAGCACTCGAAGTGCCTCCACTAGAAATGTTTCGTTACGTGACTCGAGAAATTCCCCAGCAAAATTAAAGTAACTCCAGCTAGTTTAATAAGAAAGGGACAGGGTGCTACTGTTTGGAATGGTTACTCAACCAGGCATTACATAACCTAACACTTTAGTGGAAAAGGATGTATGAGGCCAACTTCAAAACGTTTTATCCACTAATTCATTCCTCCACTGGCAGGACTGATAACATTATATAGAGTTTATAAATTGATTCTTTAATTATATTTATCACCCAACATGAGAAGTCAATTCCTTGACACTGCTTTAACCTAAATCAGGATTCTAATCATTATGGCTTGCACATTCTATTTAACATTCCATAAATACTTTGGCTACTTATAATACAAACAGTATTACAGCCACCAGCATGAAAATTCATGTATAAATGGCTTTCAACTTTCCATTTGATAATGTTCAAATTAAAAATTGAATTCATTTTTTCTCTAATTTGCTCTCTATCAACTAGCTTAAATCAGATGTGATTACTTGAGTCAATGTTGTATTCCCCCCCCCCCCCTTTTGTGGTTTTGCACCTCGTCACCGTCAAGGGCATTAGAGGTAGGATGGGACTGGGGACAAGGAATGGGAAGGAATTTGGCCATGGCCCTTTTGAAGGAAGCATCCCAGCATTCACCTGGAGTGATTTGGGGAACCATGGAAAACCCAAATCTGGATGCCCGGACGGGGATTTGAACAGGCGTCCTCCCGAATGCAAGGAACCGCTCACCCACCATGGTTGGTCGATGTTCTAACACAGATGTCATCAAATAATGTTCCAAGGGATAAATTAGGCCTGCTGTTTGGTTTGATGTTGTTCTAATGTCGTATTCACATGGAAACATTGTAAGTAAATCAGTGCTTTTTTCTATTTATATAATGATAACCACTGTGCAAACAAATTACAAAATGAATCAAGATTTTTTTATCTGTATCCAGGAGTACATATTTGTGTGAAAGAAACACTTTTTAAGTGTTAAAATCCCAACACATGCCATTATTAACTGATGAAAGTGTACAAGTAACGCTAATGATAGAAAATACTAACTTGGAATTACTGTATAATAAAATATTGTCACAGAAGAAATAATTTCAGTCTCCAGATTAGTACAATCATTCAATATTCTACATTAATATTATAAATGTGAAACTAACTTTGTCTCTGTTTGTTTGCAACATTTTCACAACTAAATGGCTAAACTGATCTTAATGAAATTTGGAAAGAAAATACTATGTATCATTAGGAATGACACAGGATACTTTTTCAGGATAAATTACATATTTTACCATGAAATTCTGAAAACTAACCAAATGGTGAACCACAGATGGTGTCAGGCTTTGTTCCTCTCACACTCAGTTTGTGTATGATCTGTTCATAAATTAATGTACAGACACAATTTATTATATAGTACAGATGTGCACTTGCTCTGCACCAGACTGATATTTTGTTTTTTTTCTCATAGTTAAAGCCCAGGGACAGACACTGAAAGTAGCAGAGGTTTATGTCACAGTCATTTATGTGTACTAGCTCACAGGTCTCCAATATCCATAAATTCCAAAGTAAAGAAAAACAATAAATCTTATGTACAAAACAGTACTGAAATAAGATGTCCCCAGAAAATAACATAATTTTTACTGCAAAGAAAAATCTGATGGAGGAAATGTGGTTTCAGTTCGTTGCTATTTTTAAACATGTTGAAAATTGGTTCTATTCATCAGACAGGTTCGATGCGATCCCTATCATATTTATCCCACTCTGCATTTTCTAGGACACCTTTTGCTTAACTTTTAGCTTTCTATATCCAATTCAAGCAACAAAATTCTAAGTACATGTATATGAAGTTACAGGTAACAGCTAGTAAGTTCATTAAAAAAGTTTTAATTTTTTTTAAGTCATCAACAATAATATGTATAAATATTATGTATGCAAAAACATCACTCCCTAATAAAAAAAAATTGTTTTTATTTTATGAGTAGAAATACCTATTAAAAATATTCTTATTCAAGTCAGTAACATGGCCACCAAACATTTATTTATTTATTTTATCACACACAACATGGTCCATTCTTAAAAAAAGTTCGCCAACCCCTGCTCTAAAAAGCAATAAAAGTAATAATTTAAGAAAAAATTTTAGGTAATAAGTAATCAAAGATCTAAAAATTTAATGTATTAATCATGTCCAGCACCTTACTGAGTGTATGAAAAAGAGCTGTTCCAAGTTCCCAGTTTGTATCTCTTTCTTCCAAGAGTGCATCAAAATCTTCAGCTAGTTGAAGGGGCTCTGCATGTATCACAAGCTCTGTCAAAAGCAACAAAAGCCGCTGTCGAAGAGGAGTTAGATGAGATGGTAGATTCAAGGTACTCACACGAGATGTTAAACGCCCCACTTGCAGGGAGCATCTGAAAAATGTTATTTTCTCCAGGATACCTTCAGCAGAAAAAAGTTTCCCCAATTAATTAAAATACTCACAAATTGAAAACTCTCATATTTCACTAAAATAATGTTTAAAGGAATAAATGAAATCAAACTATTGCTATATAGGCCGCTAGTGTGGCTTAGTATGTTAAGGCACCCCACACTGGACTGAGGAGATACAACAGGACCAAGTTTGAGTCCTGTCCTAACATACCAGACATCCTGATGCAGTTTCTAGGTTGTTTCTCAGAATCATCTGAAAATGCAAAGATAGTCCCCAATGTCCACCCCATAATCTACAAATTTTACAAACAAAAATACGCTTAAGAACTATATTTTCCTTGGCGTTGAAAATATATGAAATGTTAGCCGAGTTACCCAAGAAAATTTCCTATATATAAAAATACACTTATCATACAGAATACAAAAAGTCACATGTTTTGCAGTTATATAGCAACACAGACATTCCTCCTCCATTAAGTATGCCAGGTCTAACAAACCCAGTTTGAACCTGGACATGTCACAAATCCCCCCCCCCCCCCTCTCACCACCATGATTCCAACTGGCCACCTATGTATAGCGGGATCCTCAATTGGCGGAATCCAGGGAGAGTGAAAAGTCTAATGTCAGAATAAATTGTTTAGGGACTATATAGCTTTTCAGTGTTTTAAAATAATCCACACAGTTAGAACCCTTTATTTACTCTATAATTAGGTGTATCATCAAGAGCTTCTTTTTTTTTTATTATTGTTGAAACTCCCCCTGTCTTTAGCTGTAAAACATAGAGAGCAGTGAGAATGTGAGCTACATCATTCAAAACATTACAATTCTTTTACTATTCTTGAAGCATTTCTCAATTCTTCAAAACAACAAAATTGTAAGCTTTAGACTATTTTGTCTATAGTCTTCTCAAAGCTGAACTGTAATACTGATTATTACAGGTGATGTCTTTGGGGCATAACCACAAAGTTGAACCAGTTCTCCAATAAGATATAGTTTGTGGGACTAAATGTTAGCATTTACATGTAATTTAAACAATATAAATATTTTGAAATTGTGTGTAATTCTTGTGAAGTTCACTACACACTTGAATTTTATTTGTGATATTACAAATCTAAAAATAAAATACCGGTACTGTAATTCTGTAAAATTTTAAATTTCATTCAAATTACATTTCTGAAATGAAGTTTGGGTGCTGAGAGTCAATAACTGACTTGAAACAACATTTCCAGCTGAATGTTGCATTCCAGTGAGGAGGGGGAGGGGGGAGATGTTTACTTAAGTTCAAAAAAATGTGTTACAAAAACTACAGTTTCTTTCAGTGCAAATGCCACTTAATCACCAAAATAGGTATATATAAATTATTTGACTGCACTTTAGTTGTGGGACATGTGCCCATCGAATAAATATCTTGGGTGCCAAAATGAAATTTTGATTAACTTACGAACACTGCTGCTACAAAGTTTAAAACAACAAGATGATCATTTCAACTATTCATTCCTTAAATGTTAATAGTCAACAATAAGCACAAAAATATTAGACCAAAAGAATTCTGATACAGCTCATGTTAGAAAAGTTGGAACTCATTTGAGGAATAAGACTGTGCTCGAGTTCAAGGCAGTTAATGAAAACTACAATATGCACAATGCAATAGGTACCTAAAACTGTGTTCTAAAATTTCATCCAATACAAAATTATTCTTAGGTTTCAGAAACATTAATAAGTTGAAAATCATACTCAAAAACAAATCATAAAAAACCTTAAAGGCATCCATAAATAACAATTACCAACACATATATTTAAAGTTACTTCCAACAAAATTAACACTACTTGGCACTTGAAAAATGATAAACTATATGGTTCAGTCTGGGGGGAGGGGGACGGGGGGTTGCAAGCCAAGCCATGTAGCTTTTCATTCAAATTATTTGTCACAGTTAAAATGAGGTACAGAACACACAGCAGCATGTAGATATCTATTTCCGTCATTTAATTATCTCCGTATGTAATTTATGATAGTCAAACAAGAGAAAACAGTACAAAATGTCTTCTGAATCAATATGGAAAAAAAAGTTACATGGGGGGGGGGGGGGAGAGGGAGTAAAGGCAAACGCCACATCAGGCTACGTGGGGAGGGAGGGGAGGCCAAAATGGAGCTACGAGGTTTATACACACTACCTAAGCAGCTAGGTAAAAGATTACACTTGCAAAAAGAAGGGTAGGGAAGCGAGAGAAGAGGTATATAATGTAAAAGTATTCATATTTTCAATAATTATTTTGGATTAGTAGCTGAGCAACTCTTAAGACCATAACACACAGTTTACAGTACAATTTTACAATTAATAACTCCCGATGGAATGGAGGAATTTATTTACACTCTAATTATAAGAAATCTAGAATATGGAATCAGATATTTGATATATTAATAAAATACTAGTGATCGCCCAGTGGTCGAAAATCGACCATAATTCATTAAGTTTTTTAGTTTCTTTCATGAAAGAGAAATAATCATTATTTGAATTTGTTCTATTGCGTTTGGTGTGAGCATAGATATATTATATACTGTATACTCTGACATCGTTTGCTGCGAGCGTGTACCAATACGTTATTAGCATGTGTTTGGCTTAATTCTCTGCATTACCTATAAGATTAAAACAATACACTCGACGCGTGACTGTATGCTAAATTTGAGCTTCTGAACTAACCATAACAAATGATGAAATGTATTTATCGATGGTTCATTTGAATTTAAAATATTAATTTTGACTTAAGGCCGGAAAACTGCTTTGGCTTTATGAAAGATGAAGTAAATGTAGTCCTTTCACCTGAAGTGACTTCTAAATCGAAATGTTTCGCATTGCAAAACCTACATTATAAATTCGAAACTAAAAATTTCGTGGAATGACATTCAGTGTGCATTTAAATGCATCTATCAAAATAATTTCATCATTTTGTGTGTTAGCTATTTAAACTTGGTCTATTATCATTTTTAATTTCACGCAAATAAGTATTCCTTATTTCTTCTTTCTCTCTCTCTCTCTAATGAAATTACTGAAATTAAAAAATCAAAGATACTTAACCAAAGTTTAACACTTTACATAATCAAATGACCATATAGGATCTGGCGGAATAGCTACATTCCTTTTCAAAGTACTCCTTTTATAACTTCAAAGATTAATCTCTACTTTATGCAAGTCTTTCGTTTTACCAAAGACTACAGAGTGTCTCAATGCTGGGAATTCAAGTCAGAACGTTGTCACGGTTCCTATTTCACGCACACATATATGTTCACAAATTAATTTTTAATTTGAATAATCTATTTGTAACATGTATTAACTATGCTTATTATATTGTTTTCTTTACTGCTGTATAAGATTGAAGACATCGGCAGATTTGCTAACCACTAAAAAAATAATAATAATGTAAAGATCAAATTTTTTATTTAATTTGATATATCTGTAACACATATTCTTCATATAATTCTCCAAATAAACTTTAACTATGCCAAATCTCACACTCCTCCGTGCGCGCAATATACTTAAAAATGTATCACAAGTTTTCGCTTAGCATATTAATATATAGATACTATGCAAGTTCGGAGATTAAGCTCGACTGTTTTGTTTCACCAAAGACCACAAAGTACGCCATCTATCAGCTAAACCTCGAAATGTTGCTTCTTGCTTCTATGTAAGTTCAGAGATTAATCTCGACTGTTTTTTTTCACCAAAGACCAAAACGTATGCTATCTAACAGCTAAAAATTTTAGCTTTCTGTATTTCTTTAAGTTCCTCCGCTTGACCGATATTCTGGCCGCTAGCTGCACTGTCTACCAGCTGTCAGGTGAAGCAATTCCCAGAACTAGCGGCATCTGAGCGAACTACGTAGGTGAGCGAGTGTTTTATTTAATTTAATTTAATGTATTTGTAACGCATATTATATATAGATTTTAGCTTCCTGCACTTCTTCTCCATATAAACTTTAACTATGCCAAATCTCACACTTTTTTGTGCGTGAAATATTTTTAAAAATGTGTCATAAGTTTTCGCTTAGTGTATTAATTAATAAAATATTATTATTATTACTATTACCAACATCTAAAAAGCTTATTCCACACCTATATACATCCTACATTCACTCCTACCTTCAGTTTTTTAATTGTTTGGGGTATTTTGTTCAGAAATTCCATCATAATTCGTTGCAGTCTCCAATTACCCTAAGTATAATTCAAAACTTCAGAAGTCGCTAAGGAATGCAATCAAGAAAGAGTTTATAGTATTGGTCCTCTTTTTCTTTCCATGATTCACTATTAATATGATCCTACCAACAGTTCTGCCACCACAGTACAAAATCAGAATATTGGTGTATCTAATAATCTAAAATGAAAAAGAGTAGAGTCACTCATCAAAGATGAATGCTAGAGAACAAAAAAAAAGGAGGGGTCAGTTTAAACCTTAATTTTGAAGATAGGAAAGCATGTGGAAGAGGATCAGGGCAAATAATATGATGAGTCTCTCTGCTTGTACACATCCGATTCCCTTGCTGTATGTCCTCCTCTATTCATGATTAAGGATTAAACACAAATATTATGAAGTGTGTTTATGTTTTTGTGTTTATCCTGGCTCTCCTGCCTTCAACTAGTGACAGGTTTATTTTTCCCATCCTTCCTTATTTTCATTGCCTAACAGTGGTTTCATTATCATTATTATCTAATAATTCATACTCAATAGGGTGGTACTTAACATATATACAAAAAATAAAAACTGTATTTCTTAAAGTATCACCCCTATTTCTTCTCCTTTCCGGTCAGTAAGTAACTGGTAAAAATTTCATAAAAATTTTTCAACCCTAAAACATGCCCCCATGATAGTGAAAATTCGAATAAATATGATAATTTGAAAAATTCAAAATTTGATATTAATTTTAAATTTATAATATTTTTCAACATATGAACAATTGAAATAATGCTTAAAACAACAAGTATAATAAGTTTTATTGCCTGCAATAAATTGGCATACAAAAAAAATATTTTTTTTACGATTGCTTTGAGAAAGCCAACAAATGGATTTAATAGTCATTTCCTGCTTGCAACAGGTAAATTTTTTCACTTTTTTTATTTATTAAATGCTGACAGAGGGCATGCCCTGGTGGCAATTTCCATACACATCCATCTTCTCCCTTTCCTGCACCAACCTACATATGCCCTCTCAAAATTTTAGCTTTAAATAATTTCAACATTTTTGGTAAAATATACATCACTTCTCTTGATAACTTATTCCAATCCCTGACACCCTTACCCAAAAATGAGAATCTTCCTACACTGATGTGCCTGAGATCGAGTGTCAGCTTGTTGTCATGGTCATCTTTTCCCTTCCATGCATTACTTTTAATTCTAACACCAATATCTTTCCATGCCTCATCACACTCCCACGACTCTCTTCATACTCCTCCTGTCTTCCAATGAATCCCATTCCAGCTCTTTCATCATATCTGTTACTGATAGCATTCTGCGGTAATTTCCAGAAACAAATCTAGCAGGCCTTTTTTCCACCCTCTCCAACTACTGTATTTGATATGCAAAATGTGGGTTCCATACTACCATATTCAAGCAATGGTCTGAAAAGTTTTGTAACCCAATTCCTTTACTTCTCTCATACATCACTCTCTCCAACAAGTGCAGAATTTTGAAACCTTTTCTTATTACCTGACCAATGTGTACTGCCCAGTTAAGCTTGTTATCAAATGTAATGCCAAGATATTTACGTTCCATGTCTTCAACAAGTAATTCTTTCCCCACCTTATAATTGTAATCAACCTTTAAATTTTTATTTGTGTATCTAAAAAGCTGACTCGTCTTTGCATTTTTCTTCATCCAATGTTTACCAACCCAACTAGATATCCTGTCAAGATCACCCTGCAGATGTTTACAGTCCTCTACCATTTTTATCCTTTTAAATGGCACTAGATGAAAATTTTGTGAATAAAATGGCATGAATAGTGAGGTCGAATGCTTGTAATATAATAAAAAGTAGAACCGAACTTTTGTAGCAATTTTTGTTTAAGTGTAATAGGTACGCATCAAAATACTTAGAACATATTATGAAACAGTTAGGAAAACTTAAAACACTATCTATGTACAACAAACTGTCACTGGCCTTAATTAATACAACCAACCTGAACAAAATGCACACAGCATATCAATATCTCTGTGATATGTGTTGCTATGCAAATAAAATGTTTACATTGGAATTGTATAGCAAAACAAAAATGTTTCTGTAACAGAAAAAAAATCCAAAAAGCTACTCATTTTATTAAAAAAAAAAAAAAAAAAAAAAAAAAAAAAAAAAAAAAAAAGGTTATTGATATCTCTGTGATATATGCCGCTGCATTCTAAGGACTTGATTCTGAACTGTCTGATACGTGCAACCTCTTTAAGCATCAAATTCTGAAAAATGCTTTCTTAATTTATGATTTTACCTAACTGGAGACCTTGTTCTTTAAATCAATATGATATATATCGATTTCGGTTAGAGATAAATGGCTCGTAATAAAAAAAAACCTGCTATAGAAATAATATTGACACTTGTGCCCTTCAGGAGTCAAATTCCAAAAAAATCCTCTTATAATATACGGTGTGACCAAAGATGCCACTTTCATCTTTAAAATGATACCTCATTTATTGGTTTCGGTTAAGCATCAAGTGAGGTAAAAGTTTTAGAAATGATGATATTTTTGCCCCTTCAGGGTTGAATTTGGAGAAAGTTCTTTCTTAAAATATGATGTGACCAAAGTGGATACTTAAATATTTAAAACTATACCTCATTTATTGATTCCAGTTAGGTATCAAGGGAGATAAATAGCTCATGACAGAAAAATGCATTGTAGAAATATTAATACGTTTGCCCTTTAAGGGTCAAATTTTGAAAAATTGCATTTTTAAAATATGGCGTAATGGAAACGAAGACCTTGTGAAGACCTCAGTCTTTAAAATGATATCTCGTTTATCAATTTTGTTTAATTATCAAGTGAGATAAATGATTTGAGACACGAAAAATAACCATTTTAGAATTACTGATATTTTTGCCATTTGAGGGTTCAATTCCGAAAAATTCCTTTCTTAAAATGTGATATGACTACAGCGGAAACGTTAATTTTTAGAACGATACCAGATTTATCTATTTCAGTTGGATATTAATAGAGATACATGGCTCATGACACAAAAATGTGCTGTAGAAACATTGATACTTTTCCCTTTAAGGGTTGAATTCCAAAAAAAAATCTTACTTAATATACAACGTCACCATAGCTGAGACATTACTCTTCATAATCCTAATTCATTTATTTATTTCAGTTAGATATCCAGGGAGATAAATGGCTCAAGACACAAAAAAATGCATTTTAGAAATATTGACAATTTTGCCCATAAAGGGCATAATTACAAAAATTTCCTTTCTTAAAATATAATATGACCACGGCGGACACATTAATCTTTAATACGATACCTCATTTACCTATATCGGTTATATATCAGGGAGATAAATGGCTTGTGACACAAAAATGTATTGTAGAACAATTTATACTTCTTCCCTTTAAGGGTTATTTTTTTTTTTTTTTTTAAATCTTTATTAATACATGTCACCAAAGCTGAGACATTACTCTTCATTATCCTACTGCATTTATCAATTTCGGTTAGATATCCAGGGAGATAAATGGCTCAATACACAAAAAACGAAATTTAGAAATATTGACATTTTTGCCCTTAAAGGGTTGAGTTACGAAAAATTTCTTTCTTAAAATATAATGTGACCATGGCGGAGACCTTAAGGTTTTATTATCGTCTAACAAACATATTAATAATTCTCAGCCGTGTATAAATGTCACAACTTTGCCCTCATTTTCAACCATCTGTTTGTTTATGTGGTGCCACAGAAATGGTGGGAGACGAAAGCAAACCCAGTGTGATGCCGTCATCCATCTTCTTGTTCCTTACCGACGCAAAGCTGTTTCAACATTTCAATAGCCGGGTTAAAGGTCAAACTAAACTGGTATGTTTGGCCACAGCTGATTTATCTTCTTGTTTCCAGGGAACATTCCTTGCATGCTCGTCACACCACTGCTGCACAATACACTGCTGCGTTTGTCCGGCATAAGCATGGCTACACTCACAAGGTATGTAATAAACACCAGCAGTACATAATCCTAAATCATCCTTAATGCTGCCAACCAAGTTATTAATTTTTGTGGGTGGTCTGAAAACTGACTTGACAGCCCAATCACGAACAGAAGAGAGGCAAGGCCCTTGGTATCAATGTGATCTTTCTGTCGATCTTCCGTATTTCTAAACGCATGACAGATCTGTCCCTGACTGTAACCATTATTCAACAATGTTCTCTGCAGATAGTCCAGGTTCACCAGCAAGACTATCTTCATCACATACCTCCTTGCTCTAAGCATCAAGGTAGTTAAAATATTGTTTTGTTGCGCAAAACAGTGAAAGCTGTTGGCATTTAGATTCAAGTCAGTATGGGAAGGGTTACAATAAACAGTATGTCTAAGGTAACTGTCAGCATGTTTTATAACCAGCACATCCAACAATGGTGGGCAATGTTCCTCTTCCAATTCCTCGCCTTTCTTCATTTGTGGGTGGGCTTAATTCTAAAATAGGTAGACTGTTGTCTCAACAGGGAGTCTATACTATTTCCATGTATCACTGAGCTATTGGTAGTGATGTTCCGATACCATCAAAGTATCGATACCTACTCAAATGAGTAGTACTCAAATTGTCTTACGATACTTACTCATATGAGTACTGTAAAAGTATCGATACTTACTCATATCAATACTTTTGTACTCAGTTAGCTACCTTATTGTCAAAATGTAAGAATATATGTTACAATTTGCTAAATTATTTATTTTATGTTCCTAGTCTAGTAAAATCTAATCAAACACAGTAAATATTTTTATTTATTTATTCAAATTATAGAAAATCACAAACTTTGAAGGTATTGTAGTTAAATGTTTATTTATTATAATTTTAGCACTTTTAAACAAAAAAGTCTGCATTTGGGAGGTTTCAAAAAAATCAATTGTTACAAGTATTTTGGAGACAGCCTGTTTCTTTTGTTTGACATTATTTCACTCGCCTTAGAAAATAACATTCACTCAGTACTGATGTAGCTACAACAATAAGATATTGCTGTGCGTATTTATACAAACAAGGAAATATAAGTTTCATTTCTTCCCATTCTGTAAATGGGTTACTTTTTAGAGATGTCACATTGTATAACAAATAGCGAGAAACTTCATCAGTATGATACGTTTTCTTTTTGTGGCCGTGGGCTAGCTCCTTGTGATGTTTCCAGAAGTCATATTCCTGTGAAACATTAGCTGAAGCAGCTTCCTCTTTCGATTCACAAGGGCTACTTAGTTGTTCATGAACAATACTTTTTAGTTTTTGTATGGCTTGCCCGCATGCTACTGGATCCTGAAAATGCAGGATTTTTAAATCTTGGATCCAAAAGAATAGCGATGGCTGCATGATCATTGAATTCTATCTTCTCTTCAGTTCTCTCAATAAAACATCCTTGCATTCTTGCACAACTGGTGCTTTTGGTGTTGTACTGTTAACTTCTGTTGAAAAACAACTAAGCATTGGTATTATTTTGGAAATTGTAACATACTTTTGTCCTGACGCCTCTCGTGTAACATATTCAAATGGTTTTAATAATGCAGTAAGTTGGCTTAGTGTTTCTATCTCTACAGCAGTTGGCATGTCGGGCGCTGAAACACTTTCAATGACGATTTCAGACATCACTCATCTTAAAAGTAAAAAGCGCTCCAGCATGAAAAAGGCTGAATTCCATCTTGTTTTCATATCAGCAACAAGTTTCAAAACTGAGCCTTCAGGAGTATTGTTTCGCATTTGAATTTTCCTTAATTTATCTGACTGCAAAACACTATTTATTATCCAATGCACTATTTCTCGAACTTTTGATATAGCTGTCTTTACACTAGGTAATTTTAAAGCCTCTTCGACTACAAGGTTCACCGTGTGCGCAAAACACGGCAAATGTTTCTTTTCACCAATAGATATTCTAATGGCTGCAATCATAGCACTGCCATTATCTGTTACTACGGCACGAATTTTACTGAGTGGAATATTCCAATTATCAAGAATATTCATAAGGGTTTCTGATATATATTCAGCAGTATGTCTTTCGTTTAGCGCACTAGTGGCTAGGTATAACATATACATTTCACAGTTTTCTTGGAAATGGGCTGCACACCCAGAAAACCTCGCTTGTTCAATGTTTCAATCCAAATATCCAGTGTAAGACAAATATTATCTATTTTTGACAATCTAGATTTAGCAACAGCCACACAAGTCTCATATTTTTCCTGAGTTTTCTTTTTTAAATATTTTGCTCGAGGCACTTTGAAATTAGGTTGCAGTTCATTCATGAGAGCTAAAAAGCCTTCTCCTTCAACTATGTTGAAAGGCCGCATATCCTTACATATAAAAAATACTAAAGATTGCAGTATTTTTTTATATTTTGCACCTCCATCTGAAATAAAGATGCCAATTAAAAAAAGAGAAAAATATAATAATTATAATGATTAATAAGTAATAAAATAATGTATTTGCCTTTATTAGACGAAACTTGTGAAAAAGCCTCTTGTTAAGTAATTTGGAGTATAGTATTATTTGCACTTTTGTCGACGACGCAATCGGATCGTTCTTCCGAATGTTTTGATGTTGATGGCAGTGAGAGATAGGACTCTTCACTAACCGTAGTCGTTGATTTACCAGACGCTTTTGTACTTTTTGAACTGAAATGTAAATAATAAGAGTAAACTATCTAGTACGATTTCGATAATGTTGTTTGAAGGACGACACTTCCAGCAGTAAAATTATTTATATTATTCCTTTTTAAGGAATATTAATTCTTCATCTCATTATTCAAAGTTTCTTGTAACGCTAAAATTAAAGTGAATGTAATTTCTACAAACTTTTTAAATGGAAAAATAACGACTCGTAACTTATAAATAAATTCGTACAGATAAAGGATATTAGTATCTGTCATTTGCTTATCAGTTTATGAATAACAAAAGATAATTATTAGATACACCTTTTATTAGGATCCAGAGTACTCTGTTGTTTTCTTTCTATAACAGTTCCATGAGTATTGGCATGTTTAAACAAATTGGACGTGTTTCCATAGAACTTCACTGTTTTAAAACATTGCTTGCACTTTGCCATGGTTTCATTCACTTTAGTATATTATGTCCACACTTTAGATTTTGGTGGTGCCATAATAATAATAAAAAACCAGTACATGTTAACACGAAGCACGCACTACACAGTTCAATAACAAACACCACTATGGCGGGCGGCCGGGCGATGTCGATTCCGAGCGACTAGTGGGTGGGGGATAGGCCTGCTAGGGTTACCAGATGGCCGGGAAATCCGGGAATGTCCCGGATTTTTGTGTCTGGTCCCGTGTACAGGAATTAAGCTTTACTGTCACGGAATTCCCGTATTCCAGTTTTTTTGTCAAACTTAAGATACCACGGTGGCCATGCCGCGCTCGCAGAGGGAGGTAGAGGAGCGCTCCACCTTACCAACGACCAGAGACAATATATAAAGACTGTTCAACTATGACGCAGTAATTTTCAACCAAAGGTGAGTTAATAATCCTATATATATATATTTATATATATGCGTGTGTGTTATGTAACATAGTTTTTACGTAAAATACATCGTTTTTAATTAATTTGAATATTTGTTGACTCCTTAAAAATAACACTAAAATACCTTTTTAACCCCATAAATGTCCCAGAAATTGTAATCCTGTATCACTAAAAAAACCTTTTTAACCCCAGAAATGTCCCGGAAACTATAATCCTGTATCTGGCAACCCTTGGGTTGGCATAGCAAAATGCGTGCCAAATGTTTAAAACTCTTTGATATTATATTTTCTGTGGAAGTTGTCTATTCTGAGACTGATTTTTTATTTTTATTTTCAATGCTACCAGCTTGACATCAGCAGGAAATTAAATTTGCAGGCGCGGCTGCGTGGCGCAGGAGGGATGATGCGTTCTGAATTTAACACTGGGCGCGTTTCGATACTTTCGATTCGATACAAGTACTTTTCTTCCGATACCAAGTAAGTATGGAATGAATTAATTCAAATACAAAATGTACTCGGTATCGAAACAAAGTATCGAGTACTTACTCGTATTTACTTGTATCGGAACATCTATCAGCAACAGATAAAAAATGTCAGCAACTGAAAAAATAGATTCTACTGAATTTTCTTTGATATAAATGTTATCACTGGCTTGATTATTTTCCCCTACATCCTTTTTTAGAATGTCTCTTATTGTCTTAATTTTATTTTAAGAGTTATTAATTTTATGTTTGTAGTACATACTTTCAGATTCTTTAATAACCTTTTTCAATGTTTTGCAGTAATGCTTGTAGTGTGTTTTAAAATTAGCATTTTGAGTGTTCTTAGCGGCAATATAAATGCTTTTAAAAATGCATGGTGTTCTTGATTTTGAGAAGCATTTAAACCTTTTTATGGGGAAGCAACTTTCAAAGTAATTTAACACAATGCTACTGAAAATGTTGTATTTTTTTATTAATACCTTGTGTACTGTAAACATGTTTCCAGTTTGTGGTGTTAAGGCACTTTCTAAAATAACTAACCAATTCATCATTTATTAATCACTGAAGTTTAAAAGTGTTACTCTTGGAGCTATTTCCTACTGAAGTATCTATATATTAATATGCTAAGCGAAAACTTATGTTACATTTTTAAGAATATTGCGCGCTCGGAGAAGTGTGAGATTTGGCATAGTTAAAGATTATATGGAGAAGAAGTGAAGGAAGCTAAAATCTATATATAATATGCATTACAAATACATTAAATTTAGTAAAATAAAACGCTCGCTCGCCTACGTAGTTCGTTCAGATGGCTGGTAGATGGCGCAGCTAGCGGCCTTACTTTGTCTTCTTTGGTGAAACAAAACAGTCAAAATTAATCTCTGAACTTATATAGAAGCAAGAAACAACATTTCAAGGGCTGGTAGATAGCGCAGCTAGCGGTCAGAATATTGGGCGAACGGAGGAACTTAAAGAAATACAGAAAGCTAAAATTATATATAATATATTTTACAAACCTTGGAATCGATATAAGCAGTCAGAGATAATCAATTGCTTCAGTTGTAAACAAATGCACAGTTTGTCTCTGGTTTGCGACATGGGCTGCGCAGAACGAATTTCCCGTAAACTTTTTACTCTTGGTCCAGGCTGAATTTCAACCTAACCATGATCACTATGACAAAACAAACCTATTTAGGTTGATATGATCCCTGTACCAATAATTTTTGTGTCATTTTTACAGTGCTGCTTAACATTTCGCGGTTGCGGAGCATCCCATATTTCGGCATTTTTAATTTAATTCATGGCGACTTTTCCGTAAAAGGAGAGTGTTAAACGTGAAGAGGACGCTATAAGGAAACAGTTAATACAAATTTCAACAGGTCAGTAACAGTTTTTCATTGGTGGAGAATGTCCCACCCCACCCAAAAATATAATAATCATAGTTAATACATGTTACAAATAGATTATTAAAATAAAAATTTAATTTGCGAACATGTGTGTGCGCATGAAATAGGATCGGAGCCAACGTTATTACGTGAATTCCCCGCATTGAGAAACACTGTAATCTTTGGTAAAACGAAAGACTCAGATAAAGTAGAGATTAATGTTTGAAGTTATGAAAGGAATACTTTGAAAAGGAATGTAGCGATTCTGCCAGATACTATATGGTCATTTGATTATTTAAAATGTTAAACTTTGGTTAAGTGTCTTTTGATTTTTTAATTTCATTAGAGAGAGAGAGAGAGAGAGACAAGAAATAAGGAATGCTTATTTGTGTGAAATTCAAAATGATAATAGACCAAATTTAAATAGCGAACACACAAAATTATGAAATTATTTTGATAGATACATTTAAATGCGCATGTTTCATAAAGCCAATGCAGTTTTCCGGCCTTAAGTCAAAATGAATATTTTGAATTCAAATGAACCATCGATAAATACATTTCATCATTTGCTATGGTTAGATTAGAAGCTAAAATTTAGCATACAGTCACGCGTGGAGTGTATCGTTTTAATTTTATAGGTAATGCAGAGAATTACTAGATTATTACTCTTTCATGAAAGAAACTAAACAACTTAATGAATTACGGTCGAATTTCGATCGCTGGGCGATCACTAGTTGATAGTTAATATAGGGCATCATGATCCGAAAGTCTGTTGATAGATGGCTTTACAGTATAACTTAATCTTAAGGTATCTATGAAACCTTTATTTATAGCTGAGTATCTACTATTAATTATTCTGGTGGGGAAATTAAATACCCGAGTTAAATTGAATGAACTGATTAATTACTCCAAAATGACTTACAGTATAAGTTATTTAAAAAAAATCTATATTATAATAGGGTTACCAGAATTTTTTCTCCGAATCCGGGGACGCTTCAGCACTTTTTCACCAAAATCCGGGGACGCTTTCGACATTTTTTGTCCTCATGATGCGATGCACGTTTATAAGTTATATGATGATTAAAGGTTGGGTTAACTTAAAAGAAACATATTTTTCATTGTTATATATTTAGTATTTTAAAAGATATGGTACCTGATTTTACCTCCAACTTGTTGTCAATTGTCATTGGTATTTCTCAGAAGAATGAATCTTCTTGAGAAGATCTTGTCTGCCCGAAAATTGTCGGCAAGTCATGGTAAAGTTTGTTAATATAGTTAGCGTAGCTTGAACTGTTTCTGTACTCATTCCGACGCTCTGTGATGTCCCCATCATGTTCATTGAGGAGAAGACTCTCTCTACAGATGTGTTACCCCCAGAAAGACACAAATACAGTTCTACTAAGTTGCGAAGCTGAACATATGGGACCATTTTGTTAGAAAAATGTAAATAAAGTTAATTCCATCTTACACAAACACTGGATTCATTCCATCCGTCTACTTTATCTTTTGACACAAATTCCTTTAGAGAAGAAATTTCATTGATTTCTTTCTTTAAACGAATGCATTAGCAAATCAGGGCTTTTAAAAAAGTATATCTAGATTTAAAAAAAATCCTGGGGTCAACAGTAAAAATCCGGGGACATTGCGGGGACGAAATCTGTCCGGGGACTAAGAGCTAAATACGGGGACTGTCCCCGGGAAACGGGGACTGTCCCCGGGAAACGGGGACGTCTGGTAACTCTATATTATAATCACCACTAAAGATTATTTTTGCTGCTTAAAAATGTCAATAAGAGTTCTAATTGATTTAGAAAATAGCAAAGTTTCCAGAGAGTGCTCTGTATACAGTTAAAATGAAGAAATTTTCATTACTAAAATTTAGCCGTGCAGCACAGATATCAAAATGTTGATCAAGACAATACTTGCTAATATTTATATCATCAAAACTATTTCTAAAATAAATGAAAACATCCTTTTCTTCATGTGAACTAGCAATTCATCCACTTTGTTTGATAACCCTCAGATATTCCCTAAACAATTTTTGATTTTGGTAACTCAAAACTCATTATTGTTTAAACTAATTTCTGTTAAAACTCTCTCATAATACTCTTCCTTAATCTAAAAAAGGGAGCTGCCCTAATATCATTAACTACAAGAATTCTTTCCTGAGAGGTGGTGGCTCCAATTTAACATCCAGTTATCAAGCCTGAAAGAACCCCCTTCTCTCTAATATTGAGATGTAGGTTGTGAGTAGTATAACCCCACCTATCAATAGCATCTACAGGTACCAAGCCAATGCCACAGCTGACATCAGACATGAACAGCTGTTCCAGCTCCAGATTCACTTGCCTCACGGCAGAATTCATCTATGACTGATCATAGCGTCTCACGACTGATTTCGCACTGACCTGAGCATGCCACATTGCTTTTGCTATTTTCTCCAGGTCATCTCTAATACTATAACTATAATCCCTGTCCAGACTATTTCCTGCTCCTCCCACAATAACTACATGATCCTGTTCTGTGAAATTCTGTCATTAAGAACCTATACCTTCTACCACCTGAGCAAGACTACTACTACGATTGATAAAACTCATGACCTGGAAATCTGGTCCTAATTTTTCCTGCACCAATGGGCCCATACCTCTTCCATGACTACTGCCTAGCTGCAAGACTTTCTTTTTCCTTAATCCTTGCCTATTATTCTTAAATACACAGATTTTCCTACAAGTCTGGTGATTTTTCCCTACCCCTACAGCTACAGAAGGATCATCCCTGTCTAACTCTGGCAAAGGGCAAATCTATTTTACACTCAAGCAACAAAAGAATCAGAAGCCTGTCTTCTTCTAGTTACCCTTTTTTCCCATTGCCAATTCCCAACCATCACTTTTTAACACCCAGTCAGCCTATCCTACTCCTTCCTAGAAGCTATCAGTTCAGCCGCAATGGCACTAATCTTTACCTGCTGTTCTAATATCTTCCTATTTTTTACATAATTTCTGCAGAAACACAGGAGAGCCTCCTCAATTGCCCCATTTTCGACACAACTACAATTTCCACCCCAATGAAACCATTTTCTTACACCCTTCACAAAAAATTTCTGTCCACACTAATTTCATGATTACAAGCAATTACCAGAAGCAGCTAACGAACAAAGTACAAATGCACTTGACCTTACAAAAAGACTGCTATATTAATTCAAAAGTAAACTTTAACTAACGACTGTACAAATCAGTACTTATATACAATTAATACCACCTACCAAAAAGATCACTAATAATATGAATATCAAGAACTAAAGCAAACAATATTTACATTTGCTAACAAAAATCTGAGATAAGTCTAAAGTTGAAAAATGTAAACAATCTGAGAAAGTAAACATGGCACAGTATACAGCACTAAAACACAATTAACAGGTTTTTGCCTTAATAAAAATACTCACTATCACTCACAGTATTAAAATGTTTTAAATTAATATTACAGCAAACTCTAACTATTAACTATATTTATTTATAATTTAAGTGCAAAAGATTGAGAAGTACATGCTTCCATAGTATTCCAGAGATACAATAAGTATACTTAAGAGTTAGGAATCAAAGAGTCAGAGCATGAAATGTAGTTACAAAGAGGGTAAAAGTACGAACGGGAGAAGCCCGGTGTATATTGACTGCCTACCTTTTACCCATAAGAATTTGGCTATTTTTGGGTGATTCTACATGCCTCAAATTTCTATTATACATAGATATCAACAATTTTAGCAAGTTATTCATATGAAAATTTCATTGATTTTATCACTTACTCGCTGATAATCAACAACACACTATAGTACCTCTCATAATCGTAGAGAGCTAAAATTTGACACGCATATAGATTTCTACCCAAAAATATGACTAAAGTCTTAAAAAATGGTATATTTCAATTTATCTACCTGTTATATATCCCAAACATGAAATCGCTTGCTACTCTAACATCTTTAAAACTGCAGATTTTGATTGTGAATGAAACTTGCAAAGCTTAACTGATGTGTTAAATTTTACTTTGCTCTTATCTTTACTTTAAAAGTTAAGAGAAATATGAAGTGTTTAATTGACTACAAGACTCCATCATCATAATTCCACACTGCTTCATGTGTTCCTAGAAAGAGGTAATTTGGTACACATATATTGTTTCAACCCCAAATCATAATAAAAGTCCAAAATTGATGATTTTTTCCTGTATTTTTCTGATGTCAACCTTAGACATGGTCTCGGTGCATACTTGTATTTTAATTGCTTTGCTCTGGAAAATACTACATGCCTCAAATTTCTGTTATTCCTAGATATCAGATCAGCATGATTAACCACCACAATAAACTTTAATTTGTTCTAATTCGCAGTCTTGAACTTACTAAGAAATTAATTATAATGGCAGTTAAAGCTATGACAATTAGCATCGCTCACCTCAGAACTTATTTGGATATTTTGACAGGAATTCTAAAATGTTCTTATCCATAGATTTTCAAATGGAACTGTTGCATAATCAACTCACAAAAATAAATGAAATTCCTCAATGAACAATTGTTTAAAAAATTGGCCAAGTTTCTGTAATTATAAGCAAATTTCACAGAGTTTATCACTAACTCAATGACTCTGTGGTACTTCCAATATTTTTTGGTGTTGGAAGATGCTTCTATTGTCGACCGTAACAATGCTTTGTACTTTCTTCCCCAGTTCTTGTGGTGTTAACAAAATTTGACTGCATAGTTCATGCCTTAATTTGGGCACCAGCAGCCTTTTAATACTTACACTGAAAGGTTTTTGCATTGCAAGGAGCAACAGTGAGAACAAATCATTATGAAGAACTACACACCAGAAATCAATTGCCACTGAATCTATTTTGCAAAACGTTGAAGCTACTTCTGGTATCAGCAGAATTAATACAAAATTGAAAGCAAAAGTTTATCAGACTTTGAATCCAAATGAAGATTGCAAGTTAATTGAATGAGACAAGTTCACAACCACCGCACTAATTCAATCATTCACAAAGTCATTAGGTACCCCAAAAATATTCATCATTAGTTCATTGACAAAAGTTTATGCAGTAACCGAAATTGCTATTCACTGTTAAAGATTACTTTCGCCAATACTTCAAATAGTTTTTAGAGGTAATCCCCATAGTATCATTGATGAAACATGATTGTGTGTAAACTGTGATCAGAAAAGCAAATGTTCTTCCTCAAAATGTTCCATAATTCTGTTCATCAACCAAATCCCAAAAATGCTGAAAATATTTTATCACTTGTTACTGCCGATGTGTAAATTTTTCTAAGTTCTGCCTAGCAACATCGCAACACTGACCAACACTGATTTAACCTCACCACTCAAAATATGATTTTTGACTGCACTACAACAGCTCTTATGACCCGGCGGTTAGTTTCTTCCTGGAAACAACCAGAAAAATTGTTCCTTTCCATGGTGATTCACTCTTCTGCTGAGAAACCTAAAATTCCCCGTTCTCAAAATTTTAGCAAAACTTTACCAAAATTTGACATCATGCAGACAAATTGTTTCCAACATACACAGTTATGACAAATTACCTCAAATTTTTTCTAGTTTTTCCGTTATTAATTATTTTAGTGAGATGATTGTAAATTTATTTTATCATCATTTTTTCCCCTAAAATACTTAATTCTTCATGAAGCTTTAATATTCAGAAAATTATTTCTCTCTTCTAGTTTCATTTAAGATACTATTTATACCTGTATTCATTTTTCCTTAGGCATTATACCATTAAATGTATTATTGCAATTTAGTTTTTACCACATTATGTATCATTCTTTTTTATTCATATATTTAAATGCGCTTTTCATTTTTCTTACTGAAATTTTTTACCCTTACTTCTGTCCCATCTTCGAAATATTTCTAGTTTAATCTTGATTTTTATTTTCTTTTTTTTTTAATAGCTTTTCGGCAACTAAGCCATTCAGCCAGCTCAATGTGTTTTACGATATCTCTTCCAGTGAATTTGTTTCTCCAGTGCGTTTTTAATTCCTAAGTATGAGTATGGACACCACAGGACAGACAGGACGTTCACAAAGACACACAACACTTAAACATCCATGCCCGTGGCCGGATTCGAACCGACGACCTACGGTATGTGGAGCTAGCACTCTAGCCCCTACGCTACCGAGGCTGGCCTTTAATCTTGAGCTGCTTTATTGTGTAAGGTCAGTTCTCACATCTAAAATCCCTCTTTTCACTCTGTAGCCTATCATTATCTGTTCATTTGTTATTGTATTATTGTTTTATATTAGATTCCCTTTCTTTTGAACCTAAACTTAGCTCAATTATCATTTTTATTACAAAACAATATTTTTTTTCTTATTTAACTTGGTGTCGTAACTTGAAATTTGTTATAAACTCTGTTAGGTGCTGGCAACACATTGCCATAGTTTCTCTCATTAATTTATTTATAGACCGTTATATTATTTTTCCAACCTTCTATTGTTCGCCTCGTGCCACCATGTTAAATTACATTACTCAAAAACTGTGCCTTGGGTGCTACAACTTTTAAAAATTGAAATCATCATCTCCAGCGTCCCTGGTGCTGGTCACAAGCACTCTCCACTTCTTCCTGTCCATGAATAGCTGATGTTCATGAATAGTTCCCCAATCATGCCTTAAGTCTTAAAGATCCTTCTTGATTTAATCTATCCATTTCTGTATGGGCCTTCTCACATGTCTTTTCCCTTGGATATTCATATTAAAGTAGGCCTTTGCTCTTCTTTCTTCCTCCATCCTTTGAAAATGTCCATAGCACCTCAGGCAAGAACACTGTAAGGATTGCACCACAATTATGTTTATACCGGCCTCTGCACGACTGATTTCATTTCTTACTTTATCCTTTTGTGTTCTCTGAAGCACGGTATGCATAAACTTCATATCAGAGGCTTGAAGTCTACTATTGTCTCTTTTGGATTGGGTACATGTAGTGTTGCAAACTGAAAAAAAAAAAAATGTTTTTTCAGCTTCGTGAAAAAAAACATGAAAAAAAACTTAGCACCAGTGTTTTTTTTCTAAATTTTGTTTTTTTTCTAATTTCTTTTTTTTCTTCAGAAAACAATGTATTTGATAAATTATACTTTTATTTAAGGAACTTCCATTTTACAAGTGTGTTTTAAGTCTTACTGAATCATATAATGTCTCACATAATGATTCATAAGTGTATCTATATAGGTAACATAATTTTATTCATCCTCTATGTCAGTACCATATTCACTAGTATCAGCACTACCAACAATAGTTCGATCGGTGTCGGAATTTTCTGTCTCTTCTTCTGTCTCCTCTAGATCCATAACATCAGAAATAGTTAAATTTTCTTTTACTGGTTGTTCTTGTATTGTACGCAAAAGATTTTGAGATTGCAATTTTAAATTGTGAGCAAAGTACACACTGTGCATAAAGACTGCGCCGATAGTTCTGTATTACGGTCTTTTAAGTTTGAATTAAAATCTATTATCAAACAAAATAGGAGCTTTACTTCTTTTCAATCGTTTGTTTACACCAACGGTTGCAAGGAAACGATTCATAATTAGGGACCGTGCACAAACTACGTGGCTCGGTCCAGAGAGAGGAGGGGTTAGCTGGAAGGCTATGCTGGGCTACGTGGGGTGAGGGGGGGGGGGGTTCCGAGCCAGGCCACGTAACTTTCCTTTCGTAACATTTTTCACAGTTAAAATGAGGAACTGAACTCACAACAGCATGTGAGTATTTATTTCCCTCAGTTAATTATATCCGTATGTAATTTACAATAGTTTGACAAGAGAAAACAGTAAAAAATGTCTTCTGGAATCAAAACGGAACAAAGCTACGTGAGCGGGGGGGGGGGGGGAGGCAAAAGCCACGTAGGGCTACGTGGGGGGGGGGGGGTAGGCAAAAGCCACGTAGGGCTACATGAGGGAGGAGGGGGGTTCACAGTAGGCCAAAATGGAGCTATGTGGTTTATGCACGCTCCCTTACTAACAATTTAATGAGTCAGTACCACTATACTCTGAGAGTTAACAAGTATACGAATATAAGGAAAGCCCAATAAGTAATAAAAAGAGGCAAAAAACAGTGTATAAATTTTAAATTCCTAATTTTTTAAAAAGATCTGTAGGTAATTTTGTAGGGCTGGCAGCACTATTTCAAATAGCAAGTATCAATCCAAACAATGGGGAATGGGGATTCCTTCTCGCGCAAACTACTCTCTTCGGGAAATCCCTGTTCATAAAGAAAATTTCAGTCAATTTTGCCAATATTTTCGTAATTTTTTTTTCCTACTGAACCAGAAAAAAATAGTAGATTTTAAACTAAGATAAGTACTTAGAATAAACTCTAAAACAGTCATTTTAAACGATAACTGCCTTACAAATTTGAGATTTAGTAGTTGTGAAAAAAAACGTGTTCCAGAAAAAAAACATGTTTTTTTTTCAAAGTTTTTTTTCATGTTTTTTTTTTCAAGCCAGAAAAAAAACGTTTTTTTACAACACTAGGTACATGTTTCTAGTGCATAATTCAATATGGGGATGTAATAGGTTTTGAATAGCTACCATATGTTTTATCTGTCATTTTATACATACATCCTATTTTCCTGCATCTAAAGAATCATTCCAATCAATTAGCTGTGTCAATTTATGAATTATGGCTTAAATAAAATTTTGTGTCTATATAAATCTTGTATCAAAATGATTGTTTTCGCTTGCAGAACACATGAGTATGTCTGTGGCTTTTGGCATTAGACTTTCATACCTTCTGTATCATATGAGACTGATTTGGTGTTTTAGCTCGAAAACTACTTAAATAAAAAATTTAACTTTACTATACGACCCATGCGAAAATTTCACGATTAAAATGCAATGAATAGTGAGGTTGAATGTTTGTAATATAATGAAAAGTAGAACCGAACTTTTGTAGCAAATATATATATTTTAGTGTAATAGGTATGCATCAAATTACCTACAATATATTACGAAACAGTTAGGAATATTTAAAACACTCTGTATTTACTACAAACTGGCACTGTTGATAGAATACAACCAACCTGAACAAAATACACACAACATATCAACATTTCTGTAGTATTTGTTGCTGTGAGAATAAAATGTTTACATGGGAATTTTAGAGAAAAACGAAAGTGTTACCGTAACAGAAAAAATATCCCAAAAGCTACTGATTGAATAAAAAAAAGTTTATTGATATCTCTGTGATATCTTCTGCTGCAATCTAGGGACTTGGCTCTGAACTGTCTCATACGGGCTACCACTTTAAGCACCAAATTCTGATAAATTCTTTCTTAATTTATGATTAAACCTAACTGGAGACCTTAATCTTTAAAACGATATGATAATTATCAATTTTGGTTATGTATCGAAGAAGATCAATGGCTTGTAATAAACAAAATAAAAAAAACAACACTCTGTAGAAATAATAATGATACTTTTGCCCTCTAAGGGTTGAAGTCCAAAAAATTCCTTTTATAAAATATGCTGTGACCAAAGCAGCTACCTTGGTCTTTAAAATGATACCTCATTTATCAATTTCGGTTAGTTATCAAGCGAGGTAAAAAAAAAAGTTTTAGAAATTATGATATTTTTGCCCCTTATGGGTTTAATTTGGGGAAAGTTTTTTCTTAAATATGATGTGACCAAAGAAGATAATTTAATATTTAAAATGGTACCTCATTTATTGATTTTGGTTAGGTATCAAGGGAAATAAATAGCTTGTAACAGAAAATTGCTTTGTAGAAATATTAATACTTTCGCCCTCTAAGGGTAGAATTTTGAAAAATTTATTTCTTATAATGTGGTGTAATAGAACCAAAGACCTTACGAAGACCTTAATCTTTAAAATGATACCTAGTTTATCAATTTTGTTTAATCAAGGGAGATAAATGACTCGAGACACAAAAAACACATTTTAGAAATACTGATATTTATGCCCTTTAAGAGTTAAATTCAGAAAAATTCATCTTTTAAAATGTGATGTGACAACAGCGGAAACCATAATTTTTAGAATGATACCACATTTATCTATTTCAGTTAGATATTAATGGAGATAAATAGCTCATGACACAAAAATGAGTTGTAGAACCATTTATACTTTTTCGCTTTAAGGGTTAAATTCCAAAAAACTTCTTTCCTAAAATATGATGTCACCAAAGCTAAGACATTAGTCCTCATAATCTTACTTGATTTATCTTCTTTTTTTTTTTAACTGCTTAACGTCTCCTATAACAACTAGGTCTTTAGAGACGGGAAAGGATGGAGGGCAAGGAATGGGAAGGAATTCGGCCATGGCCTTCTGAAGGAAGCATCCCGGCATTCACCTGGAGTGATTTGGGGAAACCATGGAAAACCCAAAACTGGATGCCCGGAAGGAGAATCGAACCGCCGTCCTCCCGAATGCGAGGCCAGAACGCTAGCCGGTACTCCACCACACTCGGTCTTGATTTATCGATTTTGGTTAGATATCCAGGGAGATAAATGGCTGGAGACACAAAAAACGCATTTTAGAAAAATTGACATTTTTGCCTTTTAAGGGTCGAATTTCTAAAAATTCCTTGCTTAAAATATAATGTTACCACGGCGGGGACTTTAGTCTTTAATATGATATCTCATTTATCTATATTGGTTAAATATGAAGGGAGATAAATGGCTCGTGACACAAAAACATATTGTAAAAATATTGATACTTTTGCCCTTTAAGGGTCAAATTCCGAAAAATTTCTGTCTTAATATAAGACGTCACTAAAGCGAAGGTCTTAATCTTTAAAATGATACTTCATTAAACGATTTCAGATAGGGATCCAGGTAGATAAATTACTCGTAACACAAATAACAGCATTTTAAATATTGACATTTTTGTTGTTTAAGGGTCGATTTCCGAAAAATTTCTTTCTTAAAATATGATGAGACTAAAGTGAAGACCATCAGCTTTAAAATGACACCTCATTCATTGATTATGGTTAAGTATGAAGGAAGATACAGGCTTGTGACAAAAAAATACCTTATAGAAATAATATATATGATGCAACTTAACAAAAAGCTTTATTTGCTACATTTCCTGCAATGGTGGAAGACTTTCTCTATCAATCAATATGCCATACAAGCATATCATCTTATAAATCATTTCTATCCACATTATAGGTTACTCATTTGAAATAAAAATCTGATGATTTGGCCATTATGTAAACTACTTTTATTTAGTAAAACTTCTATCCACATAAATATTGTAACTGTGTAGCTTTATTACTCTTAAAAATATACAAAAGCTTAGATTTCCCTCACACCTCTTTCAAGTTTGACAAGTCTAAGAATAAATGATACATATTAAACCTAGTTCATAGTGGCCAATACACACAGTAGAACGTTGATTTGTCACAGAATATGATCTCATAACCACAAGACTTGCCCTCTTTTTAAAATCATTTTTTTTTAATTACTTTAATCAATGATTCTGATGGGGGTTTTTCTCAGTGAGAAGTTAGGTAGTTTGCAAATTACATATTGCATTACAACAGAATTGCAAAGACATGTTTTTTGCTATTCAGCAAGTCCATTCACAGCAACCACCTTCCATCCTTCCGCCATTCTCTTAGTCTCTAAATATTTCCCATTTATCCCGATGTCATCAATCATTTTCATTCTTTGCCGACCTCCTTCCATTTACAATCCCCTCCAAGGTAGTTTTAAGGAGGCACTTATTCCTCAACACATGACCAATCCAGTTCCTTTTTCTGTTCCTTACTGTTTTTACAACACTACTTATTCCACCACTTCATTATTCCTTACTTTGTCTTTCCAACTTATTTTCTCCATCCTTCTCCATATCCACATCTCGAAAGCTTCAAACCTCTTTAGATCTTTTTTTTTTAGCATCCATGTTTCCACCCCATATAGTCCTACACTCCATACAAAACATTTAGCTAGTTTTTTCATCAGCTTTTTACCCAGCCATCCGCATAATAAATTTTTCTTTCTATTGCCACTGCAATTCGAGTTTTCAACTCCTTCTTGCAACTCATATCACCACTCATAATACTCCCGAGATATTTGAAGGACTCCACTTGCTCAATTATTTCTCCTTGTAGTTTTATCAACATTTCTTTCTTACTCCTTCCCACCATCATACATTTAGTTTTCTTGCTATTGATTCTCATTCTGAATTCCTTAAACCCTTTGTCTAAAGCCTCTAATATTCTTCTGGGTATCTTGACACTTTCCGCCAGCAAAACCATGTCATCAGCAAACCTTATGCGGCTAATCCTACATCCACCCAAGCATACAAGTACACCTCCATTACCTCTTAAACTCCTTTTTATAATTTCCTCTAAATATATGTTAAATAATATGGGTGACAAACAACATCCCTGTCTTACACCTCTTCCAATCTTTCCCTCTTCTGTAAGATCATTCCCCACTCTCACTCTCGCTCCTTGTTCGATGTATAATCTACTTATTAGCCTTCTTTCCTTCCAATCAATGCCTTTATTTTTTAGAACAACTATTAACTTTACCCATTGCACTCCATCAAAAGCCTTTCCAAGGTCTATGAAAACCATGTAACAATCTCTTTCACTTTCAATGTATCTTTCACCTATTGTCCTCATAAAACCAATAGTATCTCGTGCAATTCTTCCTTTGAAATCCAAACTGTTCTTCAACAATTGACATGGACAGTCTGCTGGATATTCGTCTGTTTAGCACTCTTAGTAATATCTTAGCAGCATGGCATAAAAGGCGAATTGTTCTGTAACCTTCACACTTCACTGCATTCTTTTATTTTCAACGGGTATCAACACTGCTGTTAAGAAGTCTTTTGGCCATTCTCCTCTTTCATATATCTCATTACACAAATATAGTGTTTCTCTTCTTCCCTCAGTTTTTAAACTTTTCAGAATTTCTATAGGTAACTCACTGATGCCACAGGCTTTCCTGTTCTTCATCTCTGCCAAAGCCTTCTCCACTTCCACCTCCAGGATATGGCCTCCCATCTCCTTCTTGCACATTCTTTCTTATTCTTCTTCTAATCCTAAATCCTTTGGTCAATGTTGCAGATCATACAGCTCTCTTATATATTCTTTCCATCTTTGCTGTATTTCATGAACCTCCCTGGCTAACATTCCATCCTTGTTTACAACTTCCAGCCCTGCTGTTCTTCTTTTTCCTTGAAAGCATATCTGCACAGCCTCCTTGTACATAAAGTCAAATTTTCCCACTAATTTCTCTATCTTCTATACCATTGCTTCAGTTACCCATTCTTTCTTTATTCTATTGCTTTTCTTAAATCCTATTACTTCTTCAACCATCCTTTTCAAACTCTCCTTCATCCTTACCCATATTTTATCCACACCCTCATTTACATTTCCTCTAATCATTCGTTTATAAAGATTTTTTCTATTTCTCTACATTGTCCTTCCTCATTAAGAGCAGCAGTATTAAACCTTTTTAGTATCTTCTCTTTCTTAATTCTTTTCAATCTCATTTCTATTTCTGCTACAACAAGATTATGATCAGAATTAATATCAGCTCCTGGGTAAGTTTGACTCTGTACCACACAACCACCTTTTAGCAAAGATTCAACTATACATTATGTCGGATCAAATTTGTGAATGGATACGAGATTTTCTAATTGGTCAGTCACAGTATGTCGTTGACAGAGAAGCCTCTTCTAATCTAGATTACATCGGGTGTTATTCAAGGAAGTGCAAAGAGACCACTATTTTCTTAAATTTTATAAACAATCTTGGAGACAAGATTGATAGTAGTTTGCAATTGTTTGCTGAGGATACAACAATCTATAGGGAAGGAGCTCTGACAAGTGGTTAGAATTTTTTTTTTTTTTTTTAAATGCAAGGTGATGTACATAATTAACAAGAAGAACCAGTTTGTTCATGAGTACAAAGTGAACAGTTCAGTTATTGACATGGTTGATTCTATAAAATACATGGGTGTAAGAGTACAAAGCAACATGAAATGGGACTAGCACATTTTGTCATAGGCAAAGCTGATTCTAGAGTGCAATTTGTAGGTCATATTTTGAAGAATTGTAATGCTTATACAATTGAGATAGCCTCATTGATGTTAAGGTCACTAAAGACAGGTAAGAACTGGAGGCAATGAATAGGAGGAAATTCAGCCATGGAATTTTGAAGAAACCATCCCAGTAGCATATGTACATATGTGGTTTAATGTTGTAGAGTTTGGGATCCATATCACAAGGGACTGAGTGACACGATAGTAAAAGTATAGAAACTGGCTGCTCGTTTTGCGTCTGCTTGCTAGAGCACTTAAGAAAGTGTTACTGAATTGATACCTAGACTGGGGTTGGATTGTGTGGCAGACAGATGATGTAGGATTTATCTGAATTTATTGAGTAGTGAATATTCTGTTTTATTATAAATGGGATGTAATATTCTGTACATCAACATATTTGGTTCACAATGACAGGAGAGGTAAGACTGGAGAAATGTGATAACGTACTGATGCTTATGTGAATTCTGTATTCCCTTGTGCTATTCAGGATTGGAATGCACAGAGTAGAGAATAATTTTGATGTAAAGCAAGGTCTGCCACCCTATGATATTTGTGAATAGTAGAGTATACTATAAGAGGGTGTAATAGAAGTGCCATTTTTATTTAAAATATTACAATGGATTGAGTTACACAACAAGACAGTCAGCTAGCATGTGTCACCAATTAAGCGGCGCATACTTGTTGCAAATTGCTGATAACTAACTTAGAAACCACCTCTAAAACTGCAAATCCATTACGTCAATGGAAGGTGACCTGAGACGACCGCAACAAATATTTACTCGTAGTATATTGTTAGTTATGGGGCTCTCACCAGTCTTTCTAGCACGTGGCTATGCACACCAATAATTATAACTGACTGATTCTGTTTCTTGGGCACTTGGAAAATATTCGGGACTCATCCTCTGGTTAATAGAGGTTTATCTTCAAACACTCATCCTCCACGAGAGCAAGTAAATAAGGCCTTATCCAAGTAGTCATCTTCTAATTCAATAATTTGGCTTTCCATCCTATCCTATGATCAAATGGTATGTGATTAACTAATAACAAACATCCAGTTAATTACAATCAATATTGCTATAAAGTAAACAGATGGCTGGTTTAGATGGTTGATAACTTGAGCTTCAAGAGAGAAAACATATGATTTCCAGTACAATCCTTAAGGTTAGTGATGATTGCTTAAAACGATTGACGCAAAAGAGAAGAAGAGGCATGAAGATAGTGAAGGCATAGCTGGAATATCTACAAAGTTAGTTACAACTCAAATGCCCTTAGCTCCAACAATAATGTCCACTTCTGACAAATCAGCTACACCCAACTCAGCTATGACAAAGTGATACTGACAATAGATATAGAAGACAGGAGGCAGGTAAGGAGAGTACCTGGAGTCTACAAGGCTTATATTGGAAATGATTTTAATTTAATTACGATGGAGCACACACTCCGGTGGCTATTTCCCTACACTCACCCTTTCCTATACCCACTTACCTTTGCCCTCTATAAATTTCAACTTCAAATTCTAACAGCGATTTTGGCAATTCATCCACCATTTCACTTGGTAACTTATTCCAATACTTGACAACCTTACCTACAAACAAAATTCTTCCCACACCCCTATAGCTGAAATAGAGTGTCAGCTAATGGTCATGGTCATCTTTTCCCTGCCAAGCACTACTCCCAATTCTTACACTAATATCTTTCCACCCCTCATCACCAACATACACCATGTACATTCTCATGACTATCTTCAACCTCTTCCTGACTTCCAATGAATCCCATTCCAGCTCCTTTACTGATTGTGTTTGGCAGTAATTCGAGAGACAAATATAGCAGCCCTTCTTTGCACCCCCTCCAAATCCTGTATTTGACATCCAAAATGTGGGTCCCATACTACACCACCACATTCAAGCAATGGTCTAACAAAAGTTATGTAACTCAGTGCCCTATTTCTCTGGTACATTATCTGATCAATCTCACCAAAGAGTGAAGGAAACCTTTTCCTGCTACCTGTCCAATGTGTCCTGCCCAGTTGAGTAAGAAATCAAATTTTATGCTAAGTTATATATATTTACTGTCTTCAGCAGATTACTGTCTTCAACCATTTTGACCCTATTATATAGCACTATACTATGTTCAGACAGGAAAGGCGGATCAAGGTCACTCTGCTCCATCCCCACTACGCTGCCCCAGCCCCTACAGGCGAAAGGGAAACAGCTGCCGCGCAAACGTCATCACGACGTATGTGGTACAATATGTTTGCATCTAATTAGATGATTTCTTCAGTAAAATCGAACATTTTAACTATTTGTCGTGACAAAAATGAGTGAATCGTATGTCATAGAAATTTCATGTTTACTAATTATAATTTCATATGTTAATAAATATAAAAATTATTTACATATCAATGAATAAAATTTACTGCTTCCAACAACTATTTTTAGTTTTAAAGTCGTAAAGACATTTCGACTATTGAATCCAATTTTTAGATGTCTTTCCCAGTGGAAGTTAATTCTCTAAACACGTCGTTTAAATTTTGAAATGAAAGTGATATTTACTCGAAGCGATAGTTTCTGTTTACAGAAATCGTTGATGAGACCACCATTGCGTTTAGTGTGTTGCCAAATAAACATCCTTGCGTGATTTTGATTTACCCACGTCTCGTCAAGGTGGATGACAGGTCGAAGAGGATGTTCCTTCCTTAAATTGTGCATTTTTCATAAAAATGAGGCCCTTGCTGCAATGACTGTTCTTTCCATCAGAAAACGTCTACCGTCATTGCACTTTCTGTATATGAAGTCGAGTGCTTTTAATAATTTATATGCCTCCAATGTAGTTAATTTTCTCTTTCAGTACCTCCCTCAATTTTCTTAAGGTAGGGTCATAAAATTCTAGAACGGAACATTGAATGATATCTTTCTGAAAGTCATCCATCTCCGTGACCAGTTTTTCTCAGTGAATGTTTTTCTTTGGAGAAGAAAAGGATGGCCCTGGAACACTCAGCTGGGCTTCGCTTCATACACGCTGCACTGTTCGTAATGATACGCCACATACCTCTGCCGTCATTTTTAGCGGTTCCCTAAAAAGGATATTAACTTTCTCTTCAGTCTTAAAAAATTATACACATAAAAAATAATTGTTTTTGACTGTCGCCTAATGTAACAACTATCTGACGCCATTTCACCTGCAGAGTTTTATAACGGTTTATCGGAATAAACAAGATAATACTGTGACAAACAACAATGCCTGTAGCCAGCAGTCTGCTCGGAGGGGAAGGCAATTGGAGGGGGTGGTGAGGTGAGGCGAGGGGCGAGGGGCACATGACCTTGATTTTTTATATCATTTATCTTTGTAAGAATGTCATACCATACGACAAGAGGAACTACAAATTCCTATGTACCTATTCCCTTTTCTGTAGCCTGGCATTCACTAACCAACTGAAAATCTGTATATTGTGTATTTTCTGCTGAATCCCTTAAAGCATCAATACAAACACTTTCTCTAACAGCAGATCTAGAATTAACGAAGCAGGTGTACTCCTCATATTTTCATTCAGTGATGTCATATGGCATAACTTTTTGGTGAAATTCTTCACAAAGTAAAAAAGTTTTCATAGCACAGAAAAGGGTGTAGGGTAAAACCAAGAACTTCTTGCAGACAACTTTTTAAAAACTCAATGTTCTTACAGTACATATATTCTCGTGTGTGCTTTGTCATAGAACATTTTAACCTGTTTACATCTAATTCACGGGTACACAATTTCAATGCAAGAAACAGAAATAACTTGCACAAAACACAAACATCTCTGTCATTAGTACAAAGAGGAGTTAATTATTCTGGGATACATCTGTTTAATAAACTTCCCAAGAGTATAAAACAGTTTGCAGATAATAGAGATATATTTAAAGAAAAGTGAGGAATTGTCTTATTGGCAACTCCTTCTACTCCGTTCAAGAATTTGACCAAAGAATTAATGGTATTCAATAAGACCTTTTGAAAAAATCAGTTGTAAAAATTAATGTTTATTTTTATTCTCTTTATTTGTCTTTGTAACATATGATTGTTTTCACTATGATTATGACTCATGTTGTATGTATGTTGTTAAGGTTCTTTGGGTGGTTTATTTTACTGCATTAATTAAAAAGTCCACCAAAAAAAACAATGTATGTTGATGCTCGTTTATTTTCAATCAAAACAAGTCTGCGACATTCACAAGCATAGTTGTTACAACCCAAAGATGCAATCGAAAACTGAATGAAAACTTGCATGAATGTCTCTGTAACACTGAATTAATACTAATGCAAAACTGACTTCTCTGTCCAGGCGATCTGTTTATATAGAGTCTATCGAATTTACGAGAATTCTTCAAAGGCATCCGCCCGATATTTCTCGATCATTAACAATCACTCAAACAATCAAACATATTAAAAACAATCAGAATTGATACAAAATTAATTAATAACATTACAAAATGATTAGAAATGGTAATTATAGATACTTAAATACAAAATTATTTACAGAAATCCTTTCAAATGGTGTAAAATTGTCCTGTAGACATCGTAACATACATTAATACAAGTAATTACAAACTTTTAATAAATTCTCTTGCATCATTCGGTTATTAAACATATTAAATGGACTTTAAATACTTTTCTTACATAAAATAAAGTCTATATATACACTGATTTACCAGAATTTACAAAATAAACATATCAAATCACTTTCAAGCAAACTTTGGCTCACTACAAATATTTCACACAGTCCAATACTATTCAAATTACAGGTATTAGGGCTGTTACAATGTGTATTAACCATGACATATTTCACATCCCAGAGGTCCTTCCTCAGCAGGGATCCATGAAACAAGATTGATAAATAAATACATCTCTTGGTTGGTATTTAAAAGCCTTCACCAATTCTACCCTTTATTCCTATCTAGTTTTAGAAAGTGGTTTTAGTGAAAAGGATTTTGCATATGCTTTTAAAATAGCCCACCTATAACACGATCCGGCAGAGTAATTGTAGCAAACAAACGAAAAAAAAGAAAAAAAATGAATACAAGGCGATGCTGCATCTCCTATGATGAGATTCCAGTTATGACTTAGACAGCGTAAGAAAATAAGCAAGTGGATTAATTTCAAGTATACATTTCTGGACACCACTTTTTTTATCCACGCATATTGGTTTCATTATCATATCCTTGGCATTTGTAGTTTTTCAATGATATATCCAGCTGTTCTAGCTCTGATAATTAATTAAACTCTCAGTTGTGGTTTATCCACAGCTGAGAAGCCAATAAAATGTTCTTCAAAGTCAGCTGAATTTGTATTATAAAACCTCATAATAATTGACAATTGCTCGACACGAGAAACATTACAAGTACAATCAAAAATAATTGAGTAATATTTAATATTTACTATTTTGTCAAAAATTTGAGTCTTGTAGTAACTTGCCATTAATTGTATCAGCACATTTTTTTTTGGTAGATAATGTCACTAATCGTCTACCCTGTTACATGTTTTAGGTGAAGTCACAATATTGGATAAAAACGAGATGTTAACTTTAATAAATGTATAAAAGTTGCCGCTAGTCTCGCCAGAATCTGTGTCACATATCAGTTTCTCTCTATCACATCTGAAGGCCTAACTGAGAGAAGTTAAAAAATTTACAGTAGTAAGCAGTCTTTCTAAACTGTCTCCCCAACACTGCCTTTCTTTTTCAGTTGGAGTCAGGGCTTTTGGTTTACTTTTTCTGTGTTGGGCTGGTGGATGTGGATGTGGAGAAGCATATAGAGGCAGTTTCGAAATTTCCACTTCTTCACGACCAATTGATGTATCCGTGTTATTGGTTGCCTTGAAAAAAGTGTCTTTTCTTCACCGTCACTCTCATATTCATCAGATTATTATAAATATATAGATTGTGCCATTTCAAAACATTCGTAAAAATTTGTGTAATCATCCATCAGATGTTGTGACAAAAGTAGCGCTATTTTTGGTGCGTACTTTAAGATGGAAAAATTGTACATTACATTTATTTTATTATGTTTTAATACATGTTTTTCATTACTTCTAGATTTAATTTAATGTCTCAGATGTCTCGATTGCTGTACGGAAGGTCCCTGATTAAAATCCTGGTCTCAAATGCAATTTTTATACAGCAGGAACAAGTTTGTCACATGGCCAAGCTAGGGACAAGTGTGAACACAGGAGGTGTGCGTCTTCACTCGGCCGACTGTCGGTGTGGTGACAGTGCGGAATAGTATCAGTCAAGTGTGACTCCATCCAGCAAGAGTTACAAGAGTTGACGAGCGAAATGAAACACAAGGATTGGCCGAACGTAAATTGTAAACACTACGAAAATAACAAAACTGATCGTTCAAGTGGGTTTTCTAATATTCGAGGCGCGAGATTCAAATAGTAATGAATTTGTCGACTATATTTTACAGTTAAACAACAAAAAATTTCATTATTCACTGATAAATTATTTCATTTTGGAACCATTAATCTTATTTTTTATATGAATGTGATATTGAATAAACCTCAATGAGAAATTTTGATTAGGTATTTATTTATATATTCCTTAATATCAATTAATCCATTTTATTTTATTTTTATCACTAATAACTAAAGAAAAAATATTTTTCTTTTTAAATATAAACGTTTTTCAACTCGGGTTGTTGCGCGAGGCCCCTCCAAGAGCGAGGCCCCGGGCGATTGCCCAGTTCGCCACCCCCTAAGGCCGCCTCTACCCACATTAATTAATACCGTTAGTAACATGGAGCTTTATGAAACCAGTTTAAACGGTTTGTAAAACTGCTTTCAGAGCGAATGATGCTGTAACAAAATGTGTCAGTTGCGATTCTGGTCAACTTAGCCACAACCTCCACCAATATTGTATTCGAAAATCGTAGTTTCTATTACCCTCATATGAATAATGATGGGCATCACCTATGGTGGTAGTCGAGAATTTATTCTGGAAAAGCTTGTATGGAAAAGCGAATAACAATCATTTCTAATGATGTTTTCGTGATAAGAATACCATACTTTGGTTAGATAATTTGAGTATTTAACTATGATTTTTTTAAATAAATGCATTTTACTTTAAATGCCAGGGGAAATATAATGTCTGAGTGATACAATTGAGATTCGCACATTTCGTGTAAAATTTCTCTGAGTTTTTAATAAACTTCACATAAACTTGTTTATCTTCTGCCAAAAACATTAGGTTTTAACCTAATTTTTATAACTGATACAGATAATATAACGCAAACATGGAATGCTCTTCTCCTTGCATGAATTTCTACATCTAGTTGTCATAAATAAATAAACAGCAACATGTAAAATTTAAACGAACATACCAATTGTAACTTTGTAACATATGATTGCCTCGTATTAATTTCTTTTATCACTGCTCTTCGTATGTTTATGCAGTTACTTCCAAATCAGAATATTATGTTTTATCTGGCAACGCAGTTATGTTACAGCTGAGACCATGAGAAATTAAAGTGTACTTTCATTAGTGACATGTTACCGAAAAAGACTCGCAGTTCCACATTTTTTCAACCGAAATGTTTTTCCACATTTCTTTAACAATAAAATGTTACGAAAATAAGACTTAATGCTTGTATTACTGCAGTTAATTTCATTGCAGTTGCATATTTATTAAACTATGTAAATAATTTCTAATATATCTGCTCACAACTATTTGGCTGCAAGAATATTGTTGCTGAATTGTGACTTATAAATTGAGTTGATAAAATGGTAAACTTAAATCTCAATTAATAGCAAACATGTTTATCAAATACTAAGGGTATCATCTATGATGGTAGTAGGCATTTATTCTGGAAAAGCTTGTAAGGAAAAACGAATAAGAATAATTTTTAATTATATCTTTCATTATATGAATACGTTACTCTAGTTAGATAATAATCAGATAATCTGGTTAGGATTTTACATAAATAAATGCATTTTACTTTAGATGACTATAATTTCAAAAATGGATAACTGTTATTTATTTGACTGATATATTTCACGATTATGCACGTTTCTCTGAGTTTTTAATAAACTTCATTGTTTCTTATCATCAGCCAAAAAAATTCTTAGGTTATAATTTAACCTAGTTCTTATAACTGATACAGATAAAATAGCATGAATATTGAATACCTTTCTTCTTACATGAATTTCTGCATCTAGTTGTCATAAATAAACAAAAAGCAACATGAAGGAACTAATGAAATATGGTGGCTGTTGATTGGCGCGTGAAGGCTGGCATGTGACTGTTCTCTAGCCAATAGCTATAGACGATGTGTGCAGTTTATATAAGAGGATTAGGTCACCTGCAAACAACCTAACCTCTGAAAGTAAACAATCAATATCCCAATACACAGCCCTATGGCACTCCACTTGTTTTGATACTGTATTTCCTACCCCAACTTTTTCTTTATACCTTTTACGAATTCTTCTACCCAACAGTCAACGTTTTCAGCCATTACAATGGTTTTTACCTTATTACTGCCATTTTATGGCTCACTCTGTTGAAACCCTTTGAAAGATCTAGTGCTACGCCATCTATTTGAACTACCTTGTCAATTTCACAAAAATATCTTGCATATAACTGAGATTTGCAAAAATTTCCTTCTAAAACAATGTTGCCGACTTGAAAATCACTTATGTCCCCAAGTACATTTCTGATAAGGGTTTCATATCAATCTCTCCATTTATTTACCTGCCAGTGATGCCAAACTGATTGTCCTATAATTTTATATTCTGTAAGAATGAAGACTTTCCCGGCGTATGACTGCAATGTAGTCTCCATGGGTATACTGCTGGATTGTGTTGTGGAAACACGAT
Source organism: Vandiemenella viatica (assembly GCA_031002005.1). NCBI lineage: Eukaryota > Metazoa > Arthropoda > Insecta > Orthoptera > Morabidae > Vandiemenella > Vandiemenella viatica. Next base: position 116,919,965 of record JARYHS010008075.1, on the reverse strand, counting down.
ATTTCAACGGCTAGCTCCGCCGTCTTCTTCAGGTGTGGAGACATCTGCACAGGTCGGCTGACCCACAGATACTGAGATGGTTTGGGTGCCACTCTTCCTTATATACATGCCCGTGTCCGTGTCCGGCGGCTCTGTGGCCTCGGCGATGGCTTACTATGAGCCAGGCCCGCAACCGACTTGCGGCTGGCTGCCAGTGGGCATGGCTATGGTTCTTGTTCCAGCCCGAGCTAAATGGAGCTCTCTACCGTGGCAGCTGGACAGAAGTACAACGTTCTCTGTGAATATTTGCCAAGGCTGGTTTCCATACCTCACTAAAACATAGAATACTGTCTCTGTTGAATATGTTGGCCAGTTATCAAAGAAGAGATTGAAATTCGACTGAACAAGAACAACAACCATAGTCACAGCTACTGGCAGCCAGCTGCAAGTTGGTTGCGGGCCTAGCTCATAGTAAGCCATTGCCGAGGCCACGAAGCCGCCAGACACGGATATGTATATAAGGAAGAGCGGCACCCAAACCATCTCAGTATCTGTGGATCAGCCGACCTGTGCAGATGTCTTCACACCTGAAGAAGACGGCAGAGCTAGCCGTCGAAATATCATGTTTCCACAACACAATCCGACGGTACACCCGTGAAGACTACATTGCAATTTTATATCCTATTCGTCACCCCTCCATCATGTACCGATACTAATATCACACTTTCCCAGATCTCTCGTAAGCAGCAGGTATTAAGACTCAATTTACATGACATATCAAGATAAGTAACAATGTCATATCCTGCAATCTGTAAGACATCTGTAGTAATATTATCCACACCAGCCACTATACGCCTTTTCAGCTTTCTTAGTTCCTTCATGATATCCCTACAATCAAATTTTTTAAACTTCTCATTTCTAATTGTGTGGAGAAGCTTGTTCTCTGATTTACATGCTGCCATTCCTGAATCATTGTCCCTGATGGTCTCATTAAACCAAAATCTTGACCATTTTCAAATCCTGAGTAACTTCTTATCCATCCTTATCTATAATTGTCTCAATGCCCTCCCTCCCTTCTTGGATGGATATTGGTAAAAGGATTAGAAATTTACATCAAAGAGAAAAAATGTACATTACGCTGCCACTTGATTTCAAGTTTAAGAGTAAGGGAAGTGGTGAACAATTTGCCAAAAATTCTAATGCCAAAAGAGTTAAAAATTCATAAAGAGCAATAATACACAGACGGAAAAAAAAATCCCAACACCAAGAAAAAATTATTGTAGATTAATGAAATTTGGACAATGCATTTGTCAAGTTAACATGTTTAATTGATTAAATTTTCAAGATCACAGGTTAATTTAAGCTCAAGAAAATGCATTTCAAATGTGAAATACTGTTAAATTAATAGCCGGTGTAACCTCCAGAATTTTGAATGCAAGCCTGCAAACGTGAATGCATTGTGTCATACAGGTTTCGAATGTCACTTTGTGGTATGGAGTTCCATGCTTGTTGTACTTGTGCTGTCAATACTGGGACGGTCAGTGCTGGCTGTGGATGATGCTGGAGTTGTCGTCCAATGATATCCCATACGTGTTCAATTGGAGACAGATCTGGTGATCTCGCAGGCCAAGGTAACATGTCGACACTCTGTAGAGCACGTTGCGAGACAACAGCGGTATGAGGGCGAGCGTTATCCTGTTGAAAAACTCCCCCTTGAATGCTGTTCATGAATGGCAGCACTACAGGTTGAATTACCAGACTGACGTACAAATTTGCAGTCAGTGTGTTTGGTATAACCACAAGAGTGCTCCTGCTGTCATAGGAAATTGCTCCCCAGACCATGACTCCAGGTGTAGGTCCAGTGTGTCTAGGCCGCAGACAGTTTGGTTGCAGGCGTTCCCCTGGCCTCCTTCTGACCAACACTCGGCCATCACTGGCACCAAGGCAGAACCTGCTTTCATCAGAAAACACAACAGATCTCCAGTGTTGGTCAGAAGGAGGCCAGGGGAACGCCTGCAACCAAACTGTCTGCGGCCTAAACACACTGGACCTACACCTGGAGTCATGGTCTGGGGAGCAATTTCCTATGACAGCAGGAGCACTCTTGTGGTTATACCAAACACACTGACTGCAAATTTGTACGTCAGTCTGGTAATTCAACCTGTAGTGCTGCCATTCATGAACAGCATTCAAGGGGGAGTTTTTCAACAGGATAACGCTCGCCCTCATACCGCTGTTGTCTCGCAACGTGCTCTACAGAGTGTCGACATGTTACCTTGGCCTGCGAGATCACCAGATCTGTCTCCAATTGAACACGTATGGGATATCATTGGACGACAACTCCAGCATCATCCACAGCCAGCACTGACCGTCCCAGTATTGACAGCACAAGTACAACAAGCATGGAACTCCATACCACAAAGTGACATTCGAAACCTGTATGACACAATGCATTCACGTTTGCAGGCTTGCATTCAAAATTCTGGAGGTTACACCGGCTATTAATTTAACAGTATTTCACATTTGAAATGCATTTTCTTGAGCTTAAATTAACCTGTGATCTTGAAAATTTAATCAATTAAACATGTTAACTTGACAAATGCATTGTCCAAATTTCATTACTCTATAATAATTTTTTCTTGGTGTTGGGATTTTTTTTTCCGTCTGTGTATGTTGGTCATGTAATGCTCAGGAAAACTTTTGATAAAAGAGACATAATAAATCACAAAATGGGAAAGTAGTTAGTTAGAAAAGTTTCTCCACAGTCCTCTCATGGTCCTTAATCCCTAAACCAAATCCTTCACCATGGCTATGAAATTTTTACAATCCTTTGTACAAATGGGATACACTACCCTCAATGACTCTTCACTACACCTTGCATTAACTTCAGCAAACCACACACCTCAAAAATATCAACCCCCAACTACTCTAAACTATGTAACAGCTCCGTCCACTGCAAACAGGTATTACTGCAAAACATGGAACCAACCAAAACATCCTATTCCAATCTCCGGGTGCACTAAGTCTATGCATCATCAGTTACAACACTTACAACACAACCTGTAACAAAACTACCAATTTAGAATATCTAAATTAAGTTTAAAATCAACAGCACATTCTAATATAAAAGTAGCAACAAAAGCATGAAAATTTATTGCAACCATTTCATATAAGTTTGGTATGGTTTCATTAAGAATTAACAGACTGGTGTCGTGTGATGTATTTACTAACGATATCAGATTTTAAGACTCAAAAGTTATAAGGTTCTGAACTGCATGATGGTTCTTGAACATTCCTTTGTCAATAAACTGCTGCATTTGGGAGTGCCCAAGTTTAATAAACTTTACTACAATTTGTACATCATTTTCATACCTAAGCAATAGGAATACAAATAAACTGCTGCATTTGGGAGTGCCCAAGTTTAATAAACTTTACTACAATTTGTACATCATTTTCATACCTAAGCAATAGGAATACAGCCAAATGTCCTAAACTATAACTGCACGATCTGCATCCACATTCACGTGCTTAGTGATCTACACAGGTTGACAGATAGCCTGCAGATGCAGTTTCTCCTGCATGCAGTATTTTAACATATGGTTAACAGGTTTAACACCTGGACTAATCAGCTGCATATAAGGCTTGCTACTGATGTTCATTATTTTCACATCCATCTTGATCTCCCTGGAATTTGGTGAGGGTTAATTTACAAGCTCTGGAACACTTCATTAATGCTGTTCATTCAACCGGTATTAACGAAAATTGAAAAGGTTTCCCTAATAAGAAGAATAGTAACAGTTGATAGGCAAATAATAACTTTGCAAATATCTACTCTCTGCTTAAATCAGTATTGTAGCCAATCTCAAAAACATGTTCAACAACCAATGACTTTTGAAACATGGGTGTACATGGATCTTCAAGAATTTGAATTGTCAGTCCACATTTGCATGGATGCTGTAGACTCCTGGATTACATAGATGTGTCGTCTTTAACAGATTTCCACCAAGCCGTATATTAGCTGGTGTGTGGTTGATGCACCCAACTAGCCTAGCCTGCCTGCCCTATGGTTTGGAGGTGCAGGCCACTGTGGCAGGAGAAATTTTCACCTCTTAGAAATTGGATGGCAAAGGACTTAACAGGCAGGATGAGAGAGGTGCTGTTACACAATTCCTAGTGATAAAATTTAATTCCAAAGCACATCATGAACTACAAGCTTAAAATAAATTATAATATGAATCCAATTTAAGAATGAAACCAAACATACAGTTAACCATTATAAAAATTAAACTAACAAATTAAACAGTAGTGTGTAGAAGAATTCAAGATAGGTAACCATTTATATTCCACATGAGATAAAGTACACAGCAACCTGAACAACCTTGTCATTCGCTGAAATCTGGACATCATGTGAACAGGGCTCGTCATGTTTCTGTAGATCAGCAGGTATTGCAGTGCCCCCCATTCACAGAACTTGTCCTCTCAGACTTAACCCAATTTCTTTAGGTTTTCTTTACATCAGGATATACCAGCTTTCCAAGTCATTTATGAGAGTTGATAGGCAGCTGCAATCCTCCTTTGGACTTTCCAATATTAATCCTGATGCCAAATTTCACCACAGATCATCTTGGCATTTCAGATGGGATTGAAGTTTCATCATTGTATGCAAAAAGTTCTTTATTGATTTAAGCCTCAAGGGTTGGGATTTGTACACAAACATTGAAGATCTGGGGTGTTCCTCCTTTTATGCTTTTCCATTTCAGTGGCCATATTCCTCCTGATATCTAGAGGTGCTAAGCATGCAAACAGATAAATCTAATTTAAGGGAGTATGGCAAAGATACCCTGTTATGATGCATCTTGACTCACCTGAGAGATGTTTCATTAAACTGGTGCTGCTTATTCTGTGGCAGAGAAGCATAGTAATAGAGTAGATTTGCAGAAGACCGTGGGCTATCTTCCACATCAGCTATTTATTTATTTCCGAAAAATACGATTCCGAGCACACACTTTCAGCTTCATGTCTTCAAATGATCTTTGAAGATGAACAGTCAAGCTTGACTCCCAAGTACTTTTGTGTATTTAGGGATAGGACTTGCCCTCTCTATTATATTGAGACTCCTCATAATCCCCCTGCTGTATAGGGAAAAGGTGCTCACCTGTGTTTTTGCAGGATTGGACTAAAAATGATCATTGTTACAATACTATACTATGACTTTGAGTGCTGCTCTAAGTTTCATTTCTTCCTCTTGAAAAGTTTAACCCTTGGCAGCAATAACTGTGATCTGCATATATAAAGGAGACTGGTTGGATGATTATTGGTGTAGATGTTGTACATCACCAGGGCAACAACAAAATTGCGTACTATGGGGTTAAATCACATATGCATGTTTAGATAGGGAATAAAACATCAGTAATGGTAATTAATTTGTCTGATGGGGAAGTGAAATTTGGAGACCACCCTAGTGTCTTTCAAAAGAACAGGCCTGAATAGGCTGTGTAAGACCCAAGGCTGACACCGGGGTGGTAGTATCGCCTTAGTGCCTTAACTAACAGATCACGTGGATGCAAAGTTCTGTGCAATTTTCACAAAATAATCTGTATTTGACCATGTAGCCTAACAGACTCAACTTGAAGCTTGAAGGTCGCCACTACATCTGTTTCTAAACCGCAAATCTAGAAAAGGTTAACTTCCAGAAAATTTAAAGTTTTATTTTCAAAGTCACATTTAACAGTTGAGTAGACAAATCGAACACTCTTTTCCAAAATATTGCAGATTGTGGAGAGAAATTTTACCGAGCCAACCCCTTTTCAGAATTTCAAAGTTCTATATTCGCAGAAAATTAACGAAGATCCAACATGGCTGACACAATGGCGCGAACATCTAGCCGTTTCCTCCCCGTTCCGATGTAAGACTATCGCAGTTTAACCAAACATACCACTCCAAGGAAAAAGCCGAAAAAGAACCAGATCACATGTCTGCACGAGCTTAAATAGAGAGTGACCGAAACAGTGATGTCACTGCCGTATCATAACTTTCTACTGCCGCTTAGCCCGAATATAACCCAGCAAATTCAATAAACAAAAGGATAAAAAGCAATTAAAGTCTGATAGTGTTTAGACCTATTTAATAGAAGATCAACGGATATTTAGTGAGTATTTTTAAGTGATTAGTTTTAAATGTCTTGTTCGACCTATTGCCGGCTTGGGGAAATACCAGCTCGTTTAAATTTGTGCAATTTCGTCATTTCTACTGAATCACAAATTATTTAAATAAAATCAGTGTCAACGTGTTCTCCAAAAATTCCCGAGTTTAACAATGTAAGTTTTATCGAGATTGATGCCTAGACAGTGAAGTTACAGCTTTGACAAGATTTACTAAAATAACACATGGGTTTTAATTAATAACTTTTTATGTGTTGTTTATATCGCAAAGGAAAAATTACCTAAATGTTGTGTGTGCATTTAATTACGTATTTTAAAGGTTATTTTAACTATGTAGATGGCTTCTATCGGTTGTAATAAATTCCTAAGTGAAACACATGGTTTTATGGCGCAATAATTTCTAAAATCTTTATAAAACCTGTTCTGCTGCCTGGAATGGCCTCAAATTAATATAAGTGAAATTAGATTTTTAGCTCTTTCCAGAAATCTACTTTTTATTTTGGAGGCTTACTAGGATTCTGTGATAAAAATTCTTAAAAGTGAAGTGAAGTGCATCCAACGAAATTTATTTAAGTATTTACACGTCTAGAAACTACGGAATTTTAGTCAATTTAATTTACTATTAAATTATTGTTCCTTTAAAATTACTTTATTTCATTTGAAAGCCTCCAGAAATAGTGAAATCTATTGTTTGGTTAGCTGGATTATTATGGATTATCCTACTTCAGGTTAGTATGAGGTTTTTATATTATTATAAAAAGTTAGTTTATTAATTTTATTAAGTGTTGAGTCACTTTATCGCTTTCAAAACAGTTTAGAAATGATGAAATGCTCATATAGCAGAAGTTAATTGTTTCCAAATTGAAATATTATTGATTATTTTATTTCCGATTGACATAGAGTTTGTTTACTGTTATACCAAGTTTATTTAGGGCTTTTATTAAATACTGACAGTCTTTACTGCGTTTAAATTGGTTTAGAAATAGTGAAATTCTCATATGGCAGAGTTTATTGTTTGAAAATTGAATTAATGTGAATTAACCTATTTCCTACAAAAATAATGTTTTCTTATTATTATAGAAAGTTTATTTAGGTCTTTTATTAACTATTACACGTCTTTACTGCTTCTGAAAAGGTTTATTTAATCAGTTAGGTCATGGTATGCTTCCTCTATAAAGCTTCCCTCTCCTATCCTATATAAGCAATGAAACTATCTGTTACTAGAGAGTTAGCTTCCACCCCTCTACCTACGCTAAGGAGCTAGAATTATTCTAATGTGCTTACAGCTGACACAGACTTCACTACTCCCTTTCTTCATCTACATACTCACAATGCATTAAACAGTTATCATAATCACTTACACACATTTAAAAACATTTGGGCACATGGAAGAAAGGCACTGATCACCTTGCTTCTTTATCTAGCTGGTATGATTGCTGTAGAAGTCTTTGAATTTTGTCATAGCAGATCGCCATACTATTCCTACTACTAGTGCTGTATTGAACCATAATCTTGCCTTCTTTTCTGGTTGTATATGAGAAACAGGATAATGCCTTGAGGATGCACTTTCTGCATAAACACATAGATAAAGGTTTGCTCAAAAGCCACTCACCATCAGTCTTGGTATTCTATAATCATTTCATGTAAGAAACATTACTGAATACATTTTTATTGCCCGTATAAGATTGCAATTCATCAAACTGTAAGGGAAAATCGGTAAGTCAAATTGCATAGCTGACAGCAGAAAATTTGACTGAGCAATAGCTATGCTATACTACACTCACTGTTGATTTCCATTTACAGAAAGTCAGTTTTTTTCTGCAATCAGAGTTAAAAATGACCAAAAGTTTCTACACAGAGGTTACATCAGATGGTCATTATTATGAAATGAATATACATAAAACAAAGGAAAGATATGAAAATATGACCCAACACTTACCACAGATGAAGATGGCTGGGAATAGCGAACACAAACAAACACAAGAAAAGCCCAATATTTTGGCGTACAGCTTTGTTCGTGCAGAAGTGAGACACCAGGCGGAGTCAGACATGTACATGGATATGGCCGTCTGGTGAATTAAAATTCATAATTCATGTAATTTAACCTCACTCGCGACCTGGATTGTTGCTACGAGGATCTAGTTGTTGCTTCACTCTTCTTTTCCATTTTGTAATTTCTGTACGATGATTCTGATTGTTTTTCTGTGTTTTCTCTGCAGTTTAATTACTATACATTTTCTTTCAAAATATTTGTAGTTGTTGAGTTTGTTGAAAAATTTGGTATTTCTTTGTTTGTTCCGTTTCACGCTTTACGATTTTTCTAAATATTATTAATTATTATTGCACGATATTCCCGCTGTTTCTCCATACAGCACTGAATATTATAATATTAATATTTTTCACATTTTAGCTCTGATTCTGATATGTTGTAATTTATATTGGTTTTTTTTGCACTTTTTTCTTTCCGTGATCAGCATTTCTTTGATTATTCCATTTTGCGGTTTACGATTTTTTTGAATTATCATTTTTGAATGATATTTCTTATGTTTCTTCATACAGCACTAAATTATTAAAAAAATTATCACATTTTATCTTTTTTTTAAAAAAAAAAAAAAAGAGAGAGAGAGAGTTTCACCAGATGGCCATCTCTTTGTACACGTCTAACTCCGCCTGGTGTATCACTTCTGCACTAATAAGGCTGTACACCAAAATATTGCGCTTTTCTTTTATGTTCGTTGTTCCCAGCTGCCTTCATCTGTGGTAAGTGTTGGGTCATATTTCGGTGTGTAGCCATATTCTTGCAGAAGTGAAAGACCAGGCAGAGCCCGACACTAACACGACAGTGGCTGTCTGGTGAATGGCATGGCCAGCAAAGATGGTCGTAGATGAGAAAAAAAGGGGGGAGGGAGAGCACAAATACTAAATCGATAGTCGGTAATGCTGAAGGTGTATTGTCATTGAAAGTGGTAGATAAACATAATAACTGAGTGACGAAATTTAAATAAATCTTATTTTGAAAAACTTTAAGCACAAAAAATACAATATAAGTAATATAAATAGTGGAGATAATAAGCGCTGGGTCTGTTGGGAGGGATTTATTGGAGATTGAGGCCTGGAAGATGTCTGGTGTCAAGGATATTCTGATATGCTAGTTCCCATATATGTAGTTCAGGGAAAGACGTGTGTCCCCATATTTCACTTCACAGCCGTACGTATCAAGCGCAAATCATTGGTGTTCGTGTCTGGTAATAGCCTCCCATCTCCCATCGTCCATTATGGTGGATGTATGTCGTTAGCTGTGGTGTGTGGGAGATATGGTGGTTGAAAGTGGTTGACCTATGGCATTTTCATATTTCAACCAAAGTGTTCTAAAAATCTTTGGAATTTTCTAGGATGTACTAGAATATTCAACGTACTAAAATATTCTAGAATGTTCTTGAATAAAATTCCAGAATATTACCTATTTTTCAGTTTTTTCAGCAATTAACAAATATAAATAATTTATATGCAGCATAGTTAGTGTGTGAACTGATTTAGACAGGACTTTCACTGGCGAGTTGCTGATTAGGTAGCAAGTAACATAGGCTATTTATTATCCTGGCAGTACTTGAGGTGCAGTGTAAAAACATAAAGCCCTTCAAAATTATTGACAAACATGAAAGAAGGTTTGCCACCAGCTAGTTAAAAAATAAAAACAAATTACAGAAATACTCACCAGTAACTATCTTCATACAAGTTTCCTTTACATCTTTAGTGATAACTTCTGGAGAATTTTCAATCATATCCTCAGCAAATAATATGGATAGTATGCTCATAACTGTAATTTCTTGTACTTGTCTAGAAAGATCCAACAATGGAAGACTCAATAAAATTTTTAAGTATTTCAAGCACATTTCTGTATTTAATTTTATGCCATAACATGGATCTGTAGAACGTAATGCTTCAGATTCACAAAATCTGTTCACTGATGTCGCCATTTGTGTTGCTGCTTCATCAAGACTCTTCAAATCAATCTCTGTGTTTTCAATTATCTTGATATTCACTCTTGATAAAACCTCTCTCACCAGTTGCATTTGAGGTGAAAGGCTGTTTCCAGAATTTTCATACCTCCTTTTCACTTTCATGAAATACTTATGAATTCTGGCCAGAGCACCCCACACTAGGGCCGTGACCAATAACCTGCGAAGAGATGGAAATATCATATTATTCAGTCATCACACAGTAAAACAAACTCTGTGACATTTAACAAAAAGTTCACATTTTAAGCTACACTTTAGAGTTAATGACAAAGTTAGACATCGTATCTGAAACATAAATCTGCATCTCCTTCAAATTCAACTAATGCCCAAAACATGCAATTCTAAATATTTATTACAAGGTAATAGTTAATACCAACAAATTCAACAAAAAGACATTATAAACAAAAAAAGTATAATGTTTTTTCTACAATTTTTTTGGTTCCCATAGTCAAGTTAATATTGATAAGTACTTACAGTGCTGTGAATACACAACAAACTTCTGAATAAATATATGCAAAAGAATCTTCAATTTGTTCATAAGCTTTTGCAGCACTTGAGTGTACCTTTCACAACTGAACAATGAAGTTCATAATTTTTTATTATAATTATTATAATTCTGGGTAGTCTTTCAGCTCAAAAGTCAGTGTCAGATCCATGGGAGGAGGGGAGGACAAACCATGGCACTTGGGCCGGGTGGCAATTACCAGTAGTGGTTGGCTGTAGCTCCGTGGGAGGCAAAGTAAAGTTTGTTGGGGCAGCACCTCAAGTGTTTGCACCACATCTGAAAATTTTTAGATCTGTCACTGTCGAAAATAAGGTGTCTGATTAGGAATAGAGGCTTCCAAATAAGAATACTGGTAGATGACAGAATTTAAGCAAAATTTAACCTAACCTTTAAGTCTCTCTATGGTTAGATTACCATGAAAAGGCAGTAACTTAAACTTCTCTCACATAGAGTGTATGTATAAAGCCGATATAAGTAAACTCACTTCCTTATTTATTTATTTATTTTTATTCGACACTACTTAGTATTCACTTCAGGAAGATTTTAAATTTTTAGGCAACCAGAGCACACACTGTCTCATGAATAGTTGTTACTGGAGATAGTTAATGTTAGAGGGAGACTGGAACAATAAGAGGTGGAAGAATGAAAGTATAAGGATGAAAAAGGGGTGGGCAATGAAATATTTGTATGTTTTAAAAAATATGTAAAATAATATCAAGTTTAAAAATGGATTTACTAGATTTCTTATTAGGAAGAGAAAGAGAAAAAAAAAAAAGTGCATGGCGGCCGGTGTAGAAGTTGTTGTTAGCTGCTCTCCAAAAATAAATTTTCTATCGTCTATAAAGTGTGTATGATGCAATGAAATGGTGACAACTGGAATTAGACTATGTTCTGTTATTCAAAAATGGATTCACAGTAGTTGCATAAATAAGTTGGAAACAGTGAGTGTGGAATGTGATTGCAATCACAAATGTTGCCAAAGAAAAAATTTTTCATGGGAAAGAAGAGTCAATTATAGAAGCAATTAAAAAGGACATTTATACAGCTAGCATGCTTATCCATCAAATGGGAAATCTAAAAATGACAACTGAAATTTTATTAGGCCTGAAAAGTTTACTCGTGTTAACAATGTTCAGAAGTGTTTTGAAGTAGATACAAGAAACAGATTTAATCTGCTTTCATCCGCAACTTTTGAGAATGAAGATGACACTGAAGTTATTATAGAAAAACCTTGTGAGCAAAAGAATTCCCCCAAGGCTCCTAACAGGTCATTAAAGATTCAGAAATGCATCGATGACCAACGCAAGAAGAATACTAGTATTTGTTTACTTGCTTCCAGCTATGGTAATGGCCTAGATGAAATTATCACAAAAAATGATCACAATTTCAGTGTTAATGGCACAGTTAAACCTGGTACTCCGTTGAGTGAACTTGTGAAAGACTTTGATAAAATGTGGACTTCAACACTGGAGACAGCTGCGTGATTATAGGCGGCGATAACGGCGTCTACAAAAATATAGCGAAGGCAGCAGCAAGAACCTTAACAGAAACGTTAAGAAAAATGAACTCTACAAATGTTTATGTTGTCAGCATTCCCCACAGACATGACCTGATACCACCCTCATGTGTAAACAAAGAAATCGAGGCTACAAATCAGAGAAAAATGTAGAAATACTGAATTAGCCGAAGGGAAAATGATATCTTGCCATTAAGTAACGCGTTTTCCGTGTTGCAGGAGGCTGAAGATTAAAGTGTGAATGGCCCAGAAAAACACCAGGGAAGATTTGTTCGCAGACCCCGAGCGATGCCAGGAAAAGGCTTACTGGTCATTGGCAGCTCTAATGTCCAAAGTCTGGAAAAACCACTACAAAACTAGCCACGAAGGATGGTGCAGACTATCATACTAACGTTCATTCTGTTTGTCTTCCAGGAGCAACCATACCATGTGTCCTGGAGGACATTCCAAAAGCAATAAGAGAATCGAACTGCCATCAATTAAGAGTAGCTGCGCATGTCGGTACTAGTGACTCGTGTCATGTTTCTGTTACAGATATATTTAAATCCATAGATAAGTTGGGCAAGAAGGCGTATGTATGATGCCACGCACAAAAATTCGGAATCATTTCAGTTCTCCATTTGTAGTGTCATACCGCACTTCGATTGTGGGGAGGCCGTATGGTGGAAGATTTTTAATTTGAATTGTAGTTTACAGGAGCTGTGTCGCAGAAACAACTGGGGCTTCGTCGACCTACGACCCATGATTAGCTGCCAGCTGGGACGCATTTGACAGGATGGGTGTCGACTACACACCAAGAATGGCGACCAAGTTGGCTGCTAAAATATGGAACCATCTTGATATGAATTATTTTTTAGGAACACCGTTGTAGTGGTTCCGGCAATTTTCGGCTAAAGCTGGGCAATAGTTGTGATTTCGTACAAGTGCCAGATGAAGGAGGCCAGTTGTAACAGCAAACAAAAACAGTTGCAGGCATTGGAATGTGGTGATGCAGAAGGCAATGGCAATAAAGACGGTCACGTGTCAGCAGAAATGAGCTGAAGCATGACAGCATTTGGAAAAAGATGGGAGGGAAGCAGCGGCCACGATTGGTGGAGGATCCTCTCTACCACTTGTTCCATGGAGGGGATCAGGGATCAAAACCCGAGTACACGAGTCAGAGAGGGATTGATTATTCGAACTTCTAGGGAGCTACGCAGCTATGGAGCGATGTAACTAGTCGGAGCTAGGAGCTATCAAGCAACGTCAAGCTAGGCCCAAGGGATTGTTCCAGAAAAAGGCTGAGCGGGATTTAGCGGCGAGCAGCAGTCTACGATGGGTGAAGCCAGGAGCCTCCACCAGTGGCAGTAGATCTAACGAGAGAGAGAAAACCATTAGAGCAACATAAAGGGGAAATCAAGCAGTAGAAACAAGTAATTGATGGATGGATATGAAGAAGTTCAAGGGAGTTAGGGATTTGTAACTATGTATATAAACTTGGTGTAAATAAATTGTAAATGTGTATATACCCTTACTGAGAGCATCATTCGCAAGTACTACATGACAAAGAGTCTTACCCACTATTTATGTACCTCTCGGGAAGGGGCAGAGGGAAAGCAAAAAGATTTGCTGGTCCACCACAGTATAGTATTTTGAATGGTGTCAGGTGTGAGGTCAGCCAAGCAATAGAGCATTCGGGGTGAGGGTAGTAATAAGTGTTGCAAACTGGAAAAAAAAAGTTTTTTTTTTTCATCTTTGTGAAAAAAAATGTCAAAAAAAACTTATCACCCTGATTTTTTTTTTTTTTTAAATTTGGTTTTTTTCTTCAGAAAACAATAAATTTGATAAATTATAGTTTTATTTATGGAAATTACATTTTACATGTGTGTTTTAAATCTTACTGAATCATATAATGTCTTACATAATGATTCATAAATGTATCTATATAGGTAACATAATTTTATTCATCCTCTATGTCAGTACCACATTCACTAGTATTAGCACTACCAACACTAGTTCGGTCGATGTCGGAATTTTCTGTTTCTTCTTCTGGCTCCTTTAGATCCATAACTTCAGAAATAGTTACATTTTCTTTTACTGGTTGTTCATGTATTGTACGCAAAAGATTTTGAGATTGCAATTTTAAATTGTGAGCAAAGTACAGACTGTGCATAAAGCCTGTGCTGATAATTCTGTATTACGGTTTGAATTTAAATCTATTATCATACAAAATAGGAGCTTTATTTCTTTTTCAATCTTTGGTTTACGCCAATAGTTGCAAGGGAACGATTCATAATTACTGACAATTTAATGACTCAGTATCACTATACGCTGAGAGTCTAACAAGTATACGAATATAAGGAAAGCACAATAAGTAGTAAAAAGAGGCAAAAAAACTGGAGATAAATTTAAATTTTTGAAAAGATCGGTAGATCTACAGATAAATTCGTAGGGTTGGCAGCACTAGTTCAAATAGCGAGTATCAATCCAAACACCAGGAAACGGGGATTCCTTCTCGCGCAACCAAGCATCTTCGGGAAGTCCCCGTTCGTAAAAGAAAACTTCAATGTTGCCAACATTTTCATAATTTTCTTTTCTACTGAACCAGAAAAGTATAGTAGATTTAAAAATTAAGATAAGTACTTAGTATAAACTCTAAAATAGTCATATTAAAAGATAAATGCCTTACAAATTTGAGGTTTAGTAGTTATGAAAAAAAACATGTCCCAGAAAAAAAAAAAAAGTTTTTTTTTCAGTTTTTTTGAAGTCAGAAAAAAAAAACTTTTTTTTTACAACACTAGTAGTAATACTCCAGTATGTGGTAATTAAGAGAAAAGTAGAGTAAGAGAATTGTTAGACAGAAAATACCGTTCAATCTAACAGTGTTACAGGATCGGCCATTCAGCAGTAAGCAGTATATGAGTGCAGGATCGGTACAACACTACGCAGCAAAAAAGGAACAGTAAAAGATCGCTGATCAGCATCACATCAATGCAACAAAAAAGTGAATAAGCAAGCTTTGCAAAAATGCCAAACAGTGTGGGAAGTGGTGATGCCGCCAGAGGCGAGAATGTAGTAAAAAAGGAAAAGCAACGAGTGAGTTTATCAGAAGTGTTAAAATTAATTCCGAACACCTTTTTTGGCAAAAAAGAAATGCTTGATGAATTTTTAGACGATTGCAACACAGTGTTTAGTTTTGTCTGGAATGAATAACAAGAGAGTCTATTAAAATTTGTTAAGTCATGTATCGGAGGCTCAGCTAGACAGTGGATTCTCACATGAGAGAAGGTAAAAGAATGGAAGGATGTGAGAGCAATATTAGTGGAGAATTATTGCTCTAAATATACAGTCGATCACTACACTATCAGTGTGTTTTCAAGTTGTCAATGCTTCAGCGAAACTATAGCAGACTGGGCAAGTAGATTAGATTGCATATGCACGACTTGCGAGAAGCAACAAAAAAGGATTTAAAATTAAGTGAATTGAATGGAGCTTTGGAATTAAATCATAATCTGAGCCTCACAGTGCTTACGAATGGTCTAATAGATGAAAAGATTGTGGCAGTATTGAGAGCATGAGGAATGGATTTAGCATTATCAGAGATCACTGATATTGCACTTCTAGAAGAAACAGTAATTTTGTCAGTCAAGGAGAAAGGGCAGTACCACCGAACAGAGTGCTAGTCGCATACAGAAGTACATAGAGAAAAGAGTAAAGGCTGTAATTCAGAAAGGACGGTGGACGTGTGTCAAATCTGCGGAAAAAGAGGCCACAACGCGAGACAGTGTGTAAGAGCTTCAAGGATACAAGAAGCAGGCCACACAACAAGAGTGCATTGTCAAATCTGAAACACCGAAGCAGGCACAAGGCAAGGCAATGTTGGAATGACACAAGTGGGAGACAGTTCACTGCACAAACTTGTAAACAAGCTGATGACAGGCAAGGACGTTATGACGAAATTACGACAATGGAAAAACGGAGCAGGAAAGTTAGGAGCTGTGAATGAGCAGGAATTTAAGGGCAATAGCAGAAGACATTTCAATTTGGAGAAGCCAAGGCCGTGCAAATAATGTAATTTGTCGATTCACAAAGGAGAGTGTCGCAACTACAGAGCAATGAAATGCAATAAATGTTATTGGTGGGGTCATCCACAGAATTGTACTGCTTGTCCATGAGTGGAGCAAGTGTGTGGAGCGCAGAAGAATGGCAGAAATTTGAAAAACTGAGGAGCAGTCCAGAACGTTCAAAGATGGGAGTCGAAAGAAAGTGGCTGCAGTAATCAAAACCAAAATGACTACATTGAATTGGAGTGTGAAGAAATTAGGCTTCTTTTGGATACAGGAGCTACGGCGTCGCTTATCAAGTTGGAGTGCACAACAGATGGCCTTAAGAAGAACATGCTGAAAGGAATACGAATGCAAGGAATTACAGGAAACCGTATATCCAACAAAGGAGCAATAATTCAATGAAAGTTTCACGGGTGTCCAGCCGGATGGTGTCATAAAACGACGACATTTCGACAACCTGCTCGGTTGTCTTCATCAAGTCTATTTAGATGTTTCTTCTCGAAATCACAAAACAGACTGGCTTCGCTGCCACCGAAATTCGTGTATAGAGGGTTGCCAGGACGCCCAATCAGCGCGCTGGAACTGAGGGTATCAGTGTTGCGGACTGCGTATGGAGCCAAAACGGTCATCCATCCAAGCACTGACCACGCTCACCGTTGCTTAAACCGTTCTACCGCAAGCCGAGGGTATCAGTGTTGCGGACTGATACCCTCGGCTTGCGGTAGAACGGTTAAGCAACGGTGAGTGTGGTCAGTGCTTGGATGGGTAACCGTTTTGGCTCCATACGCAGTCCGCAACACTGATACCCTCAGTTCCAGCGCGCTGATTGGGCGTCCTGGCAACCCTCTATACACGAATTTCGGCGGCAGCGAAGCCAGTCTGTTTTGTGATTTAGAGAAGAAACATCTAAATAGACCTGATGAAGACAACCGAGCAGGTTGTCGAAATGTCGTCGTTTTATGACACCATCCGGCTGGACACCCTTGAAACTTTCATTGAATCAATACGCCGGGAAAGTTTCCATTTGCATAAAGGAGCAATAATGGTTATTATGAAGGTAGGCTGGGAGTTGGGAATGTGTCATAACATGCAAATTGTTCCGGCGGGAGTAGACACACTCTACGATGGAATTATAGGTCGCGATTGGTTGAAAAAGTATAAAGCGATCCTAGATCATGGAATATTGGTGGTACGAATTCACGAATATACCCTTAAAATGAAGAGTGAAGCAGAAGACATTAAGCGGCGACAGGAAGATATAAAGGAGAAAACAGTGGCGCATGAGAAGACGTTATGTATTCGTGTCAGTGTGCGACAACAGAAGATAATCAAGTTAGCAGTAGAAGGATTTCATGAAGATTCAGAAGAATTGGCAACAGGCATCTTAGTTCCATAAGCAATGGTAAATATGTGAAGCGTAAAATGCATTATGACTGTAGTAAATGTTACAGAAGAAGAGGTTGTATTGACTAATCAAACAGATAAGGCAGAGAAATATAAGAAGCCATGGGAGGCCAAAAGGGTGCTTGTCACCGCATCCAAGCAAAATATGCAGATGCGAGACCAGATTAAAAGAATAATAGAGGGGTTGAGCTTAGAGCAGTTGGCGTAGTCGGACAGAAAACCTACAAAGTACTGTGTGCAGTGCATCCAGATGTCTTCCATTTGGAGGAAGGCGCACTGCAATACACAGACACAACAGCGCAGGGAATACGGCGAAAGGCAGGAGCAGCAAGGGAGATTAATGAGCATCAATATAAAGAAGTAAGTGCTCAAAAATAAAAGAGAGGCATCAAGTGAACAGCTTAAGTGCAACGTATCAAAGTGGCTTTCATTGGAAGGTAGATATGTTGATACATAAGGCAACGGAAAGGGGAAGTCCAGGAAAATCTGGAGGTGAAGGAAAAAGCGAAGAAAGAAAGCGGGAAGAAATATCCGAAGAGCAAGTAATTAATCAGCAAAATGGCATAGAAAAGTCAAAACAGGACACATTATTAAAAAATGAAATCCAAGGCACAGGAATCACATCATCGGTAACAAGAAATTTATATAACGGCATAGAAGAAACATCACATGCAGGAATAATTAGCGGCTAGATAAATATGCCGGCAGAAATAAGAAATTTGCAAGTAGACGTAGGGAAAACGTCGCAAGCAGAAATGAAGGAAGAAATCAGCGACAGGGAAAGTTCATCACAGGAAATAATAAAGCAATTGTATTATGAGACCAGGGGTCTAATTCAGAAGAAAATAATTAAATCAACGGGAACCAAGCAGAGTTCGCCAGTGTTAATACAGCAGTCAAAGAAAGGAAATGAAGATACAAGACAAGCGAAAAAGTACAAAGTAATGGGGAGAAATAGAGTTCGCCAAGGATACAAAAAAGTTCATGAAAAAAAATTAAAAATGCACCGAAAAATGAAATAGGGTGTGGTAGCAGAACCAAGTGGAGGAAATCGACTGAATTTATTATAACGAAGCCTAGGGAAAACCAGAGGCCAGAATGCAAGAAATTAGTATGCAAGAACATAAGCAGCAGAAGAAGAAGCTATGGAACGCAGGAGAATGGGAATGAAATACTAAAATATGCAACATTCACCTATAATAATACTACCCCTCCTACACACCACATGTCTTGTTTTATAGAGGAGATACAACAAGCTACAAAACATTGCCGAAGCACATAATCAGTGAAGCATTGTTGTCAAGGAAACTAGTACGCAATTCCATTAGTGCGCTAGCGTTAGCACGCATTCATCAACCAAGCAAGAAGTAAGGTGAGGAGACTAAAGAAAATCCTGAGAAAGTGTAGTGAAACAGGCATGCGGCAAAAGGAGGAATGTGTTGTATGACTCATTTCTATTAACGGAGTGCGAACAAGAAAATATGACTAGCACAAGACAGCAACAGTATGAAGTCACAAGTAGCACACGCACATAAGACGGGACGGCAGAACTGCAAGGTACGGAGAGTCAATTCAACAAGCAACGAACATGAGTGGAAACATTTTTGCTGACTGGAAACGCAAACAGAGCAAGGTCAGAGAGCAAAACAGCAGGTATGTACCAGTTCACGGAGGGTTACACCGAGAAAAAAAAAAAAACAAAGAGTGTTACGCATAATAATGCTGAGACAGAAGAGTGGAGTGAAACAAGGAAAGAAACAAGTGTATATATAGTAAATAGTGTTGGTATATATAGTAAATAGTGTTGGTATATAAAGTAAATAGTGTTAGTATTAAAGGGAGCAGTGTGTATCATTACGACAGATGCGACAGCGTTCCTCGAGAGAAAAGCTATGTGCGAAGAGAAACAAAGACAGTACGTCAAGTGTTGTTATTAAAGATAATTTAAGAGTTATACATGTGAACAATTCAAGAGTTAGAGTGCATAATTGAAAATTATATCAAAGGAAAAGTATATATGAAATTTACTGTGTGTGAAATGTGTTTGTGATAAAGACATAAACGATTTTACAGGACGACAGAAGGAGGAGTGACAAAGGAAGAAAAAAATTTGCAGACGATAGAAGCGATAATCAGAGATGGGGTGTGATTCAGTGATGATAGACTGCCCCAAGAATCTGATAGAAGGTTTTAGTATGTCCACAGAGAGGAACGAGACGGCTAAAAGGTGGTCTAGAAACAAGGATGGGTACACGAGCCGATCGCTGACAAAGAATCAACCACGGCAGTTCCAAGGGCGAGGCAGCAGAGCAACGTCAGCACGAACTTAGGTGACGCGGGAGGTGCGGCGCTTACATGACACACCGAAGTCACACAGGCCGGCAACATGCACTACGTCACAGACACCGACAGCAGCAGTATCACACGCAGGTGAGCAACGTGGGCAGAGCCTTGACGCGTTAACATCAGAGCACTGCAGCAGAAGATTAGGGAACAAAGACGGCAATTTCAGCCACACTAACACAATAAATATTGTACACAAATACATGTAGCTTTAGACACTAAACTGTAGAGGGAAAAAAACTATGCATGTACTTATAAGTGCAAAACTAGCTGAGAATTAGGAGAAGATAGGCATCAGTATGAATGGAACAGACATTTTTAGGAGGTGATAGGTATAGTGGCTCTGGGAATTTTTGGCTAAAGCGGGGCAATAGTTATGATTTCGTACAAGTGCCATGTGAAGGAGGCCAGTTGCAACAGCAAACAAAAACAGTTGCAGGCATTGGAATGTGGCGGTGCAGAAGGCAATGGCAACAAAGCAGGTCAAGTGTTAGCAGAAATAAGCTGAAGCATGACAGCATTTGGAAAATGATGGGAGGGAAGCAGCGGCCACAATTAGTGGAGGATCCTCCCTACCACTGGTTCCATGGAGCGGATCAGCGATCAAAACCCGGGTGCACCAGTCAGAGAGGGATCGATCGTTCGAACTTCTAGGGAGCTGTGCAACTATGGAGTGATGTAACTAGTCAGGGCTAGTAGCTAGCAAGCAATGTCAAGCTAGGCCCAAGGGACGCTCTAGAAGGAAGGCTGTGCAGGACTTAGCGGCAAGCAGCAGTCTACGATGGGTTCAGCCAGGAGCCTCTGCCAGCAGCAGTAGATCTAACAGGTGGGAAAAAAACCATTAGAGAAAGCAGTGGAAACAAGTAATGGATGTCTTGTATATGAAGAAGTTCAAGGGAGTTAAGGATGTGTAACTATGTACATAAAATTGGTGTAAATAAATTGTAAATGTGTATATACCCTTACTGAGAGTATCATTTGTGATTACTACCAGTCACATGACAGAGAGTCTTACCCACTATTTATATGTACCAGAGCGAAAGAAAAAAGATTCGCTGGTCCACCTTTCCCAAGGATCCTACAGTTCATCGAAGAGGATGTGCCGATAACCTAGATCTTGGTTAGGTAGTGATGGCGCAAATAAATTGAATATTACAGCTCCAAATACTTCATCCATTTCCTGTCAGAATGCGAATATGAAAGATGTGAATTTAGACTCCACAAATAACAATACAAAGCAGCTGAGGTTAATGGACCTAAATTGTCAGAGTATTAGAGTAAAAGTAGCAGATTTCCATGCCACAGTTGCGACTAATGATGTTGATATAATACTAGAAACCGAGAGCTGGTTGATGCCAGAAGCTGAATCTAGCGAAATATTTGGCCCTCATTTCAAAGACAGAACTGTCTCAGTGGACGGGGATGTGTTCTTGGCCATTGACAAAACTGTTAATTGCTGTGTTGTAACTGAAATATGAATTTTTTTGCGAGTTAATATGTGTCAAGGTAAAAATTGATAAAAAAATTTGGAGTTATAATCGGGTCATTTTATCAAACTCCAGATTCTGATTTGGCTAACACGGAATACTTCAGAGAGTCACTTAATAATATTTATAATAAATTTCAGGGACATATACTGATCGTGAGTGGTGATTTTAACCTACCATCGGTTAAGTGGGACATTGCACGTTCAGGTTGGGCAGAAGAGATAGGTTAATAACTGAAATGTTCCTAGAATCATTTGCAGAAAGATCTATTGAACAGATGGTTGAAGAGCCAACACAGTGCGACAAAGATTGCTCATCCATTTTGGATCTTTCTCTTATAAGCAATCCTGATATTGTAGATACAGTTTGTATGGAAGATTGTATGGTATGAGTGATCATAAGGCGGTTGTGGTATCTTTAAAATCTAGTGTGAATTTGAAGCATGACAAAGACAGACTCGCATATTCCTTTGATAAGGCAAATGATGCGGGTATGGTTGATCACTTAGTGAAATATTTTCAAACATACACGCTAAATACAAATGTTCAGGAACTTTGGTTTAATTTAAAACAAATATAATGGACCAGTTTAAATCAATTTGTTCCTAAGAAGTTTATTAAAGTTAGTAAGAACTTCCCATGGTTCAATAGGCAAACGAAATGTTTGCTCAGGAGGCAAAGGCGTTTACATGCCATGGAGAAGAAATCAGGGGACTCATCTAATCATGCTAAATTAGTACAGTTGCGAGGGGAAGTGCATAAGGCAATGAGTGATGCGTTTAAAGAATTCCAAGCCAGGAATTTATCCGAAGATCTGATTACTAATCCAAAAAAGTTCTGGTCATATGTCAAAGTAATAAGAGGCTCTTGTAAGGTTATGCCATCACTGATTAAGGAAAATGGGGAATTATCAGAAACTAGTGAAGAGAAAGCAGAAATTTTAAATAATATATTTAAAAAAGCTTTCATGGCAGAAAACTCAGATTCCAATATTTAACAATTGTACCAACAAAATTATTAATGATCTCGTTCTTGATATAGAGGGAATAATTAACCTGCTTATGAATGTAAAAATCAATAAGGCAACCGGACCAGACGGTATTCCTACAAGATTCTACTCTAGGTACACTGAGGAAATTGTGCCGTATTTGATGAAATTATATACCAGCCTCCTCAGATCAAGGAAAAAACCAGCCGAATAGAAGACTACCATAGTAAGTACAGTGTTTAAAAATGGTAATGTTAACGATCCTCAAAATTATAGGTAAATCTCGTTAACCTCAATATTTTGCAGAATTTTAGAATACATTATCTATTCAAATGTCATAAAGTTTTTGGATGACGAAGAGCTTTTAAACCAATATCAACATGGATTCAGAAAAGGCCGATGCTGTGAAATACAACTTGCACCTTAATTCACCACTTGTGCTGCATTATAGATGGGCAATCCCAGATTGATCTAGTTCCATTAGATTTTAAAAAAAGCTTTCAACACTGTGCCTCACACTACGTTACTTACGAAACTTCGTGGTTACGGCATATCTAGACAAATATGCAACTGGGTTGCAGACTTTCTGAAAGGCAGAACACAGTGTGTAGTTCTCGATGGTGAGCATTCATCACTTACCTAGGTGAGGTGAGGTCTGGAGTTCCCCAGGGAAGTGTGATAGGGACTCTGTTTCTCATATACATTAATGATTTGTGCGACATAATAAGGGGGATGAAAAGATTATTTGCCGATGATGCTATTATTTACCGTGAAATCAAAACCCAGTACGAGTACACTTTGTTACAAGATGATATTATGAAAATAATTGTGTGGTGTACAGACTGGCAGTTGGAATTAAATGCTAAAAAGTGCCAAGTCATGCGTGAAGAAAAAGGTGACACCATTTAGCTCTGAATATATCATTAATTGCACTGTCCTTAGAACGGTAGATTCCGCTAAATACCTAGGGGTAACAATTCATAATACTTTGTCGTGGAATGAGCATATCAAGAATATAATTGGGAAAGCAAATCATATGCTCTAATTTCTAAGTTGTAATTTAAAACCATGCACTCCTGAAGTTAAATCGATTGCATACAAGTCACTAGTGCGTCCTCACTTAGAATATTGTTGTTCTGTATGGGGTCCCCATCAAAAGGGTTTAATTGAGGCATTAGAGAAGGTTCAAAGAAGAGCTGCCTGATTCATGACAGGTATATATAGTTGGAGGGAAACTGTAAGTGCGATGTTGAAGGAATTAGGTTGGGAAGACCTGGAACACCAAAGGCGTTGCTCTCGACAGAAGCTAATTGAAAAATTCATGACTGACATATTTCGGAATGACAACAAACAAATATTGCTACCAGCAACATTCATATCATGGAATGACCGCGAAAATAAGATAAGAGAAATCAGGGCCAGAACCAATTCATTTTTGTACTCATTTTTCCAAGAGTGATTAGGGAATGGAATAGAAATGATTTACTGGGCGAGTAAACTTAAAATCCGACAGGCGTAGCTTTCGATAAAGCACTCCGGCCATTCTGATCTGGGTTTTCCACGGTTTTCTTGGATCACTCCAGGCGAATGCTTGGATGTTTCCTCACAATAGCCAATGGGTGCCTCCTGCCATATCCTGTATAACCGTTCCAAACTATTACCCTTTCGGATAGGTGCAATGCACCCTCCGCCACGCGCTTTTAGTGAATTGCGGAGTAATAATATTAGTTGTTATGCCAAGTTCTACCCAAAATCTTAAATCAAATCCCTTTCAGTGGGGAATAGAAAAATGTTAGAATGTGCCATGTTGGGAGCGAGGGAGCCGGATAAAACATGGAGGTGATACTTTGTTAGATGTGATGAATGAGCTGGTGCTTTGTCATAATACAGGTGTCAAATTGCCACTGCCCACATGTCCAGTCTCTTGCAATATACTGCACCAAGAGGCAATATCAGACTAATAAAGAATATTTTTTGGTAATGTTATAGCATGATGGTGCATACTTCCAAAGCACCATCCAATGGGAGTCAAAGAGAGTGCTTAGCATTATTTTGACACTATTTGCACTTTTAATGCTATAAACACTTCGCTGCTTGTTGGGGGCGATATACAAGCATGACTTAATCTCTAACTCTGAACGTGGATTTGGTTTTGCAACCGATACCATGGATAAAAGTTCAACTTACTTTGCAAAATTCGTCCACTATCACTTTATTTTGGTCGCTACTAGGGGTGTCCACTTACAAAATAAATCGATTTTTTTATTCAATGTAATACATCGGAACCCTACATTAAAGTTTTATGATGTATCCCTTAAAAACATCGATGTTTCTTCAACATCAAATACTTTTATGTTTTTCTTAGCTCAACAAATACAAACCACCAACATTCGTTGGCAAATGTCATTTCATTTATCTCTTACCTGTTCCTTCAAAATTGCCAAGATAAAATGTGACAACAGTTTGATATTCACCATGTGGTATGAGCGAGATATAGCTTTGTAAGTGAAACAAAAGATTAACAGAAGTATTTTATTACGATACCAGACCATTACAATAAAAAACTAATTAAATATTAATTCTGCCTAAAAATATTAATTATAAGTCTTTAACCACTTAACACCATTGGTGTTTAAACAAACTTTGCAAAAACAAAAGTTTACTCAATTGTTTTTTTATTATTATTATTTTATTTTATTCTATTCCTTTGCTGATTTACTATTTGAGTAGCCTTCAAAAATAAACATTCACGTCGAACAGAAGTCAATTTTATAAAGCTTAGGAAACAACTTTTAGATCACTCCTGATTGCCAAAGGATTCTCATTGAGTCTTCCTATTGGACTATGCAAGTAAATATAGTTGCTCATCAGAAATTGCTTTCTCAGACTGTGTTAATTTACAGCTCTTGCTTACTAATTTGTGATGATCTTTCCATAAAGAAAAGCTCTTCTGATTTTTCAGATTGGTCTGAATCAGATACTGACATTTCAAATTTTTTGTATTATTTGTCACCAAGTCTTTGATTTTGTAACTGTTGTGGAACAAGAAAGTGTGTCCCTGAAGTGCATCATTTTAAACCTTGGATCCAATATAGTGGGTATAGCAAGTAGAATCACTCTCTCTATAGTACACATTCTTTTATCAATTCCTTTAATCACAAACGATTTCAATTTTTGGCGAGTGAGTCTTTCAGTCTGAGGGATTGGATGTTTGAAACTAAGCAACGGATTAACGGAATCATCTTGCTGCTAGTGCAGTACCTGTCACCAAACACCTCTTTGTTTGCAGCTTCGAGGAATGTAATACTTGAAAAACAGAAGAGAGAATTGACACTTCTGATGCATTGGGCAAAAGTGGTGCATTTTCATGGCGAATAATTATATTATTGACAACAAAGCGTAACTCTAAAAACCTCTCAATCAAATAGTATGTACTGTTCCATCTTGTCGGAACATCTTGAATCACCAGCAAAGAGTAGGAGCAAACCTAAGAAATTAATTTAATTCATTCACTCGTACAGACAGGATTGCCAAATGCAAGAAAAATTCATGTTCACCGTTGTTATTTCCTGCTAGTTGCTCATAGATGTCACTTCCTGTTAATGACAGTTACTTCAAATTGAAATAACTTAATCTTGAATATATTTACCAATCTGAATATTTATTTCTATTGTCCTTTGTCTTTTTTTAAAAAAAAAATCGATGCATTGAATACAAAAATTCTTTGTCAAAACATCGAATCAATCCGATGTATCGTACGGAAACATTGAATGGATACAATGCATCAATGTTTAACGAATATCTCTAGTCGCTACCCCTTGCAATGGAATATTCACAAACAAGGAACTACTGAGTTGGTAAGTAACTGATAGCTATGAAATTAAAATATAAGTCCTCTTCAAAACGCATACATTCTTGTCTTTATGTTCATATTTCTGGTATCAGTTACAAAGCTTCACTTCTACTTCATCTCCAATCCATATAAAAAAAAATTGCAGGTTCCATGGATGGCAATAGATTCATTAGTCAACCACAACAAAAATGAAAAGTTCCTAAACTTTTACCAAAACATATTTAAACTAGCTTATTGTTTTATAAATTCACTGAAATGTACACACAAACAACGAGTCACTTCATATTCTGTTTTCTGAAAGTCTCTGGGATTCACATGGATGGCTACCACATGTTCCAACAAGTTCCTACTCTGCCTAGCCATCTTGTATTCCACCTCCCACTCACTTGACCCCACCGAGACACCCTATCACCTCAAAATTCAAACATGTATTGGCCAAGAAACACATGACGCAACTGCTTTTGTTAATTCTTCTCAAAATGAGTACAAATGTTTTAAACTTCCTAACTTGTTGTCTTATAAATGATTTTAGATATTTTAATACTTCTAACTTCTTCAAATAAGTGTTTTTTTTTTTTAATTTTTGCTTCCTTTACTTTGATTTCGCCACTACGAAATTTTAACTTCTATCGATTGTTTTTAAATTTACCAATGAATAGATATAAATTTTAGAAACACTTTCTTCTTAATACTTTTTCCTAAAATAAAAAACCTGTATTTTTGCCATAATCAGGCCCTAAAGTCGGCTTTCTGTTTAGTATTTCTTTCCTAATTATTAGTCCTGGTTAGAACTTTTAATTTATTTTATTTCTAGCAACATTTCCTATCTTATTTTATTTCCATGTTGTGGATTACATTTGTTTATTCCCATCATATTGCAAGTGAAAGCTAAGCAATTAACATGAGTCTTATCTCGAGCCAATTAACTCACAAACCTACATTTTATCTTCATAAAATCAGTTAGTTGTAATGTTATTTGTATTATAATTTGCAACAATTTCCTAATTTACTGCTGCATAAGGATTTATTCTGGTATTAGATGGTTTTGTTTGTTAATGAGGGGACTATTTTATTGGTTCACACTCTTCTGATCCACATTTCAATTAGACTACTTATTTCTTCAATTGTCTAATCTAATCATTTTATTATTTGAGCTTCCTTGTTTTATTTAAATGGTATTTCATTTTATTCTGTGATGTATAAAGAAAATTATGCTCATTTCTTTTCCTTTTGTATTTTACCATTACTATGAAAATTCATTAATATCTTTCAAATTCTTCACTTTTCTATTAAAAATGATATTAGTTCTTCCTGTTCTACTTTTGAACTATCTTATTTTCACTTAGATTGATAATGAAATCTTACTATTGTCACAATAAAAAAGTTTTATATCCTACTTTTAAGATAATTTAGAGGTTCAAAACTTTTATTACAATGATTATTAAACCCTCTTCACAGTTATAATGTTGTATCATCCAAACTTTGTTTATTTACATATGTTCACATTTCTCAACTTGCTTTTATTTATGATGCGATACTGCTGTAAAATTTTCTGCATGCCTAGGATACTGTTCCATTACATTTCATTTCCTGGTCTTGGAGATTTTTAATGTTTCCACTGTGATAACCACGTCTTGGTTTCGCAGCTGTACAAGTAAACCTACAATTAGCAATCAGTGGTCACAATGTTCAAGAAGTCACAATAACCGCTTACAGATAACAGCATGTCTTGCTTCTGCTTATTCATTAGGAGTTTTGATCAGATTCACAGACCCCCTCCAAATGGCCAAATTCTTGCACAAAGTGAGATGTACAAAACAAATTCTCTTCCTCATACCAACCTCAAGTTCTCTTACAACAACAGTTTTGCATGATCTAAGTTAACTTTCAGTTAATTTATTTACTTCCTGCCAAAAGCATTGCTGATATAATAGTTAAGAAAAAACAAACCAGAAACTAAAAAGAGAATATAAGTACAGAAATTGGCATCACACTCCAATCGTTCACATTTCAGAGTTCCAAAGTCAGTAACTTAAGCAGAGTTGTCCTTTGCTAGACCAACTTAATGCCAGTGATAAGTTATTTGGCAGTGTGGGAGCTAGGTTATCTGTGAGGCAGCCCACATCCATACATAGCTGCTGAATACTTGAGTTAATGCCATTATGCTAGACTATCGTTTGTCCTACCTACACCCCTTTTCAGCCTGCTTAATGCGTTCCACGTTTACCATTTCAAATTAGCAACTGAGAGTAGCACCTCTTCAGTAGATAAAAATTGTCATAAGTGAGTGAAACTCACCTGACAGATTGAATCAGGCAACTTTCAGCAGTACATCCAATGCAGTTGTCATTGTTAGGAAACTTTTTCTAGATATAAGCTTCTGTCTTGGAAGTTTCTATCAAAATAATGGATGAGGCACATTCTAAATAATCTTAATCTGTTCCCAATTTTTCAGCCATGTCCAGTTTTATAACTGGGGAAGTGACACCAGCCAGACCATGTAGCTTTTCAATTGCTGTAGCTCTGAAGTAACCTGTAACAATTCTGCAGGTTTCAAGAAATGATGCAGCTACTTGTTTGGCAATTTGTCCTTTCAAAGACCTACCAGAAAGAGAATCACTATCCACCAATACGCAGAAATCTTATAATCAGTTGGAAAACTCCTCAATTTCTATAGTAATCATTACATTATTTCCAAAAGTTTTCTGCACCTTCTGGATGAATTCAATTTGGGTATCATGAGGTTTCCAACAAAATTTGATACAATTTGTTTGCTCTGAACATTTTGTAGAAAATAAACATCTGACAGGCTCTGAAACTATTTCTTAAATCACAGGTTAACTGTCAAAGAGTGATGGTCTCTGTCAGCACAAAAATATTCATGGAATGAAGTCTTCGCGGGTTCTCCACCAGATAGTATTAACAAAAGACAAGCTTTAGGTGGATTGCTCTGCCACCATCGTCAGGTCCATTGTACATATGTGACAACTAGAACTGCACTGGAAGTCTCGCGAATCCATAGCGGGCCTGCCTCGTATAGAGCCATACCATCTTCTGATTGGGTGACTACAAGGCCCATTTCCATTCTGCTTGTCTGTCATTGGTCAGCTTCAGAATCAGTTGTAGATGGGGAAGGACAGATCAGAATGTCCAGGAAGGGCAAGCTGCCATCCTCCTCTAACTCCATTGTGAACCTGATATTTGGATGAATTCCATTGAGGTGGTCCAAGAATTCATAAAGATTATAGATCCCATGTGGCCAAATGACAACTAGAACTGCACTGGAAGTCTTGGGGATTCGTAACGGGCCTGCCTCCTATAGAGCCATACTGTCTTCTGACAATGGCAGCAGAGCAAGCCACCGAAAGCTTGTCTTTCATTAATACTATCTGGCGGAGAACCCAAAAAGACCTCATTTCAAAAATACACATCAAAAAAATTCATGTATAAGCATGAAAGAACTATCTACCACACTTCCCCAACCCCATGACAGCTCCAAAACTCCAATTTATTGCTTCTGTGGGAAAAATGCAGGATGGACACATTTTTAACAAACCTCCTATGTATGAATATGTACATAAAATAACCCTATCCTATCTTATTTTCAGTGCCTCGTGGCAGTTTCTTTGTTTCCATTATCCAATTTAATATGTACTTATTCATTCATACTGTGACGAACCTGCCAGTGTTGCTCAGTGTGCAGCATATGAGGTTGGGAAGGTACAACAGGACCAGATGTATCAGCCATCATGACCATCGTTATCAGGAGTTTTCTGCAGCTATCAAGGTTAATGCCAAGATGGTCTCCAATCTCTATCTCAAACTCCACATTTCACATCCACACATATTACACAAACAAAAGTGTTTGGGAGATACTATATTAGCCTCTTCCAACCAAGTGTCATCCTCTCCTTCACATGGTGCACTCCGTTTGAATGGACAAAGCACTGCCGACTGAAAGATACTCAGTATAAGGAGTCGCCCTCTGCTTCCTGACAGCCTCCGGAAGGAGGATGGAAGAGCAGGGAGTGGTCCAGGGTACCCTCTTGCCCTAGAGGTTGGATAAATCAGAAATGATCAACGGCATAAGGATGCAGAAGGCAATGCAATACCACTGCATTAAAGATCCTAAGGGTATCCCAAGACCATATAATCCTCCAAAATTACATATAGTATGATGGAATCTTCCTGGATAAAATATTCTGGATTTAAAATAGTCCCCCAATCAGATCTCTGGGTGAGGACTGTTCAGGGAGGAGTCACCAGAATGGATAGACACATTCTGCAAGTCATAGCATGGAATCATAGAATTCTGAATAGGGCAGGTAGATTAGAAAACTTAGAAAGGGAGATGGAAAACCTTGAGTTAGATGTTGTTGGGATTAGTGAGATTAAATGGGAGGATGCACAGGATTTCTGGTCTGGGGAACACAGGATAATTAGCACACAAGCTGTCAATGGAGTCACTGGTGTAGGATTTGTAATGAAAAAGAGAGTAGGGAAACGGGTAGGTTATTGTGAACAGTTTAGTGACAGGATTATTTTGATGAGGTTAGAAACTAAGCCTGCCCAAACCACGTTAGTACAAGTGTACATGACAACATCACAGGAAAATGATGAGGAAATAGATAAATATACGCTGAAATTGAAAAATTAATTCAATGTGTGAAGGGAGAGGAAAATCTAATAATCACAGGTGATTGGAATGTGGTAGTGGGAGAAGGAAAAAAAGGGGAATACTGTAGAAGGTTTTGGCTTAGGAGAAAGAAATGAGCGAGGAAGCAGATTGATAGAATTTTGTGAAAGATATAAACAATTCATGGTGAACACACCACTTAAGAAACATGCTATACACCTGGAAATGTCCAGAGGATACAGGCATATATCAGCTAGATTATGTCATGGTCAAACAGAGATTCAGGAATCAAGTTCTAGACTGTAAAGCAGGAGCAGACATAGACTCTGACTCCAATCTGATAGTTCTGAAATGCAGGCTGAAATTAAAGAGTAAAGAAGCAAAACAAGCATAACAGACTGGAAGTGATTAAATTGAAACAATCTATCATGAGAGAAAATTTTGCAGAAATGGTAGATGTCGGTCTAAGAAAGAAGAACTCTGAAGGAGCTCAACTGAGGAATACATTAAAGACCTAAATAATGAAAGCTGGTAAAGAAACAGTAGGCTGTAGGGAACAAGCCACCCAAAAAATTTGGATCACAGAAGAAATTTTGGTGTTGATGGAGTGGAAGAAATGGCACAAAAATGCTCAGGATGAAGCAGGACGAGAGTAATACAGACAATTTAGAAACCTAATAAACGGAAAATTCAAAGAAGTGAAAGAAAGATGGCTGCAAGAAAACTGTGAAGACATAGAAAAGAAATCCTTGTAGGTAAAGTAGAGGTGGCATATATAAAGATCAAACAGAATTTTGGAGAAATGAAGAAAAGTGGTATAAACATTAAA
Organism: Vandiemenella viatica; assembly: GCA_031002005.1. Classification (NCBI taxonomy): domain Eukaryota; kingdom Metazoa; phylum Arthropoda; class Insecta; order Orthoptera; family Morabidae; genus Vandiemenella; species Vandiemenella viatica. Next base: position 116,888,200 of record JARYHS010008075.1, on the reverse strand, counting down.
GCTGCTGGTTGGAAACTTCTTCTCAACTCAAAAGATAGAGCTAACCGAAGGAAGGAATACATAGAGAAACTGTATGATGGAGATGATTTGAATAACAGTGTATTTGAAAAAGAAATTGGTGTCCTCATTGATAACTTAGGTGATCTTGTTTTGAGGACAGAATTTGATAGAGCTTTCAATGATTTGAAACCAAATAAGGCAGTTGGAATTGATGAGATTCTTGCAGAAGCTCTGAAATCCACAGGAGAAGAAGGAATCCAAGGATTGTTCAATCTGATATCAAAAAGTCATGCAACAGGAGAGATACCAATTGATTTGAATAAAAGTGCCATCTTCACACTTCTGAAGAAAACAAGCTGGCAAATGTGAGAATTATTGCCATTAAGCCTAACAGCAGATGCTTCAAAATTACTGACCAGAATAAAACACAGAAGAATGGAAAGAGTAGTAAGTGCGATAGTATGTGAAGATCAGTTTGGGTTTAGGAAAAATCACAGTACGAGAGAAGCGATTTTTTGCCTTAAGATTAATACTTGAAGGGTGGATCAAGGGGGAAAAAATACTTTTATGGCATTTGTTGATTTAGAAGAAGCATTTGATAATGTTAGGTGAAACAAGAAATTCAAAATTTTAAAGAAGTCGGATCTAAAATATCAAGATAGAAGAATACAATCTTTATAAGAATCAAGTAGCTATAATGAAAGTAGAGAATCATAGACATCAGTTAAAAAGGATGTGACAAAAGGTTGTAGTCTGCCCCCATTAATATTCAGCTTGTATGTAGAAGAAGATAGTTAAGGAAGTGAAAGAAAGATTTGAATGAGGCATAAGTGTTCCAAGGGAAAAAAAAAACACATTCTACAATTTGCTAATGACATTGTCTTGTGAGGATATTGAGAACTTACTGACTGTCATCGACAAACAGCAATAGCAAAAAAACTTTCATAAAAATGAGAAATGTTTTAGTTTCTAATCTAGGACTCAGAGAGAACTTTTTGAAGACTCTGTGTGGAGCACAGTACTATATGGCAGTAAAGCATGGGGTTTAGAAATACCAAAAAGAAGGAAAATTGAAGCATTTGAAATGTGTTGCTATAGAAGGATGCTGAAAATTAAGTAGACAGATAAACGAAAAAACAAATGAGTTTTGGCAATGATTGTCAAAGAGTCTTACAAAAAGAAGAGACAGGATGGTAGGTCATATTTTGAGACATGCAGGATTGGTTAACTTGTTAGTGGAGGGAACAGTCAAAAGTAATAACTGCAGAGGAAGACAGAGATTAGAATATATGAAGCAGATAATTGAGGACATTGGTTGTAAGGGGTACATTGAGATGAAAAGGTTAACACGAGATAGGAAGGCGTGGAAGATTGCACCAAACCAGTCAAGAGACTGACGACGGAAAAAAAAAAAAAAAAAAAAAAAAAAAAAAAAAAAAGCTTCATGTTTCACAGACATATGGCACTACTTTATTTCCCCTATTAGCAAAAAGAGCCTTCATGAAAAGAGAAATCTTTTAGTTTCAAGTATTGATCTAGTAATTAGAAAAAACTTTTTAAAACTCTATGTGTGGAGAACAGCACTTTACGGTAGCGAAACATGGACTTTAGGAATACCAGAAAGAAGGAAAATTGAAGCATTTGAAATGTGGTGTTACAGAAGAATGCTGAAAATTAAGTGGACAGTCAAAGTAAGAAGTGAACGAGTTTTGGAAATGATGGGTGAGGAAAGAAGTTTGTGGAAGAAGCTTACAGAAAGAAGAGACAGGCTGGTAGGTCATATTTTGAGACATGCTGGATTAGTTAATTTGCTGGTGGAGGGAACAGTCGAAGGTAAGAACTGCAGAGGAAGACAGAGATTAGAATATATGAAGCAGATTATTGAGGACATGGGTTGTAGGTGATATGTAGAGATGAAGAGGTTTTCACAAGATAGGAAGGATGGAGGATTGCATCAAACCAGTCAAAAGACTGATAACAGCAAAATATAAATCATTTACACTTCTCTTTAAACCGGACGATGGATTCTTATCTAACTTGATGACACACATTGAATTTGAAATGTAAAATATTGCTTTGTCCTTGGGATATTGTATCTCTAAATTGAGGCTGATAGTTTGAAATGCAACCTGAACCAGAAAAAATTCCAAAGTTGCAAGGTACTACACGCTGGACATGTACAATAGGAGTTTTGTTTTCTTTCTAGCAGTTATGGTCAAGTTGAAATACAGTTTCAAGCAGAAGAAAATCGTTGTCAAAAGGAAAAGAAACTATACCTATAAATAATTTTTGACTTTTGATATCTCGAGAGCTAAGCGAGATGTGTATTTTTTTACTTTCTATTTGCCTCATTGAGTTATAAAAGAATTCATCATCAAATTGTGGCACAACGGTTGACGTAAAAACAGCATTACTAAACAATTGAATAAATTATGAAATTAATAAAAACTAGTTATATCAGAAACTCAATTATATAGCACAGAATGTAATGCCAAAAAACGTTCAGTTGTCGTAATAGGTTACTTTCCAACAGTATGGACATAACAAAAACTTCTGTTTATGTTAAAAACCATTGCATTACTAATCAACGCGATAAAATATAAAATGAATAAAAGGTAGATTACGTCAGAAACAAGCGCGTATAGCGCATAATTCCAGCTTAATACCAAAGAACCATCAGCGTAAATACGAAAAAAAAAAAAAAAAACGTTCAGTTGTGCTAAGCCGTTATTATTCTCAACACTAAAGGTTTAATACATACTTTCTAATGATAAAAAACCATCAGCATACTTATTAATTATGATGTTGCAATTCCGTGAGGATTGCTATGTAATACCACAAGACAAATGAAAATTTAAGAATTTTTTTTATACATATCTCGATTACACTTTGTGGTATAACAGGCTACCTAAAGTAAGTAATTACTCTGTGAAATTGGTAGCCAGGGTAACGTTTATAAAAATGAGAAGTAAGATATAAGATCGGACAAGCTTGGTAAAAACTGTTGGTGTGTTCGCTTTGAACTTTAAGTTGCTGCTAAAAAGAACTTGTAAACATTCGGATAATTAAGTATATTATGACATGATAATAAAAAATGAATTAAGTCATATAAGTTTATTATTTATTTGTAGTATGAAGAAAGACTCGAATAAACAGTAAGCTGAATGTTTACTCAATCACAAATTAAAATCGATCGTGTATCCTAACTACGATACAAAAGGACGAAGATTTACTCACTCATCAAGAAGGAGTATAATCATAGAAAATACAACAATCAGCATAAATAAAAATGCGATAACTTCTCGTTATATGTTATCTCACTGCTGACATGGTTAGGTTGAAATGCGGCCTGGACGTGAAAAAAATTTCGAATAAGCCAAATCAACGATGTATTCTTATCTAACTTCACGAGACACATTGAAAGAGAAGAGTAAAATATTGGGATATCTTGCTTTGTTCTTGAGATATTGAATCTCTAAATTGAGGTGGTTAGATTGAAATGCAACCTGGACCAGAAAAAAATTCGACAGAGTTACAAGGCGTTACACGCTGGACATGTATAAAGGGTGTTTTGTTTTCTTTCTAGAGGTTGTGGTCAAGTTGAAACATAGTTTGAAACAGAAGAAAATCGTCATGAAAAAGAAAAGAAAACTATAGCTACAAATAATTTTTGATATTCGATATCTCGAGAACTAAGCTAGTTAAGTAATTTGTTTTTACTATCTGTCTCAATCAGTTATATAAGAATTAATCATCAAATTACGGTGCCACGGTAGAGGTAGAAACTGCTATACTGAAACATGCAATACATTATAATATGAATAAAGGCTAGATTAAGTCAGAAACTCAAGTGTACAGCACAGAATGAAATGCCAATAAACGTTCAGTTGTCATAATGGATTACTTTCCAACAGTAAAAACATAACACAAACTTCTGTTGACGTTAGAAACCATTGCATTACTAAATAACGCGATAAAATATAAAATGAATGAAACCTAGATTACGTCAGAAACACACGCGTATAGTGCAGAATTGCTGCCTAATAGCAAAAAATGTTCAGTTGTCCTAAGCCGTTATTATTCTCAACACTAAAGGATTAATACAAACTTCTAATGATAACCATCAGCGTACCTATTAATTACTGTGAACGGAATTAACCTATCAGCTCCAATTGCCTGAAATTTTAGCTATAAAGATTCAGTCTTTTATGCAAAAATAGAAAATTTAATACTGAAAAACATAATCAGTAGTAAAAAAAATGAAATCTAGGTTAGGCGTGTTTTACTTTGTTAAAACCATCAGTTAAACGTTGGTTTTATTATTAACAGAACATTAACATTGATATCAGAGACAAATACTAAAGCTGTTGAACAAAGATATTGCCAGATATCGTGGGCAAAGAAAATCTCTACTGATTTTTCGTTATTAATTCCTCATATTCAATACAGCCATTGATGGCTTTTAAAACTGAACACCCTGTATTAAAGGAAACAATATTTCAAGTTTTGTTCAGTGTGGAGTATGAAAAAATGGTTATTATTGTAATTTGCTCATTAAAGGCTATGGTCAGAGATATTGTAGTTGTGTGTTTAGTGCGAAGTATGCTGCATCTAATGATTCCTCCTGTGGTATTCCTCACCATACGTTCAGAATTTCATTTAATGTTCTTGCGTTATTTAACGTTGAAACATAAGATATGCCAGGCAACTGAATTATGATTCTAAGTTTTAAAACGGTGAAAACCCCATCGAAATCTGCTCCGTAGTTTCCGAGTTTTTAAATGACAAATATGTCCAGTTTTCATTTTATAGATATAGACTAGTACAAAGTATGGCCTAGCAGTACGAATAAAATGCAGCAGGGGCGGCTATGTGACCATAAGACCAAAGCTCCATATTTGAACAAACCAACGACGATTTAAGCTAATAAAAGGCAGCATACACCAAAATGTTGGGAAAAGGCGGTGCAAAAGAATTTTTACAATGATGAGACAGCTATTTTTTGCTTATTAGGTTGTGGTGCTGCATATCATAATTTAACTAATCTTTTATGGAACACATTATTTACTTTTATCACTTAGTAGCAACTTGGTTTTGAATGCAGGTCTCTGTCTGTTGCATACAAAATTGTAGCATTCTGATTAGCTATAAGCCAGCTTGTGTAACAGCCTTATCATGTAGTGTAGTATTTAAGTCAGTTGTAAGTCAGTCGTCTAGCTTCAAAGATGTGAATTGTATAGAGGAGCAGGCTCAATATCTTGCTGGACACATAGGTCATCATGAAGTGTGATTAAACAAGTAACAGTTTGGAACAAGTGTCGATAAAATTTGGTGCAGAGCAATTAACTAAAGAACAATTAGTTTTGCTGTTACACAAAGCATTACTGCAGATGAATTATTATCAGCTTACATATTGTATAATTGTGAGTAAGCTCTTAAAACAAGTTAAACAAAGAACATGGCAATAGATCTACTCCATTAATACCACTGAATTAATTTTGAAGTAAAGAAGCAAATATTTTTCAAGTAACAAACAGAAACAGTGAATTGACAAAGATATGAATACCATATCTAACAATCCACATCATGTATGCACCCAACACTCACAGTAATTCAAAATTGTGAAGGGTAATTTCAAATTAAAGTCATTGTTTAAGAAAGTTTACTTAATAAAAGTTCTTAGAAATGTGTATTAGTGACACACATGATGTGGATTATAGGTAACAATGAAAGGAAAAAACTTCCGTGAGGCAATATTTATATGGAAAGGACAGATAAAATGCACCCAACACTCACCAAAGTTGAAGAGAGGAGGGCAGCAGCAACACAAAACAAAACACAAATGCAAAAAAATACAATATTTCAGGGTAAATCCCTTTGTCAAGTTAACAGAAGTAAGTGGCTGAGCTTGCACAAGCCTTGCATTCAATGCAGCCACTCATAGAATGAAACTGACCGTCGGAGGTGGTGTAGGAGCAACGACAATGTAATCACAAGTATAAATCACAAGAAAGATTAAAATGGGAAATAATAATAATAATCATTGAAAAAATAATAGTAATAAAAAATACAATAAATTAAAAAAATATATAAAAACTTTTGAAATAAGGTCTATAAATATTTATGAACCTATTGTGCTGGCCAGTGATGGGTGTACAGGGTGAGGATTAAGGATTGCAATCCCGCGGGATTTGCCCCAATCCCGCTGGACCCCGCGGGATTGGGGAAAACAGTTTTTTAACGCATATATTTAAAACATAGTTATTTAAAGCGTTAATAAATTAAATAATAAACATCTGTTAATTAAATTAATAAATCAATTTTAATATTAATTGACAAAAATTAACAGTTAACAATAATTTACCATGTCGTAAGTATATTTCGAGGTTTTACGTTTATATCTTTAAATCTAAACCAATTTTTAAATATATAATCAAAAATGGAAAATATTCAGCGTTAGCGTTACGTGCCTTACAATACATCATATAGTTTATAAACATGGTAAGTGTAATGGCCAAGTTACCAGATTTTTTTATTATTATTATTATTCTAAATAAATGTTCCATAACACCGAGAGAAGGCATTCTATTTCACAAAGTGAATATATATAAGAACGAAGTCTTTCTCGGCGTTGAGAATGTATAAACTGCTCTCGGGTGACTAGCCGAGTCAAGAGTGCGTTGTCACACGTGACCAGAAGATGGCGGCAATGAATCTAGTCGCCGAAATATCGTGTGACAACGCACTCTTGACTCGGCTAGTCACCCGAGAGCAGTTTATACAAAGTGAATATACTCTGTAAAGTGCAGACTTGGCTCAGAATAAGATCTTATAACTTTTTGTCACTGCTCAAGCACATGACTTTGCCTGTTTTTACAAGAATTGTTTTTGTGGGATTCATTATTATGTCCCCTGATTCCTTAAATGATCTTATAGTTAATTCATTGTTAAAAGAAACTTCTCACCAAGACGTAAACTGTTAAAATATTTCAATTTTATTTTAAGTGGCATAACGATTTTTTTAGAGTGGAAATTATTATTTTTTAGTAAGAAAGAAGAATTTCTCGGCATATGATTGCAGTACAGTTCTTGTGAGTGTATTGCCGGATTTCGTTGTAAAAACACGAAATTTCCCATGTGAGGAAGATGCCAGAGGCAGCCGTCGAAGTATGGTGTTTTTACAACACAGTTTGGCAAAACACCCTGGAAGACTTCATTATAACTTTTTTTGCCTTTAGTCGAAATAATAACACGGAGCTGAAATGATAAATGCTATTCACTCAAAAATAATGTGTTGTGGTGATTGACAAAATCATCCCAAGAGTGATTAATCGAAAGCCAGAGCGACACATGTAAGCAGGCGGCTTTCGTCAAAGAAACGCAATGAGGCGGTGGCCAAAACAACAATAAGACAAAGGATATACAATTGTCTTTTGATAGCTGCTAAATAAATAAGTATGCGATTGTTAAAACTACGATAACATTAGTTCCATATCAATGAATAATCAAATTTTCAGCCGCAAATACAAGAAGTTGTCACAATTACTTTATTTGCATACAAAAAAAATGGGAATTATGAAACTGTGAGTAAAAAGATTTAACTGTGTAGTTCAGCTAACGTGTGTGACACATAAAAATTCTTACTAAATACACAACATAACTAAAATTATAGAAATGTCTATTCAAAACAAATGTAAGATTTGATAAATAAAAGTGGATCTATTTACTTACGAATGACGAAGATTGACAAAAACAAATGTTTGTTTAAACGAGTCAAAAGCCAACTGAAAGGGTACAGGCAAACAGTGCCGATACATCCGTCATGCAGACTGACGCACATTTTCGCCGCATTTTGTGGATTGCAGATCTGCTTCATTTTGTGCGGGATACGCCAGACTGTCTAATGATGCGACTTTGCGGGATCCCGCTTTGCTGGAATGCAATCCCTAGTGAGGATGGAAGATATTAACGGACATTAAGGCCTGGAGGATGTCTAGTCTGCAGGATGTGTTGATGTGCCAATTCCCACCTGTGGAGTTTAGATTGGGAGGTAGTGTCTGGAAGTACTCTAATAGTTCTGACTGTGAAGCAGTCATTAAGGTCGCCGGTGTTGTGAGTAGTGGCATGGTGAACAATTGGGAGGTCCAGGTTTTGGGAGTATACTGTCTGTGACCATTATTCTGATGTATAATGAGTTTGAGGTAAGGCCAATGTAGGAACTTTGGCAGTGAAGGCAGGTGAGCTGGTATATGAGAGCCTCCAACAGGCCTTAATTTCCGTTAATACGAGGGTTGTTCAATAAGTAATGCAATACATTTTTTTTCTCAGCGAATTTTGGTTAAAAAAAAAAGACAGACATTTTTTGTGGAACATTTTCAAACATTCCCACTTCGTCTCATATAGTATCATTGACTTCTGACAGGTGACAGCACTATACAGAGCTGTTAAAATAGCATCTGTAACAGATGTGCACTCCAAACAATGGGCAGTGATTAAGTTTCTTTTGGTGGAAAGCCAGCGCATCTCAGATATTCATAGGTGCTTGCAGAATGTCTACCGTGATGTGGCAGTGGACATAAGCATGGTGAGTCGTTGGGCAAAGCGTGTGTCATTATCGCCACAAGGTCTAGCAGTACTGTCTGATCTCCCACGTGCTGGCCGGCCGTGCACAGCTGTGACTCCTGCAATGTCGGAGCGTGCGAAGATTCTCATTCGAGATAATCGATGGATCACCATCAAACAATTCAGTGCTAAACTTGGCATCTGTTGGTAGTGCTGTCACAATTGTTCACATGTTGGGATATTCAAAGCTTTGTTCCCGCTGGGTCCCTCGATGTCTAACCGAAGACCATAAAGAACAAAGGAGAACCATCTGTATCTGTGCGGAACTGCTTGCTCGTCATGAGGCCGAGGGTGACAATTTCTTGTCAAACATTGTTACAGGCGATGAAACATGGGTTCATCACTTCGAACCCGAAACAAAATGACAATCAATGGAGAGGCATCACACCCACTCCCCTACCAAGAAAAAGTTTAAAGCCATACCCTCAGCCGGTAAAGTCATGGCTACAGTCTTCTGGGACACTGAAAGGGTTATTCTTGTTGATGTCCTTCCCCATAGTCAAATGATCAACTCTGAAGTGTATTGTGCAACACTTCGAAAATTGAAGAAAATTCTTGAGCATGTCCATAGGCAAAGAAATCAGAACAAATTTCTCCTTCTTCATGACAACGCAAGACTTCACACAAATCTTCGCACCCGAGAGGAGCTCACGAAACCTCAGTGGACTGTTCTTCCTCATCCACCCTACAGCGACGATCTTGCTGTGTCAGATTTCCGTATGTTTGGCCCAATGAAGGACGCAATCCACGGGATGCACTACGCGAATGATGAAGACGTTATTGATGCAGTACAACATTGGCTCCAGCATCGACCAGTTGAATGGTACCGTCCAGGCCCTCATTTCAAGGTGGCATAAAGCCGTAGCATAGAATGGAGATTATGTTGAAAAGCAGTGTTGAGTAACTAAAAGATTGGGAAATAACATGGTGTATTTGAATGCTGAATAAATCAACCCGTTTCAGAAAAAAAATGTGTTGCATTACTTATTGAATGACCCTTGTATCTTCCATCCTCACCCTGTACACCCATCACTGGCAAGCACAATAGATTCATAAATATTTATAGACCTTATTTCAAAAGTTTTTATTCTTTTATTTATTATATTTTTATTACCATTATTTTTTCAATGATTATTATTATTTCCCACTTTAATCTTTCTTGTGATTTAAAGTTGTGGTTACATTATCATTGCTCCCCCCACCACCTCCAACAGTCAATGTCATTCTATGAGTGGCTGCGTCGAATGCAAGGCATGCGCAAGCTCAGCCACTTACTACTGTTAACTTGACAAAGGGATTTACCCTGAAATATTGTATTTTTTGTGTTTGTGTGTTGTTTTGTGTTGCTGCTGCCCTCCTCTCTTCAACTTTGGTGAGTGTTGGGTGCATTTTATCTGTCCTTTCCATATAAATATTGCCTCATTGTAGTTTTTTCCTTTCATTGTTACCTATAATCCACGTCATGTGCATCACTAATACACATTTCTAAGAACTTTTATTAAGTAAACTTTCTTAAACAATGACTTTAATTTGAAATTACCCTTCGCAATTTTGAATTATTGAGTTGACTAACATTATCTAAATCAACTTTATCCAACAGTTCAGTTAGTGTCGAGCTGATAAATATCAAACTTGCATCTTTATGAAAGAGTGATTTAAGTTTTCAAAGCATTCCTTTACAACCAATAACTTCTTATTCAACCAGTAGCATTACATAACTAATCACTACAGGACTTATTAATGCACTTAACAAAAGCCACTGCCCCACTATAGTATGTATCAATGACTAAAAATTGCACCACAGTCTTCAGGAGTTTGCAGCTGGACATTTTCATAAAACAATGAAAATGTTTTGACAACATCCTCTGTTCTCTTAATCGGGTAAACTTATCTTGCTATTGAGAATCTGTAAGATCACTGTGAATCTGTCAGACATCAACAATGTTGAGCTGGAGTAGTCTACTCAATCCTAAAATAGGGACACAAGTAAGCAGATTGCATATATAGCCACGATGCAAATGGGCTGTCTGCTTGCATATGTCATTTTTCTTCTTCATCTTCACGTGTACCTCAGCCTTCCTGCTACCAGTCACACCATAGTTGACTAGCGAGCTACGCTCCGAGGGGGCGGCCTAGCTACCATCTTCAGTCCATATTGTACTATATGCTGGTTGTGCAGTTCTGCAATTGCAAGTAGATGACTCCAGCTCAACATTGCAGATGTCCAGCAGTTTTGCAGTGATCTTGCAGTTTGAAAAATAAGATTATCTGATGAAGACAACAGAGGATGTTGACAAAACATTCCCAGCTGCAAATCCGTGAAGACTATGTTGCATTTGTACACCGGGAAAATCTCCATTCACATAATATTATTACTACGCAAATATATAATATCTTCAACTATTATTCTTTTCTGTAGTAAAAAATTATTTTATTTTAAAAAAGTACCTTTGAAAATGAAAATTTTATAAAACCTGCTAGGTCAAATAATTTAAAATATAAAAGTCATATAACAAAACAAAACAAAACAATTTAAGAGTTTGTAGTATATTGTGTTATAAAAATGGAACAAGAAACAATTCTACACGATTTAAAGTTTTATTGTACCTGTTTTCATGTAAAGCAGATTTAGACAGCTTTTCAATAAAAGCAGTATCTTCACAGTATACTGTCAGAATGTTGTCTGATAGCTCTACAATGTTATCAGCATCTAAATAGGGCACAACCATTTCAATGAATGATTCATCTAGTATTAAACTTGGACAACATAAAGCTACTGCAAAAACGTGTGCACATATATTCTGACACGCATCATCAAATCCTTTAGATTTTCTGTAGAATAACAATAAAGCACACATCTTCTGCATGACTAGCTGGTTCTGTAAAATAAGAAATAAAATGACTCTCAGAAATTTCTTATTATCCATGACATTATATTTTACTGCATTTAATTTTCCAAAACAATAAAATAGATAATGGAAACAAAGAAACTGCCGTGAGGCACTGAAAATAATATAGGATGGTGGGGGGGGGGGAAACTAACAGATACCCGTCACTTACCACAGATGAAGGCAGGAGGGTGAGACGAACATGTAAAAACACAAAAAAATAAACACAAATGCACAATATTTCAGCATGAGCCTTAATCATGTGAGAGGTGAGACATATGGCAGGGGGAAAGATATGGTCACATCCCGACCTGCCACAAAGGCGGAACATGCATGGTGGTGGTAGAATTGCCGGGGGTGGGGGGATAAGGTTGACCAGCGATAAATGTGAATCACGGAGTAATAATAATGATAATTTGTGTTTATTTTTTGTGTTTTTATATGTTCGTCTCACCCTCCTGTCTTCATCTGTGGTAAGTGACTGGTATCTGTTAGTTCCCCCCCCCCCTTTATACTATTTAAAAACAAAAAATTATACATTAAAAATTGGCCAAATAATTCTAGCGTGGAAAAATATAACAAATTACATGTGTAGTCACCGTAAGCAATGAAATGCCATGCCACTGCTCACAATTAACTTCTGTAACAACCTTCAGGATTTAGACCTGACGATAAAGGTAAAAGAATCTGATACTATATGTCAAAGATACTTTGAAATTGGAGAATAGTGAGAGAGTGGTGCAGGAGCAGACAGATAAAGTGAATGGGAAAACTGAGCAGTGGAAGTGAGGTTTAATTGAAGTAATACAGTGATAATGAAAGGAGGGATCTTACAGAATATTTTCTTACAATAGTTCACTGGTACTTGCTTTATATCACACAGTTAAGTAGTTAGATCAACTCAACTCCTGGTATAACATAGATCTATATTGAAAAGCAGCTTAACAACAATATATACATCATGTTATTGTGAAAGATAAATGTGAATTAAAACTCCTTTCAGAGCAAATTTACCTCCATTGCTATTGGTTCTGGATATGTGTAAATACACAAACCAACTATAAAACTGAATTAGAAAAAATTATTATTATTATTTTTAAAAAAGGTGAAAAATCAATTTAAGCTTTTGGAATGAAAACAGTTCAACATTTTTCTTCATTAGCTTCTATCCCTGGAATTATCAATACAGAAACTCTAAATGGACTGTGAAGATTTAAATCAGTAACAAGGGTATCACAGTCACAATGATTAAAAAAAATTAGAAATAAAATAATTGTTTTAAAAAACATAAAAACCACCTTCAAAAAAAGAAAAGCACTAAAAATTTTAAAATAACTTTATACCTTGCTTAGGAAAAGTAAATCTAAATGGACAATATTTTACATTACCGTCATTGAAATTTTTACATTAATTAGTTATTTTTGGAGTCGGTGCCAGCTGTCACATCGCGAAGATCGAATTACTGAACTTCTTTTGGTGTCAGAGGTGAAACTGGGAGTATGAACAAAAATTCCCAATATTTTACAGCATGTCATGAGGCAGATATTGTTATTGCGGGAGACAGCTTAGGGAAACAAATTAACAATATTTTAATCTGTGGTTCATCCGGGCAGATGTCTGGCGCTACAATGTCAGTTGGTAGGCTGTATCAGGCAGTAAACAATTTACAGTTAGTATAATATCGGCGTATCATCTGTATTTTTCAGTTTTGTTGAAACATGTTTCTAACATTAATTGTAGGTAAGCAGTAACGTGATTTTTTATGTATTATTGTTATTCCTTATTGTTTTTATCTTATTGTTTTTCTTGCTTTCGCTGGCACCGACTCCAAAAATAACTAATTAATGTAAAAATTTCAATGACAGTAAAGTAAAATATTGTCCATTTAGATTTACTTTTCCTAAGCAAGGTATAAAGTTATTTTAAAATTTTTAGTGCTTTTCTTTTTTTGAAGGCGGTTTTTATGTTTTTTAAAACAATTATTTTATTTTTAAATTTTTAGAGGTATTATAGTATGATTTGTATTTTAAATATGTCGCAGCAGTTCCCATTTAGCGAACTTCCTGGTAGCTCAGAGATTAAAGCACTTGCTTTCAAAGAAGAATTCTGTCTTTATATACCACAACAACATCCAGAACGGGGTGAATTGGGTGTTGTGTTAAGGAATGTCAGTTTACATTTTGGTCAAGGCTATGTTTCGATCATATCATAGCATCTGCTAAAGCTGCTGGTCGATAACCGAAACATGTAACATCTGGGCATTAATACATACCACATACATAAATCTGTCTCTGCAATATATCTGTTTGCTCCGGCATCACACAGAAAATATAGACTTTTAATTGGTTTTCACAACGTGAAAGCTTGGGATCCAAGTTGAAATCTGAAGTACATGTTGAGACATTATGACACATTTATTTTATAAATATTATGCTATGACTTAAAAATATCTTAATTGATTTTGACGGGATTTAAAACTGTGTATTTTTGTAAAGAACATTGGAAATTAAAAGGGGTGAGGGTTAAAGGGGAAGAAGGATTGGGCTCTTGTATACCAAACGTAGACTGCCTTTTCTGATTGATTTAAAGTATGCGTGTGTAAATTTCTATCGATATCAGATTAAACTGTGGTATGTAAAAAAAACCATTAAGGGGTGTGGAGACGAAGAGTAGTTTGGTTTTTGTAAAGCTAGTGTAGACAGTATTTTTCTCTTTGTTTTAAAGTATACATGTGCAAATTTCCATCGAAACCAGATAAAAACTGTAGCTTTGTGTAAAGAACATTTGCAAAAACTAAATGGGGTAAGGGAATGAGTGGTAGGGTTTTGTAAACAGAATGTAGACACTACATTTCTCTTTGTTTTTAAGTATACATGTGCAGTGTTCCATGGAAATCTGATAAAACTGTGGGTATCTGTAAAGAACATTGGAAATTAGGAGGGGTTGGGCATCTGCAACCTAATTTAAACACAATTGTTCTGCATGTTTTAAAGTATATGCGAGCAAATTTCCTTCAGAATCGGATAGAAACTGTAGATTAAAGGATGGAAAGGAAGGAGCGGAGTTTGGACTCTCGAAACCAAATGTAGACAGTATTTTTCTGTTTGTTTTGCAGTATACATATGCATACTTCCTTCAAAATCTGAAAGAAACGGTAGTTTTGTATAAACAACATTGACAGTAATTAAAGGGGTAGAAAGGGGGATAGGGTTTGCATTTTTGTGAAAGTTACGTGGACAGTATTTTTCTTTTTATATTTGTTTTAAAGTATACGTATGCGAAGTTCGACCGAATCGGATTAAAATGTGGGTGTTGTACAAATATTAAGGGAAGGGGAGCTAGGGTAGTTTTTTTATTTCTTGGTCAGAAATCTTATCCATAAAAAATTACATATATATGCGCCAACTTTCATAAAGATCGGTCAAATTGTGTCGACTGTAGTTTTCTAAAAAGAAATTGACAAAAATCAAGGGGGTGGAAACGGGGAGAGGGGTTCAGTTTTTGCAAACCAAGAGTTGGCATTATTTTTCTCTTTGTTTTACAGTAAAAATTTGCTAAGTTCTGTCTAAACCGGATAAAAACTGTGGTCGTGTATAAAAAATTAAGCGGTTTAATGGGGAGAGGGTGGTTTTTAGATATTTTGCTCTGACACCTTCTTCGTGGAAAATTACATATAAGCACCAACTTTCATGGTAGTTGGTCAAACGATCACGACTGTAGCTTCTTATAAATAACATTGACAAAAATTAATGGGGTTGAAGGAGGGAAAGGGGTTGAACTTTGGCAAACCAAATGTTGACAGGTTTTTTTTTTCTTTGTTTTAAAGTATACATGGGCAAAGTTCAATAAAAAATAAGATAAGTATTGTAGATTTCTATAAAATTAAGGGGTATAAAAGAAGACATAGGGTGTTTTTTTTTATTTATTTAATTTTTTTTTTTTTTTTTTTTTTTTTTTTGGTCAGAAACCTTCTCCATGAAAAATTACATGTATATGCCAACTTTAATGGAGACCAGTTAAATGGTGTCGACTGTAGCTTTGTATAAAGATCATTGGTAAAAATTTAGGGGTGGATAGGGGGAGATGGCTTCAGTTTTTTCAAACCAAAAGTTGACAGCATTTATCTCTTTATTTTTGACTATACATGTCCAAAGTTTCATCGAAATCAGATAAAAAATGTGGGTTTGTATAAAAATTAAGGGGTGTAAAGGGGAGAGGGGTGGTTTTTTATTTATTTATTTATTGGTCAGATTCTCCATGAAAAATTACATGTATATGCCATCTTTGATGACAATCAGTCAAACGGTGTCGAGTGTAGCTTTTTATGAGGAACATTGACAATAATTAAAGTGGTGGAAGGAGGGAGGGGGTTGAGCTTTGGCAGAGCAAATGTTGACAGGATTTTTCTCTTTGTTTTAAAGCATACATGGGCAAAGTTCAATAAAAATCAGATAAGACATGTAGGTTTCTATAAAATTAAGGTATGTAATGGGGAGAGGGGTGGTTTTTTTTATTTTTATTTATTTATTTATTTTTTGATCAGAAACCTTCTCCACGAAAAACTACATGTAATTACCAACTTTAATGGAGATCAGTTAAATGGTGTCGATTGTAGCAATGAATAAAGAAAATTAGCAAAAATTAAGGGGGTGTATAGGGGGAGAGGGGTACATTTTTTTAAAACTAAAAGTTGACAGTATTTTTCTATTTATTTTTGGCTATATATGTCCAAAGTTTCATCGAGATCGAATAAAAAATGTGGATTTGTATAAAAATTAAGGGGTGGAAGGGGGTAGAAGGGGTGGTTTCTCAATGAAATTCATATGGGACCACTTTGGAGGTATACCCTATCCACTAAAAAAATTTAATTTAAATCGGTTCAAAATTGGCGAAGATATCGCTGAACATACATACAAAAAATACAGACGAATTGATAACCTCCTCCTTTTTTTGAAGTTGGTTAATGACACTGGCAACAACAGTGCAGAACAACAAAGCACAGTGGTTTACAGCACCAGGTGTTTCATCAAAATTAGATATTCTAGCATTTTTCAGGTATATGGAACAGCTTTATGGCCTGAATACATTTTATCAAACGTTTTTTGGTGTCTGCTTAATCAACTCAATGAAAGCAAGGAAATTAATTACTCATTATTTCTATAATCTTGACATCAATGGCGGGAAAAATTTTTGTCTGCTGGGAAGATGGATGGTTTATCCATGGAAAATTATGCAAATGATGGCTACTTTAAATAATGTGTACAATAATGTCAATTGCAATTCAAATGTTTATTATAATTCTTTGTTAACTGCAATTACTGTCATCTAACTTTACGATACAATCAAAAAATCCAAGATAATAGACTCCAGTGGAGCAATAGAAATTTTAGTCTCAGAAACACATTACAATGCAATTATTGCACTCTGCAATATAATTTTCATAGTTCTTGAAGCACAGATTTAAACATGTTGAGCAAATTCCAGTTTCTCCAGCAAGAAGTTTACATTAATCATGAAAACTGCAACAACCTCATAAAAAACACTGCAATCAAAATCAAAAATCACAGAAGCCAAATAAACAAACATAGGTGAATAACCAGAAGAAGCTGTTGAAGATAAAGGAAAAATGTCTAAACATTATTTATAACTATTGTAAAAACATTAATCTGAAAAGCTATCTGATAAAAAAAAAGGGAGAAAAGTTAATAACCAAAAGCTAGGAACCACTAGAGTATAATTTAGGTTCTAAGAATGAGATATCATTAAAACAGTTAATTAGATAATAGTGACAACTAAAATGTTTGTTACGAAATGAAAATAAAGAAGAATAGAGACAGCAAACCCATCACTCACCACAGACGAAGGCATGTAGGCCACAACAAACATGAATGTTCATGTTTAAGAATTCGTCGTGGCCTTCCTGATTTCATTTGTGGTTTTAACAGCCTTCCTTATTTTCACTAAAACATTATTACTGACATTTAACCAGTAGAAACAAATTAAAATAGAATCACCCATAAACTATATTTCAAAAGATAAGAAAATAAAAACAAAGTTAATTTTTCTATTAAATTTATATGGGGATCAAATATGTAGCTGCTATGGGGATAGTGACCAATAGGAGTTTTGGAATAAATGTGTTGGCAATAAAAATAAAAATTAAAAAAAAAAAAACAGAAGGATCATTCAGATTGTCTTGTTCTCCTACAACTAAGATGAAGCCATTCTGCAATTATAAAAACTTGCTGAATATTAAATAAGTAACATAAAAATTAATAAATTAAAATTGAAAATTAAAAAGAAAGTAACATGTTATGTACTTTGTGACATATATTCCAATCACTCATAAGAAAATTGTTGCATGAGTGACAGCAAGACCACTGGATTAATGCATAAGTTTTATTCTATAAAGAAAAATTTTCAACATAAATAAGAGAGTGTACAATAATCAACCTCATTCTTTCTGTGTTTATTACAATACAAAATTAGTTATGAACACTTCTCTAAAGATGAATATTTCAGCTACAAAGTTTTTGAACACCTGATATTAAACTGAATTCAATGGTGACATTATAAGAGGATGACCCTGGCACAAAACAAAAAATGTCAAAGAATTTGCATAATTTCTGTCCAACTTAATTTATTTTAACACTTTTATTAGTGACTGTACATGAATTATTAGAAAGTGAAAGGGAAATGCTTTACCAAAATATCTTTGCACCTTGCTTCTCCAAAATTGATAACCCTTTGAGTTAGAATTGCCCACATTTCTGGTAACAAATATGGATGCAAGAATGTGAGATTAGTGGCATCCTCCAACTGAACAGGTGAAGAAATTACAAGTTCTTCGCTACAGTATTTCCACAGTAGCAGACGAAGCTCTCCCCAGCTGTGACAAATTTCCAAGAATGATACCATCAGTTTAGGTCTCTGAAACAATAAAGAAGAAGAAATGATGCCATGAGAAAGTAAAAAACAACTTCATGGTAATTAAGTTATTGTCATCAACACCAAAGAACTTTTGATTATAATTTTACTGCGATCATGTATACGCTCCCTACAATTTCCCTATATGCCTATATTCCAATTTTTTGTTTTAATTCTCTATTTATGTTTTTGGTAAATTTTTGAGTACTTCCCTTGGTAATTAATTCCAATTCCTGCCTCCCTTACCTACAAAAGAAAAATTAATGCCTCAAATTGAGTGTCAGTTTGCAGTAATAAACATCTTTTTCCTTCTTTGCACTGCTTCCAATTCTTCTGTCACCGTTATAAAAAGTTTCATTGGCAAATATTGCCTATTACATTCTGTTCACCCTCATCCTGTCATCCTATGAATACCAATCCAGCTACTATAACATATCAATTACTGACTGCATTCTGTGATAATTCCCACAACCAAATCTTGTTGCCCTCCTTTGCACCCCCTGTAACTACTGTACTTAATATTCTTAATGCAAGTACCATACTACACTGCCATATTCAAGCAATGGTCTGACCTAAGTTTTGTAAACCAATTCCTACACTTCTCTAGTACATTCCCTCAACTCCCTCACCAATAAACAAAGGATTTTGAAACCTCTTCCTACCATCTCTACAACGTGTCCTGCAAAATTCAGTTTACTATCAAATGTTGGGCCAAGATATTTGCACTTCAGGTCTTCAACAAGCAATTCCTTCACTACCCCATGATTGCAAACAGCCTTTAATTCTTTATCTCTGTACCAAATAATCTACATCTTCTTGTAAATCATAAACTGGCTCTTGAATTCAGGTGAAAGGGAATGGGAAAATTTCCTTCAAGGGAGTCGAGGACTGGAATAAATTACAAAGAGAAATAATGGACAATTTACAAAAAACACTGGAGGAGTTTAAAGTTGTAATTTGTAAAGGGCAGGGGTAGGTAGGAGCCAGATATATATAAAAAAAATTTTTAAAAAATCCCAATTTGTATTTGTGGGCCACCTTCTTCCTCTCTTTTTTTTTTTTTTCCCCTACTCTAATACAGCCTCGATCAGCAACAATGGATGGGTTATCAAGAGCCCCTCTGGCTTGGGGCCTGTGACATTTTGCCCTTTGTCCGTTCTGCAACCCTATCGTTACGCCACTGGTCCTTGTCTAAAGGCCTGTAGGATATTTGTAAATCAGTTTCAAACCGTTTCAAAGTGATTGCATAGTTATCTCTCTATCAATTTACCTACTGCTGATGTCAAACTAATCAGGCTATAATTTTCAATCTTTTTAGCCACCCCTCCTTTATGTTACCATATTTCCCCAGGCCTCCATTATGCAGCAAGACTCTAAATTAAATTAATATTACAATGAAAAATGCAATGTCAATTTCACTTTCCGTTACACATCTTTGGTAATATACAGACACAATCTATTTTAAGCGTCTTTAACTTTCTTAGTCCTGTCATAAATCTATTTTAAATTGTTTAATTTGCTTATTTCTATGTATTGGAAAAGTATCTCCCTAAACAATAGTCCCTAATGGTCTCACTGAATCCCAGGCTTTTTTTCAAATTCTTAGTAACTTCTTCTCCATCTCTGCCTCTCTGTTTGTTACATTTTCACAACTGAGTGGCTAAACTGATCACAATGAAATTTGATAAAGAAATACTATGAATCATTAGGAAAGACATATTATACTTTTTCAGATAAATATAATATTTTGACATGAAATTTTTAAAACTGAATGGTGACAGACACCCAGATACTGTGTGCAAACCTCTGTAATGTTATAAAGGTCACTCAGGCTTTGTTTCTCTCACAATCAGTTTGTGTTTGATCTACACCTACACTACATGTGAGGACCAACCTGTTTTAATGACCTCAAAATGGCCAGGAAGTGTTAACTTTCATGGAGGTATGGATTACTAGTAAATGACAGTTTGCGATGATCACACATGTATTATAGGTTATTTCATGGTATGTAAGCACACTGATATACATATAGATTCCTTGAGATGTGGTTACATTCGTGTGGTTGTTGTTTTAGATGAGGTTGGTTGCTAGGAGCGACATAAATGAGCAACGTAGTTGAGTCATTATCTCAAGTTCGTAAATTTGATATACGAACTGGGAAATATCAAGAAGTCCGATATAGAAGTAATGGTTTTAGTTTCTGCTGGTGTTGGTGGAAAATGTGATATAATTAATTGTTTGAACAAAACTTATTACATAGAGAAGAAAATTGGTTTATGCATCTTTTCATAGTTGGATGCTTTCATGAAAAATAAACTAGAGAAGAAGGGCGGCCGTGTTCAAAGATAATAAAGTTGTTTTTCACAAGGATTTATGAAGTTATGTTAATCATTGGCACCAGGCTGAAACAATATATGAACAAATCTAACAAAACTAACACATGGCGACTCGTAACAGTTTTTTTTTACAACCTGCAAATGGATGGGTGTAAATAAGAAAATCAGTGACTACAAAGAACCTGAAAATACAGATTGCAGGCGACTGGATTTTGAAGCAAAAAAGACGCTGCCAGCGATACACCAGAGGAGAATTCCACTGCTGCCAACTTCAACACAAGAATCAGCCAAGTCACTCCATCTTTCAAGAAACATACTTTGGAGGAATTCGCCGCCAATTAATTTAATTTTTGTCTTAAAAAATTATAGCAAGGGTGAACCAAAGTATACGTTGAATAGTTTTCATCTAAACTTAGATTTTTTTCTATATATTTCCACATAGTATGGAGTTAAAAAATTTATGTTCGTCACAGTTTCAAGTATATTTAATTACGGACTACCCTTCGAAACATCATCACGAAATCTGCAGAGAAAATAATTGGCTACGAGAATAAAAAAAGGCCAGATTGGTTTGATGACAATAATGAACAAATTTTGACCCTCATCAGTGCGAAACGTGAAGCCTATCAACTTCTTGTTCAAGATCCAACTTCTGTGACGAAGAAAACCCGCTTTCAGGCCCTTAAGCGGAAATGTCAGACAGAAATAAGGGAAATCAAGAATAACTGGTGGCAACAGAAAGCAAAGGAACTCCAAACTCTATCAGATGCTAGGGATCTTAAAAAATTTTATGCAGGAATTAAAGAGCTATATGGACCTACTCGCAGCTCATCTGGCTCACTAAAAGCAGCTGATAACACTACCATTCTTACCGAGAGCCAGGACATCTTGAAGCGCTGGAAAGAACACTATAACTCTCTTTTGAACCGTAGCTCTACTGCTGCAGACGATTTCCTTAGGAATATGCCGCAGCACCCTCCACAACCTTGGATGTCAGTCCCGCCAACTTTCCAGGAGTTTTGCAAAGCACTGAATAGCCTGAATCCAGGTAGAGCTCCTGGACCAGACAATATTCCTTTAGAACTGATTCGAAGTGGGGGATTACCCTTGAAAACCAGGATTTTCCAACTGATTCTTCTCATGTGGGAAACCCGGGAGGTGCCTCAGGACATGAAGGATGCTAACATAGTCACCATCTTCAAAAAAGGGGATCGAAGTATCTGCAACAATTATCGTGGTATCTCTCTTCTATCTATAGCAGGAAAGACTTTTGCTAGAATACTGCTAAATCGCCTTAGAATTATGTCAGAGAGAGTACTTCCAGAATCTCAATGTGGATTCCGTGCCTCGAGAGGCACCACAGACATGATCTTCTGTGCTAGACAACTTCAAGAGAAGTGCAGAGAACAACAAAAGCCTCTCTTTCTGGTATTCTATGATCTAGAGAAAGCTTTTGACACCGTGCCTAGATCTGCAATGTGGATGGTACTAAGACGATTTGGATGCCCTGAACATTTTCTGGGATTGATTAGAGCACTCCACGATGGTATGGTTGGTCAAGTCCTTTATCAGAATGACACCTCTGAAAAGTTCCCTATCACAAATGGTCTGAAACAAGGTTGTGTACTTGCACCAACACTTTTTGCCCTATATTTGGCAGCAATGCTCTACGAAACGTCATCTACCCCCAACACAGGCGTGGAGATCAGATACCGGTTTGACGGAGGACTATTTAATCCAGCAAGACTCCGCTCATCAAGATTAACTTTCCTCACCCAGGTAACAGAACTGCAGTATGCAGATGACAACACCTCTCCAGCACATACTCCTCAGCAGATACAACAGTCCGTAAACTACTTCAAGGACGCATATGACCGTTTTGGCCTGACCATCAACACCCGAAAAACTAAAGTGCTAGCGCAACCTGCCCCTGGAGCTACACTCCCAGTATTTGATGTTACCATCTCCGGCACAGCCCTTGAGCAAGTAGATAGCTTCTCCTACCTTGGAAGCATTCTCTCTACACAGTGCACAGCAGAGAAGGATGTAGAAAACAGAATTCGTGCAGCACACATAGCCTTTGGACGACTTACTCGGCGAGTGTTCCTAAACAAAGATCTTAATTTAAGCACCAAGCTGATGGTCTACCAAGCTGTAGTTGTCTCCACGTTGCTGTATGGGTGTGAGACATGGACACTCTACAGGCGAGATATTAAGAAAATGGAGCGATTTCACCAGCTAAAACTTCGCTCTATAATGAACATTAAATGGGACGACTATGTGTCCAACATTAGAGTCTTGGAAAGAGCTCAAATGTATAGCATTGAAGCCCTCATCATCAGCCACCAACTTAGATGGGTTGGACACGTTCAACGTATGAGCAACAGTAGACTCCCTCGCCAACTTTTATACGGTGAGCTCAGCACTGGCAGCAGACCTCGCGGTGCCCCTAAGAAACGCTACAAAGATCAGTTCAAGAAGACCCTGAAGAAAACTAATATAGACCTCACCACCTGGGACAGCCTCACAAAAGACCGCGTTCTATGGCGCAAAACTACCTCCGCAGCAGTGGCACGTTTCGAAGAGGAGCGGCGAAGTCTGGCAGCTGAATCCCGTTTAAGGCGGAAAGCCCGACAAACCCTACCGCGCCAGCCACCCACATTTGGGTGCAGTGTGTGCGGACGACTGTTCTATGCAAGAATCGGCCTGATCAGCCACCAGCGCACACACAAATAAACACGCAAGAGAGCAACATAAACTCGGAAACGAGTATGGCCGACGACGAATTACGGATACAAGTGTATCACGTTTGTACAGTGATGTATATGGTAATAAATATTAATCTTTGCAACTATTTGCCATATAGAATATTAGTTAACAGAAAAATATTATTTCTTCATATATAATCATGAATGATAATATTAGTTACGGTGTGGCAGGCAATGCTTGTAACAGCCTAATTCTAAGGGCGGAAACATATGTGATGTCACCAGAAGCGACTGAAAATGTTTTAAATGCAAGTAGCACCTCAACACATAAGCAGGCAACATTCACCTCCATTTTTAGGATTCTCACCTTTCAATTAGAATAATTTATAGTCTTTAGGTGGCACACTAAGTAGTGCACTTGAGATGAAATCCCTTTTATTAGGATTGTACTCGAAAATTGAATCACAATCTACTGTTATGAAATCAAAATTCAGTGAACTTGAATCAAAACCTGAAACACAATCCATGGAACTAAAAAATCACCTTGATCAACAGTCATTTGAAATCAAATCACTAAAGGCTCAAACGAAGCACAGTCACATAAACTGGAACACCAGTCTATCGTGATGGAGAAACAGTTGGTAGATATCCAGTTGGAACTGACATACATGAAAAACTTCATAATTTGGACAACAAAGTCATAACATATGAGTCAAGATGTTCAGTGGCCAATCAGATTCTGCATAACACAATCACTAATAAAATAGAAGAAACTTCATTATCTCTACAAAGTCAATTAACAGCCTCAAATGTTGAAATTCAAAAACATATCACTGATAGATTCAAAGGGATGGATGTACAACTACATACACTTCATGGAGAAATAGCACAGAAAAGCAATATAACAGAGACAAGAATATCGATAATTGAATCATCCAACATCGACATAAACAAAAATTTAGAAGACATTCAGGATACTTATAACAGATTCAATTCTGACTTAATTGACTTGCAACATAGTTGTAACAATGTATACAAACAATTGGGAGAAATATACCAAAAGGTGTTTACTGATAATATAAAAAATCAATGACAGATTTGAAGAAATACAGAGAATAGAAGATAAATTAATGCAGCGATTGCAGTCAATAAGTAGTCCACACTAACCCATAGGAGTAACCGAGCATTTGGACATAGACAGCTTTACACATCAGGGTGGTATACTACAACCAGTCAGTTTTATAAATAGTTTTGAAAAATACAGGACATTTGGCCTGTACAATGATAGTGAAAAAAATAATTGTGTTTTCCAGCATATGAAAAAAAGCACGCATATAGGGTGAAAGACAAGTCAAAAATTGTGACACATGCCAAGAATTTGTAATAAAAAATAAATAAAAAAAATAAAAAATAAATAAAAAATTAAAAAAATAGCTCATTTTTGGTCACAGGAAAAACAAAGGAAAGTGCGCAGGGATTTATGGCATGGTAGACGCTACCACAGCAATCAGGAATCATTACATGATTTATTTTTGAAAGAAGCATCGAAAAGCTACTATTTGGATATGTCACTTCTGGAGGAGGAAGTAGTAAATGGCATTGCTTATAGGATGGCACGTGATATTCGACTATTACTGATAGCACATAATATCAAAACTATAGATGAAGTGGGGGAATTCCTAGCAAAGCTAGATAATCAACACAGAAATTGGAATCATCAGGAAGAAAATGGTGATAAACACTATTTTAGGAAACAGGAGGACAAGAAAAATGACCAAAGTAATGGGTTGAAAGGAACTCCAAACTTTAGTAAAAATGACGGGGGATGGACATACCAAAGAGGTAAAGCAAATGTGAGGGGATCCCAGAGAGGGAAAGGATTTCACAATAGTTTTAGGAAACAAGAAGAAATAGGAGGGAACCCGGAAACCTCACAACAATACCAGCTTAGCATAGACCAAAAAAACTAATACCTGCTAACGTTGCAGACCAAACAGAGGCAAATTTAAAATCATATAGCAAAGAAGGTTGGTGAGACTGTACTATAACAACGACCCTACTGATGATTTATAGGATGAAGAATTTGAGTTACAGGAAAGATGTGTTAGGGTACCGATGATTCGTTTATCTGCTTTTGGAAATGTTTTGATTGATTTAGGTGCAGAAATTTCATGTGTGTCTGAAGTGTGTTATATATATGTTTAGTCAAGTGGTAACAGTTTGTTTACTACCAGTAGAATGCATGACTGTTACTACAGCTACAGGTAAACAAAGCAAACAAATAAAATTGCAGATATCACTAGAAGATACATTAGAAACACAGTATATGGAGGTGCCAGTATTTTTAGTACCAGACCTTACAACAGCGTGTATTTTTGGAGCAGACTGGATGAGTGCTTTTAAAGCAATCCTGAATTATGAAGAGGAATTTCTGGAATTTCAAATAGAAGGGGAAAGAGAACAGAAATAAATACTTTATGGGAGGGTACCCCAGTATGTAACATACATGTGTCATCGTGCTTTTAGCGCTGCTTTCTCCACATGTAGTGAAAAATTCCAAAATGTTGTCTGTTTTTAAACAAAGCACTACACAATTCGCTCAAACAAGACAAGGGGCCATCAACAGGAAACTGAAAAGATTATTGCTTTGCGGACAGGCTGGAACATTTGTGCCAATATGCCATGCCATGCACTAGTAAAAATGTAAGAGGGCTGGAAGTTAGTAACACTTTTCAGACACCCAAATTCAATTCTGAATATGATAAACAAAATATGAGAGGAGAAGATTGGTCTTTTCTAGAAAATGTTGAACTGCAATACCACAATAAACTGAAAATTATAATCTTATCTTATATATATATAAAAATAGACGTGTTTTTTTCCTATGTTTCACTTTTCAGCCACCACTACCTAGCACAGATCACTGATGTTTGTGGGTGGAAGTAGCATGGAGTTTCCTTTCATGCACAACGTTGGCCGAATGCCTATAGCTGTGGGGATGTGGGAGATATAATGATTAAAGTTGGTCAGTGCAGAGCGTTTTCATATTTCGACCAAAAATTCGTATCTCCGTATACTTCTCTTTCCTGCCACAACTACATAACATAGACCTTTGGTGCTTGTGTGTGGTAGTAGAATCGTCTCTCCTGTCATGCACTATGGTTGTTAGATGTCGGTAGCTATGGGGATGTGGGAGATATGGGGGTTGAAAGTGGTCGACCTGTTGCAATTTCGACTTCTGCCAAAGACAAAAGTGTCATGGTGTATCACTTTTCAGCGAAAACTATAGATCACATATAACTGGCGTTTGTGTGTAGTAGTAGCAAAGAGTCACCTTTCGATCACAACAGCAGCCGAATTTCAGAAACTGTGGTACTGTGGTAGATATGGTGGTTGTAAGTGGCCGACCAAGGATATTTTCGCATTTCGACTGTCTCCGCATATGTCACTTTTCTGCCACAACTACATAGCATAGAGCATTGGTGTTTGTGTTTGGTAGTAGAATCATATCTCATGTAGTGCACTATGGTTGTTAGATGTCGGTAGCTATGGGGGTGTGGGAGAAATGGGGGTTGAAAGTGGTCGACCTGTGGCAATTTCATACTTCTGCCAAAGACAAAAGTGTCATGGTGTATCACTTTTCAGCGAAAACTATAGATCACAGATAACTGGCGTTTGTGTGTAGTAGTAGCACACAGTCATCTCTCGATCACAACAGCGGCCGAATTTCAGAAACTGTGGTACTGTGGTAGATATGGTGGTTGTTAGTGGCCGACCAAGTATATTTTCGTATTTCGACTGTCTCCGCATATGTCACTTTTCTGCCACAACTACATAGCATAGAGCATTGGTGTTTGTGTTTGGTAGTAGAATCGTATCTCATGTAGTGCACTATGGTTGTTAGATGTCGGTAACTATGGGGATGTGTGAGAAATGGGGGTTGAAAGTGGTCGACCTGTGGCAGTTTCATACTTCTGCCAAAGACAAAAGTGTCATGGTGTATCACTTTTCAGCAAAAACTATAGATCACAGATAACTGGCATTTGTGTGCAGTAGTAGCACAGAGTCACCTTTCGATCACAACAGCGGCCGAATTTCAGAAACTGTGGTACTGTGGTAGATATGGTGGTTGTAAGTGGCCGACCAAGGATATTTTCGTATTTCGACTGTCTCTGCATATGTCACTTTTCTGCCACAACTACATAGCATAGAGCATTGGTGTTTGTGTTTGGTAGTAGAATTGTATCTCATGTAGTGCACTATGGTTGATAGATGTCGGTAGCTATGGGGGTGTGGGAGATATGGGGGTTGAAAATGATCGACCTCTGGCAGTTTCATACTTCTGCCAAAGACAAAAGTGTCATGGTGTATCACTTTTCAGCGAAAACTATAGATCACAGGTAACTGGCGTTTGTGTGTAGAAGTAGCACAGAGTCACCTTTCGATCACAACAGCGGCCGAATTTCAGAAACTGTGGTACTGTGGTAGATATGGTGGTTGTTAGTGGCCGACCAAGGATATTTTCGTATTTCGACTGTCTTCGCATATGTCACTTTTCTGCCACAACTACATAGCATAGAGCATTGGTGTTTGGGTTTGGTAGTAGAATCATGTCTGTTGTCGTGCACTATGGTTGTTAGATGTCTGTAGCTATGGGGGTGTGGAAAATATGGGGGATGAAAATGGTCGACCTGCGGCAATTTCATATTTCTGTGTCATGGTGTATCACTTTTAAGTGAAAACTATCAATCGCAGATCACTGGCGTTTGTGTGTGGTAGTAACACAGAGTCTCCCATCGATCACAACGTTGGCCGAAATTCGGTAACTGTGGGAGTGTGTGAGATATGGTGTTTGAAATTGGTCGATCTTGAATATTTTCGTGTTTCATCCAAAGACTTGTGTGTATCCGTAAATTTTACCTTGCTGCCGGAACTACATAGCGCAGAAGACTGGTACTTGTGTGTGGTAATAGTATCGAGTCTCCCATCTTGCACTAGGGTGCTTAGATGTCTATAGCTGTCAATATGAATTCTTTACAATCACGAACGAAGTCGTGGGTACCAGCTAGTACGGGAATATAATGA
Organism: Vandiemenella viatica; assembly: GCA_031002005.1. Lineage (NCBI taxonomy): Eukaryota > Metazoa > Arthropoda > Insecta > Orthoptera > Morabidae > Vandiemenella > Vandiemenella viatica. Next base: position 116,859,634 of record JARYHS010008075.1, on the reverse strand, counting down.
TGTCTTTTCTGACCGACCAGGAAGAGTATCAAATTATGAATGTCACTTCTCGGTCACATGCCATACACCTTTTTTTTGTAAAGCCATATGTCATACCTTTAGCAAAGTGTAACCAAGTTGACATGGAAATGAATTGGATGCTTGATTGTAATATTATGGAGAGGTCAAACAGCTCACACAATAACCCATTAAAAGTAGTAACGAAGGCAGATCCGTAAGTACGATTGGTGTTGGATGCCCCTAGACTAAATAAAATTTTAATTACTGAATGTGATCGCAGATGAATTACTCCACAACTTTCAGGGGAAGAAGTTTTTCACCTCTTTAGATTTAACATCTTCCTATTGGCAAATTCCAATAGAACAGGAGTCTCGCAAATATACGGCATTTCTGTACAAAGGTAGAAGCTATCAATTTACTGTATTACCTTTCGGCCTGAATAATGCAGTGCAAATTTTATATGGGCATTTGATATTGTACTGGGGCAAGACCTGTTGTCCCAGGTATCAGTATATGTACATTGAAAAGAAAGGGGAAATACACCCAACACTCACCAAAGTTGAAGGGAGGAGGGCAGCAGCAACATAAAACAACACACAAACAAAGAAAAAAAAATATTTCAGGTGAAAATCCCTTTTTCAAGTTAACAGAGGTAGGTGGCTGGTCTTGCGCAATACTTGCATTCAACGCAGCCACTGACGAAAGTGTTCTAAAAAATGTTTGGAATCTCCTAGTATGTACTAGAATATTCTTGATTTTAATAAAATTTTCTAGAAAATAAGACAATTTTCATCTATTAAAATGTTGAAAATTGTTTCTCGTCAAGAGACAGGTTCAATGGTAGAATAATATAGTGATGACTTCCTCATCACATTATACAGACTCCGTGTTTTGTGGGACACCTTTTATGTAAACTTACAGCTTTCTATATCCAATGCTAGAAATAAAATTCTAAGTCCATGTATACAAAGTTGCAGGTAACAGCTAGCCTCTGCCAAACTTGAATACAAGAACCAAGTTTACAAACAATGTCAACTGAATACATATAACCACAGGCATTCAAATACATACATTATATAGTGCCACTGAGCATCCACACCACAAAAGATACAAAGAAGAATTATATTATAATGGAATTAAACCAAAAAAGCACCCAAAACCAAATTATAGCCATATGTTCCTTTGATGGTGATCGGGGGTGATGATACCTGGAAACAAACTGTTAAGAAAATACAGAATTGTTGAAGAATCACTGTTATACAATAACAGTGGAAGAAAGCATCATTCCTGGGAAACCACATTTGGTCAAGGCATCAAAATTTTCAAAAAATTTATTTTATTCTGAACATAAATGATATTTCAATGAGCATGAAACAATTTATCTGCATCAAAAAATTCAGTAATTTGATTACAATGAAGGATCCCTTGACAAGATCAGTGAAAATATCATCACTAATGTCTTTAAAGAACAGAATAATGAAACTAAGGAAAAAGGAAGCAGTCTCTAGGTGATAAAAATAATAAAGGATAGGAAATTAACCAATCACATAACAAAGTTGATGGCTGAGATGAGAGAAAACACATAAGGCGGACACACAAATACAATATTTTGGTGTGCACACAGGACGTTACCCAATGAATGGCTAGATACTGGGAAAAATGGTGGGGGAACGACTAAGGAGTAGACTATCGATATATCAGCAGTGTCTGAGATAATACAAGGGTGGCCCGGAAACTAATGCACCACATATTTTTTTTCAGCCCCCAACAATGGTACAAATGTGAAACTTTACATATGAATTCTTTGAAGTTTTCAGGGTGTGTGCACAAAGTTTCCATTTCTTCTGACCGAGCGTGGTGGTGTAACGGATAGCGTTCTGGCCTCGCATTCGGGAGGACGGCGGTTCGAATCCCCGTCCGGGCATCCAGATTTGGGTTTTCCATGGTATCCCAAATCACTCCAGGCAAATGCCGGGATGCTTCCTTAAAAAGGCCATGGCTGAATTCCTTCCCATTCCTTGCCCCCATCCTTTCCCGTCTCTAAAGACCTCGCTGTTGAGAGACGTAAAGCAGTTAAAAAAAAAAAATCAATTTCTTCTGAAATATAATGTACTTGCAGCAATGATTCAACATGGCGTCTGTGAGTGATGTACGTTATAAGCAGCATTTCATCATTGAATTTCTCACTGCAGAGCACGAAATGGTTGGAAACATTCACAAACATTTATGTCTAGTTTATGGAGCATCAGCAGTCGACAGAAGTACAGTTAGTCACTGGGCACAGAGGGTGAGGCCATCTGACAGCAGTTGTGCAGAGCTCTGAGATTTGCAGCGGTCAGGAAGGCCACTCAGAGCTATAACACCTGACAAGATGCAGCGTGCTGATGTGCTCATTCACGAGGACCGACGCATAGTGGCTCGGTAGTTGGTGCGGGAGCAAAGGAAGTGTGGGTGTAGTCGTCAGTGCTCTTGATTACACAAAAAAAGTTCATGAAGAGTTCTGCACCATTTTAAGGAGGAATACAAAACTCTCAGAAAAAACATTTTTTCTGAGCTGCTGCAATGTTTTGAAGCTGAGGGGGAAGCCTTCTTGTCCCAGATTGTGACAGCTGATGAAACCTGGGTTAACCATTTTGAGCCCAAAACAAAACTGCAATTGATGCAATGGCAACTGCTTCCTTTGACCTTACTCCCACTCACACATAACATTCCTCAATGTGGACATCACGCTCAGGCATAGTGCCCTTTATACCCACTAATTTACAGCAATATCTACACTCTGATAGCTGCCATCCGTGGAAGACACATTTGTTACGATGCTCATTCCCTCTGCCAATACTTTCAGAACCTACCCCAAGCCCTTATTTTCTGTTGTTACCGCACAGATCTCCCGTGCGATCACTCACCCTCCAAGTAGCCACTTTTGCTCGTCACCTACAAAAACCAACCACAGCACTGCCTTTGTCATCCTGTTCTCTCCTGGCCTCAGGTCCATCAACCATATGCAACAAGGGTATGACTACCTACTCTCCTTTCCAGAAATCCACACTCTTCTACCCAAAATTCTACCCACTGTCCCCCGTGCATGTTTTAGCCGACTAAACAATCTAAAGAACATCTTAATCCACAAATACACTCTGTCAGACTCTCCAAAAACATGATATGGATCTTTTCCTTGCAATAGACCTTGCTGTAAAACCTGCAGCATGCTTCCACTCACCACTACATATTCCAATTCTACCACTGAAGAAACTTTCCGCATCATTGGACATGATGTGTTCAACAACTCACTTCATATACCAACTAACTTGCTGCCACTGCACTAGTTCCTACATAGGCCTCACCACATACTATCAGTTAGAAAAATGGCCACATACAAACAGTCCATACCTGCAACTTGTACCTTCAAATACCAGAACTTGTCATTAGTCACGATGCCAACAATCTCAATGACTGCTTTATTGTGAGAGCAATCAGAGTTTTACCCAATAGCAACAATGCAACAGAACTCTGGAGATGAGAATTAGTGTACCAGAATATCCTGGATACCAGACACCCCCCCTGGCCAAAACCACTGATAAAACCCATCACTTTTAATTTTATTAATTTTTTATATTTTAACTAGTAATAATTTTTCGCGTCTGTACTAGGTACCCTTGCTATATAAATTTATTTTATCATCACCTGCAATATATTATCTCAGACATTGCTAATATATCGATAGTCTTCTCCTTAGCCGTTCTCGCACCACTTCTCCCACTATCCAGTCAGTCAGTGACTAATGTTCTGTACTACTTGAAGAAGGTCGTTACCGAAATATCGTATCTGTGTATCCGCCTTACATGTTGATTCTTGGCTGTCCGGGTGGCGCCGCGTCATGTTCATCGTAGCATGTTTTCTCTCATCGCAACCATCAACTTTGGTATGTGATAGGTTAATTTCCCTTTCCTTTATTATTTACAGAAGACAAGTCACAGAAGAAAAGTAATGAATGACTGCAGATCCTAGAGATTTAAATAAGATTTTAAATTAATGTTTTTATGCCCATCTGAACAATCCAAATACCATGCCTCTAATGAACAAAGATGTTCGGTACACAAATCTGAAAACATAATTCTCGCTCCTAAAACATGTACAATACACCAGGTTTTTAAATAATTTTTTGTGTTCAAATGATGTAATACAGTTTCTGCATATTCTGTACTTCTTCTTGGGTCACTCTCTAATAGTAGTTTGATTAGAAAACAATGTACCTTTCTTCTGTTTTTTTTTTTTTTTTTTTTAAATAGTTTTGTTAAGTCAACATCGAAGTTATTAGAGGAGTGAAAAGACCAGGGTAAGGAACAAGAGGAAGGAACCATCTTCACATTTGCCTGTAGTGATTTCTGGAAGCCAGGTAAAAACGAAATCTGAAGGCCAGATGGGAATTTGAACCTGTTTTCCCATATGTGAGGCCCAAGCATTACCGCTCACCCACCATGTTTGGTAAAAGCATGTGCCATTCCAAAACTACCTTCAGATATTTTAAATATAAATGAAGCTGCAGTACAAAAATCTGATATTATATCTTAACAATGCTGAGTAGAAATAGGCAAGTAAATTTTTCATTTTGTTTCATCTAAAGTGTTAAAGGCCTTATTGTTAAATTCAGTCTTAATATACCAATTTACCTTCCAAATTCCAGACAGAAAAATTAAAGACTAAACAGAAAGTGCCAACAAAAGAAAATGTTTGTGTAGACCAAAAAATAACGATGTCTACATATTTTCTATTCAATTAAGTGCAAGTTCATTTTAATAGCAACATATTCACTTCTCAATTTAAATTTCAGTTTTAATTATTAGAATATATTTTCATTCATTTTATTACTATTTTATAAGAAAAACTGGTGTAACTTATTTTGCGTATGGTTCCCGTTTTCGGGGTCATGACATTTTCACCCGAACTGGCTAAAATATGAACTTAAATTTCGACATTAAATTCATCATGATAAAAAATTGCCTATATCATTCTATATTTTTTTTATTTTTTTTTTTCAGCTGTAAAGTATTACCATACATTATTAACTAAACTGAAGCAAAAGGTAAAGGATTTGTGGAATGAAATGCAACAAAAAGCCAACTTAATTAAAGTATTTTTGAAATTCATTTCTTAGCAATTTCTTAGCTATTAAAGTGAGCCAATAACCTTGAATTTGTAGTAACATCTCTCGCCAGAGTTATTCTGGAAATGAATGCAGGGTGCATGATGTCACAGATGACATCACAGTGTGACAAACCAATAGCTACTGAGGTGATTGTGGGTGGCAGACAAATTGAGCTTCAACAAAATTATAAAGCAGTAAATTACACTCTCTCTTTGCACCACTGGTAATGATTCAATGAAATTTTGAGTACAAGAGTAAAAGGTTACAAGACATCAATGTTACTTTGTAAGGATTTATCTATTTGCAGCATTACCTTCACACTGTAAACATTTCTACCTTATTAAACAGGAAAACAATTTCTTTTACATTCATTTGTTTGTCAACAGACTGAATATCAGAAGGCTGCTTTATATTATTTCCTTTTTAAGTTAATTTTTTTTAAATCATTTATTTGTTTTTTCAAGGTAAATAGATGCTTTTAACTGTGATTAGTACAATGTACAACCTAAATATACAACATTAACCATCTACCAAAGATGTGAAAAACAATGTTTGTTAAATCACCACTTACATGCTGAATCTGAAGAAGTGCTGAACCAAACTGGCCCAATACCTCATTTAATTCTACCATGGCAGAGCAGAAACGCTCACGAACAGCAGTGGGCACAGTATGCTCAGCAAGTCGCACTCCACAAAGAAAGTGGCTAAGGAGAGTTGATAAGAGATGAATATGAAGCTCCAAACCATCAAATGAAGTGTCTGTAAAAACCATTTAAGTCAATTATTTATTATGAAATAATGTTTCAGATACTCTGCAATAAAAAAATATAATCAATTTACATTGGGAAATCACACAGCATTTACCAAAACTTTACCAATATTGTATACTTTATATCATATTTTGGTACATGAACTATTGGAATCAGCTATCTACAGTTCAAAACTGGAACAGAAAAAAAATATCTTCCAGTTTAAATAAGTATTTGTAAAATATCAATACTGAATGTTGGACAAAAATTCATACAGAGATTGATTAAGCTAAAGTCATCGTAATACTTTAAGGCTTCATCTGTTGACCTGTTCCAACCTGACATATTCAGCGTTAATAGAAGAAAGGGAAACAATTTTTATATGAAGAATTATAGATTGCACAATATTTCTGAATACAAAAAAGTACCAGCATCCAAGCAATTAACAAAACTCTATTCAACTTCCAGTCACAACAGAGTGTCACAACTGAGGAACATTTTGAGTACAAGTGTCCAATTTCTAAATTCCAATTATATCCCTTTCAGACCCAAGGTTGTAGTTTATATGAAATTATTTTAAATTGGTGCGTTTAGGATATAAAAAATGCACACTAATTCATTACAAAAATCAAAATAAATTTATTTTCAAAATTTTTCCAAAATTTTGGACCCACACAATTGTGCGGTTTGGGCATTTACTACAATTTTTATGATATGTGCAATTTCTCCTTTACATGTCTTCATCCTCATTTCTTTATGTGATACAACCGAAAACAGTTAGCATCTTTTGACAAACACAAGTACACATCACATTTATCACATCTTGTTCTTGTACGCCGTTTACAATCACTTCTACGGCAACATCTTGCAGATTTTAAGTCATCAACAACAGGCCAGTGTTCAAATTTGTCCAGCCTCTTGTCTGTGCATGGTGAAGATGATGGTTTATACCTTTTTGTTTCAACTGCATGTTCGTCTTCTTCTTTCTCATCATGATCTTCCCTGTGTGGCATTCCACTTGGTGATGAGACGAGGTATTCCCCCACTGCCATCCGGAATTCAAGAAGATCGAGTATGTATTTTCGTGGAACTTCATTAGCTTTACTGCCATGCCTGTACTGAAGCCATGAATTCACACAGGCCATGTCCATCAGATGTAAAATAACCTTCAGTGTCCATTTCTTAGTTTTCATGTGTGTACGATATGCCTTCATCTGCTGATCACACAAATCAACTCCTCCCATTGATTGATTGTACTTGCGTACAACTGATGGGCATGGAACCGTGATATATTCCCGCTCTGTTTTACTCCATCTGCGAACAGTTTCGACAGGATAACATCCTGTTGCAGTTGAAGCGAGAGTAACAGCTTTGGAGTCCTTCCACTGCACTACAACAATTTTGTCGTCATCTCGACAAAACTCTTCCATGTCACCACGTTTCAGTGCCTTCTCTTCTGATAAATGTACGTCCCTTGCTCTGTTCTTCATTATTGTGCCTGTCGCCTCCAGTCCTTTTGATTTCAGCGTATCCAGGAGAGCCAATGTTGTGAAAAACCGATCAAAATAAATGTGTGCTCCCTGTGGAAGAGTTTCTGATAAACGCAGAACAATTCCTGGCCCAAGACCCAAATCTGTTCGTGGCAAAGGAGTTGACTTGCCTTGATAAATTTCGAAATCTAGAACTAATCCACTGCTTGTGGCTAGAACAAAATTTTTAAGTCCTGTTGGTCTGGGCTTGTTTGGGACATATTGTTTTAGGGAGCAACGACCACAAAATGGTATCATCTGTTCGTCAATAGAAAATCTCTGTCCGCAGTTTCTTGGCAGTTTGAGGCACATGGCTCTCACAGCTTCAATAGCAGGTTGAACTTTCCATAGTCTGTTTTCCTTTTGTTCTTCTGAAATACTATTTATATCAACAACATGAAGAGCCATTCGCAATGTGAAAAAAACGATTTCTTGAAAGAGCATTAGCCACAAATGGAAGACGAAAAGCACGTTGCCAATACATTCTTGCTCGAGGGTATTTTACACATCCCATTATAATGTGCACACCAAACAACTTTCTGATTTCCTGTGAGGTTGTTGCAAGCTGTTGTCCTGTTTTAGACATGTAGTACATGTTTGTACATGCTGCAGCTTCTTCTAAGAATTGCTCATTGAAGTAATTTAGGAAGTAAGTTGCTGGTGTAGAAACTTCAGCAACATCCTGAAACAAACAAAATCAAACTTTTCTTGGAATAAATTCTACACAAATCTCTGTTTTAATCTAAATAAGTAACAAGATGTACTGCTCTACCTGATCTTCAGAAGGTGGTGGTGACTTTTGAGATGGAAAAGGTCTCTTTCTCCAAATATGTCTACGACCAGATTTTTCACCATTTGCTGATGCAGCTGTAGCCGGAATATGTTCGTCTTGATCCTGTTGTTCTATTGATTGTTGTTTATGTTGCTGGTCATCGTTTATATTCTCTAGGCATTTATTTTGGTATTGTTGCATGTCATATTCATTGTATTTTGAAGTAGACGTTTCTTCAAAATCTTCACCTGATGAGGACGACGTAGACGAACTTTCCCACGAGTTTTCAACATTCTTCTTTGCAACTGGGAGCCAAGTGGAGTCGAGGGTATCATCATCACTGCTCAAATCCTCTATATCTGACGAGTTTAGCAAATCAGCGATCGCAGAATCACTCAGAGGTGCTGAAATTGCACCAGGAATTAATTTTTAATTTTCGGTTTATGACAAATAACAGAATGTGAGATATTTTCAAAGGAATTACATAACAACATCACAGAATCATATAGCATCATCTGGCTTTCAGAAATGATAGCTACATATTTCAAAACAGATGGGGATATCAACACTTTGTCAACATGCCGCTATCATAAAAATGTGCCTATAGACCCAACATGCACAATTGTGCATGTGCTAATATTTCAGATTATATCTTAAATAATTTTTAAAAGAACTAACAATTGATGAGATATTTACTTAAAATGATCTATTTACAATAGATCTATGTCATTAAAACGATCTAAATCCAATTTATATTACAACAATATAGACAAACCTTCGTACGCGCGCTTCCTTGCCGCCATTGTAGCTGAACTGAAAGTTTACCGGCTGCTGGTGCCATCCAGTGATGAAACATGGAACTAAAACACATAGCACACGTTGCCATGGTCCCACCACGATTGTGTAGTGCTGGCCTGAACTTCCTAGCGTGTATCACTAAGAAATAAAGCGCGAAAAACCAGACACGCACAATTGTGCGTGCAGGGCCTGAAAGGGATATAACTATAAAATGCCACAAATGGGCCTAGTGGCCATTGTCACATTTCAAGAGGTTCTGTGGAGATTGGGTAGCAGCCCTCCTATGGTAGTTAAACACTTAAAAATTTCATGATTATATAGTATCCATTTTTTCCACTGATGCTATATTGACACACATCAACTGCAATCCTCGATTAACAAATTTGAGACAAGTACAGCATCAGCTGTATTAGGAATAAGATGGTATCACTGGCAAAAGTCTATTGCTGATGGTGATCTAATAAGTGAGAAACAGTCATCTACTGCTGTCATGAATTAATTTAATTGGAATACAGATTTGGTGGCAATTTCCTTACAAGCCTATTTCCCCTTTTCATATTACATTTTAACCTAAATTAATTAAGCATAATTCCCCTCGCCCACAGATTTTTGCAATTTTTTAACTTTAATCCTAAATCCATTGAGTGTTTATTGGTAATCTAATCAGCACTTCCCTTGGTAAAAGATTCCAATTCTTGACCCATACTACGTGGCTCGATGTGGGGAGAGGAGGGGCTGGCTGGAATGGGTGCCCTACATGGAGAGTAGGGGGGGGGGGGGGGTTGAACCAAGTAATGTAGCTTTTCATTCATATTATACAATAAGGTACAGAACACACAACAGGATATGAATATTTATTTCTGTCATTTAATTACCTCAGTATCTAATTTATGAGTCTCTTACAAAAAGAAAACGGCACAAAATGTCTTCTGGAATCAACAGGGAAAAAACTATGTGCCAAGCGGAAGTGGGTGGGGGGGAGGGGAGGGATGAGGTAAAAGTCACTTCCGGCTAAGTGGGGGGATGTGGAGTTCACAGGAGGCCAAAATGGAGCTATGTGGTTTATGGATGCATTAATCTGAATTCTTCTATCAATATACATCCAAGTGTCATCACCAGATTATATGTAACACAAAAAGTTAGAAATATGCATGAAAAATGCTCAAAATATGCATGAAAAGTGTCAAAAAGTATCAAAATATGCAACATTATATAGTATAAAAATAGTAATTCTTGGATATTTTATTTCAAAATCTGCATGCAATTAGTAAATAGTTGAATAACATTTTTATAAATTCAATAATTAACAATTATTTAACTTTTTTTTTTACTTTTGTAAAAGTAAACAATCAGGCACTGTTTCAAATTTTAATAGTATGATTGTTTCTTTGATCTCTCAAAATATTTTTATAAGTGGATGTTCCACATTCACTGATGTAACTGGGCAGTATCTGAAATTGGGTGCTATCCCATTACTAAAACTATCAATTTGACACAAGGGTTGAAAACCTGGGTTAGTGTCCAAAATATTTTAAAACTTCATTTTAAGTTTACACAAGAATACCTCTGGCAATGCAGATTTTATTCATTAACTGAATAGACTCAGTCAACATCAAACCTTGAGTTTCAAGCTTTTTAACTCGCAGGTAAGTAGGAAAAAATAATGCTAAACACAGCTATTGTTTTGATACTGGAATCATTAAATGCTTCCTTTTATTGCCAAACTGTCATAGCCTCCCCACTATCAAAGTCGTTAACTACACTTTGATTGCCTCCAAATGTTCACTGTAAACAGTACAACTTCAACCTGCATTGCCCATTGAGTTACCACTGATTCCGGAGGTAAATGCACATTTGGCAATTTTTTTATAGGCATTATTACGAGAATCTGCCTTAAGAAATGCTTTCTTTGTTGATGATAACAGTTTATTTACATTTTCAAACATGGGTCATAGTTCTTCAGCGAGTTGTCGTAGACTGAGAGCTGTGTTACTAGTAGGTTTTGCCGGTACAACGTAAGATTTTATTTATTAACTAGGTTCACTACTGAAAAATATTGTAAATATAGCAAAAATATGCATTATCAATATGTTTTAGGTAGAAAGTGTAATAACCTGTGAAAATGGGCTTAAAATGTAAATGCATATAATCCGGTCTCTAGCCATCACCAATATGTATCTTGCAAGCACTCTTCACCCTCCTCTTCTCTTCCAATGAATATCAATCCAGTTCACTTATCATATCAGTTATCCATCTCCTGTATTTCTTACCCAAAATGTGGATCCCGTACTAAACCACCATAATTTTGTAACCCAATTCCATCACTTTTCAAGTACATCTTCTCATCACACTCTTCAATAAATGAAATTTTTTAAATTTATTGTTACTACCTGCCCTGTTGAATTTATTGCTAAATGTTATGCCAGTAAATTTATAAAATTCTGCAAGCAATTAATTCCCCACATTATGGTAAAAAAAAAAAAAAAACATTCAGTTTTTTATATACCAGAAAGCTAACTTTTTGGCATTTATATTCATTCCATGTTGACCTATTTAGTTAGATATCCTACAACTGTTCAGGCTTCTCCCACTTTAATCCCGTGTATACCATTATGTCATATGCAAACAACGTAACTTCAGACTGTAAATCAATAACACAATTATTTAATAGAATAATCAATATAATACCCTGTTACAGACACATGTTTACTTCCACATCTCTTGATACTGAATTTTCTACCCTAAATCCATTTGCTTTCTACCATTTAAGTCTCCTCTACCCATCCTTTTTCATCATTTCCAATGGTTTCCCTTATTTAACGCCCTTTATGGCTCACATTGTGGAATCCCTCAGAAATTTCCAGTGTTACTCTGACAGCCAGGCCTCTGAGATTCGCATGAATATCCTTGCCTAAAGGCATGATGCCCATTTGCCCCCATAACATTCTTCATAAGCCATGTTTAGCCTCCTCTAAATTCTTTGTTTATTTGTTTCAAGTGTTCCTTACTGCCTTGTTGTCTTTTAATCTGTTGTGTTCTCTCCTATTCAGTCTCCTCACCTCTCTATTATAGTATTTAAGTTCTGAATGTCTCTTTACTTTCTGGTTTGAATAAAGTTTCTTCTCACAATTTTTCTATTCCCTTGCACTTCAAGTCCACTGTACTTGTCCTTTCTGTCAATAAGGCTTGCATATACTGAAATTTCCCCCTATGAAGTATGTGACTTTTTTTTATAATTTCACTAATTACAAGGGGTGATCAAATGAAAAGGTACGAAACAACACGGTGGGTACAAATGTAGACTTTAATCAAAATATACACCATAGGCCTGAGCACAACGATCCCACTGATGAACAAGCCACAGGATTCCTTGTTCCCAGAATTCTTGTGGCCGTGACAAGACCCAGTCCTTCACAGCGTCCTTCAGTACGTCGTCTGAGTTGAAGCGCTTCCCTTTTGGGTTTTTCTTCAGTGGACCAAACACATGGAAATCGCAGGGCGACATGTCTGGACAGCAGGGCGGATGGTCCAACGTCTCCCACTTGTACTTGGCCAGTTCCATGTGTGTGACTCTGGAGACGTGTGGACACGCGTTATCATGGAGCAGAACCACACCCTCCGTGAGCAGCCCCGGTCTTTTGTTCTTGATGGACCTGCGTAGGCATCGGAGTGTATCACAGTACACATCCCCCACCTGTATGCCATCCTGTCCTCATACGGACTGCCGCATCATTTGGACGCCACTTTTGATAAGAGCCTCTGCTGCCTCTACTGCGCATGCGGGTGCCCGTGCATGCTCCGATCCCAGTCAGAGACTCCAATCGCATCCCGAGATGTCTCCCATGGCGGAATATTCAAATATTTAACTGTTACATTTTTACGTCGTTTCGTATCTTTTCATTTGATCACCCCTTGTACCAACTTCAATTTTGCCCATTGGTTTACTAAACCCTCTAATATCCATCAGAACTGCTTCATGATCATTTATTCTTTCAGTTACTTGAGACCTCAAAATAATATTATAAGGCATTAGTAGAAATATATTCAATGTGATTGGTTCCTTTGTGTCCTACTCTACCACTTATACACCATTCCCTCTTTAAGATATTCGTAAATCTCTGTTTCCTTGTGCTATTAATCTTATTTCCTTCCCAGTTAATATGTGGTAAATTTTATCCTCACCAATAATGACCATTTTACTCTCATTGCTGAACTCTTAATATGAATTTAATTTGTCTTCAAAAGCCTCATCTTCGACATTTATCTTTCCACTGCAGTAAGCAGCCAACATCCAAATTTTTTACTTATTTTATCAACCCAGAAACCAATTTCAAGGAACTATAGCTATTATCTATAAACACAAGTGAACTGATTAATATGAATATCCCTCCACTGATTACACCTCTTCCCTGTGGAACACACTATAACCATTGTGGAAAGCTTTGTTGTCTCAAGACCTACAATTTCTTATGATTAGTGTATCTCTATTAAGTTATATACTTCTATAGTTCACTAATAACTCTCTTATAACTGTCTTTTTTATATTTTCAGCTTTATTCTTTGCCTCTTCTCTTTTGTTGTTTCATCAACTTCGACCATTTCTTTAGTATTTATGATTTCCAGTATCTCTTTGGTTAGATATTTTTTATCCCTTCACCAACAGCCTCTAACATAATAAAGGCACAGTTCTGAACCAATCATCATAACTGGAAATGGGTTGTGTCACAGCTTTAGTTAGCGATTAAGAAAGTACCCCCTTCCATTTAGGCACTGGCTATTCTTAGCAAAGCTCCCACCTACCAATGGTGTCTATAAGCACAATCAGAAGACAGTACTTTCATTCTCTGTCTCCACGTTTACTCACAGTGTGGTTCTACTGGGGCTGATTTGCCAATGGCCACTAAGGCCAAATAAGGTTTTATATAGTTGGGAATGCGAAAGGAAATATTTGTGTACAGAATGTCCCAGAAGCATCACTTTTGATGCAGTTGGAAGTTTGAGTGGGTTGTATTAATATGCAATGCTGTGTAACCCTTTGATATTGCATCCACAGAAGCAGACAATAAGCAAGGTGACTAAGGAATCAAGGTAATAACACAACCACTAACAGAAAATGTTAAGGAAAGATTAGCTTGCCTAAACCAACATCAAAATTATGGCCTGGGAAACAATAATCATTTAGGGATACATAAAATTTCCTAATCAAGTAAACTACTTACCAAGGATAGGACGGAAAGCTAAAACTGGAAGTACACAATGCAGTGATGCAATAATGGTGGAAGAGCACCAGTTCAAATCCCAGTTTTGGCTGGAATTATTACGAACCTTAAAACTGACCTTGACCTCTGGCAGAGCTTTGCTTTCTTCATGTGAGTTATACTAGAATGCTCTATGGATCAGATTACATGTGAAGTTTTCGGTCCCATTTCCCCAGTAGGATTATCAGGGTAGGGCAGCCATAACAGAGGAATACATGCAGCTAATTGGAACTATATTACACAGCAGCAATATAATCCTTCAAGATCTCTCAGCCAACAATGCCATACACATTAACATTTTACAATGATGAGAACAGTATAATACTCTGTCTGTATTTAATTAAAAATTTGGCACTTTTAATACATTTATGATTTGTGAGTTAATGAGTCTTGCTTTTGACTGACAAGGCTCAGTTGTTCAACCAAATCTGAATGAAGAGGACTGCTCAGTCATCTATTCAATATATCCATTCATGTTTAATTTAACAATAAGCCAGTGGACAATTTTAGAGTGATAATACTAGGAGAGCAATTTCAAAGCAATGCTTTTCTTGAACATCTGATTTTCACCATTTGACATCAGTATGGCAGATAATTGAATACTATGTTAACATACTATTCAAATGTCTTAATGCTCACAAAAAAAAGGCCATACGTCTTGACGATAAAGGTACAATGACTTCCCTACCAAGTGTACTCTTGATGGTAGAATAAATAATTAAAATGTGGGAAGCAAACAGATGTGATGAGAAAATACAATATCAGAACGAGTGGAAGTGAGAACAGGAATGGCATGAAGTACTGTAGTATCTTGGGACCATTGTGGTTCATTAATGTAACGAATGATTCTGCCTGGGTTTTTTAAGGCTAAGTTATTTGCAGGTGAAAATGTTATATGGTAGGTTTAAATAGAGGGAACAATGTGATGGCTCTGGACAGTGCATCTAGGTACGGTAGGTCAACACTGAAGATAAATGCCAAATTGAATCAGTTTATTAGGTACATGTGAAAATTAGGATTTTATATACCTGCTAGTACTTTCGCACTGCTTTGCTCATGCAGACTTTGGTGTGTGAAGTTTTTCTTCCAGCAGCAAATCATAAACTCTTAATTTCCACAATTTCATTGAAATTATTAGAGTATTAATCTTTAAAGTAGGGGTTTCATTAACATTTTTCATGTATGATAATGTGTTATATTTCAGAAAACTGAAGAAATAACCACAGCTACATAGTCAAAACAAAAAACAAATTAACAGAATCCAAAAAGTAGAATGTTCATAATATGATCTTTGATGGGCATCTTTAAAAGAAGTGTTTATCGGAGCCTCAGTATGATCTGTGGTACCTCTCTGTTCTGTGTACAAATGAATTATCCTGTCTTGCTCCTTTCTCCAGTTACACCTGCATAGAACCATAACATATGCCACAGATTCTAAGTTAAATCTTAAGTCTTTAAAACGTGATAACCACATCTATATTAATCTATATTAATTAGGTACTTTTTGCATGATGTTTCTTCAAACCCTCAGACAGACACATCTCACTTACAGATTTATAACAGTACAGATATGGTGGCTGGGGAATTTCTTGGGTAGGCAAAAAATGAAGCTAGGCATATCATTTGATACTTAAACTAAGATTGGGTACAAATCTTGCCCAAACCCTTTCTTGAGTATGGTGTAACACAATGGGGCATACACAAAAGGTATCTATTACAGAAGTTTGAGGGGCTGCAAAGGAAGGAAACTAGTTTATTTGTATAAATTACTGTGGATCATTAACAGTACATGATGCTATATAAGAACTGGGTTGGGAGACACTGGAATTAAGGAGGTCAGTACAAAGAGTGACGGGTGTGAATGAAGCATTCATTGGTAATGAGACATGGATGGATACATGAAGAGAACTATGAGTTTATAGTATATGTAAGAGATAACCATGACCATAAACTAATATTGGATGTTAGGCACAAGTGAGATGTAAAGTTTTCATTTATTCCCCCTGCCATATGTCTCGCTTCCTACTGTAAGGGACAAAACCTATATTGGGGTTAGTATATAGTTTATCACCTTATCTCCAACCCTGTAGTATGTAGCCACTGGATTATCAATTGCTTGAATTTATCTCGGCCACCACTAATCATTATTTAAACCCCAAGATAGGAAGTCGTTGTTGACGGAGAAGACTTTTCTAAGATAAATGTTACATCGGGCGTTCCTCAAGGAAGTGTAATAGGTCCACTTCTTTTCTTAATATTTATAAACGATCTAGGTGACAACATCAAATGCTGGTTGCGATTGTTTGCTGGCGATGCGGTTATCTATAGGGAAATAAGGTGCTCCGACCGATTGCTTAGAAATTCAGCGCGATTTGGTTGCTATTTTCGATTGGTGCCATAAATGGCAGCTTACACTTAATTGCAAAAAGTGTAAGGCAATGCGGATAAGTAACAAGAAGAATCAGTTTGTTCACGAGTACAAAATAAACATTTCAGCTGCTGACACGGTTGATTCCGTGAAGTATCTGGGGGTGATAGTACAAAGCAACATGAAATCGGACATGCACACAACTTCCGTCGTAGGCAAGGCTAATTCTAAATTACGATTCATAGGTCGTATTTTGAGGAATTGTAATGCTCATACAAAGGAGATAGCGTATAAAACACTAGTACGTCCGCATCTGGATTACTGTTGTGGGGTTTGGGATCCATATCGCAAGGTTCTGATTGACTCAGTGGAGAGGGTGCAGAGGAGTGCCGCTCGAATCGTGACTTGTTGTTACAGCCCTTATGAAAGCGTCACAGAATTGATACATAGATTGGGCTGGGATAGTTTGGAAGACAGACGACGTAGCTTGCGTTCGAATTTATTGGAGAATATGCGAAAAAATTTAAATTTTGAGTGCAATGAAATACTTCTTCCGCCAACATATTTAGGTCGCAATGACCGGAGGGATAAGATTAGAGAAATAAGATACCGTACTGATGCTTTTATGTATTCCTTCTTTCCTTGCACTATTCGGGATTGGAATGGGCGGGTTTTGGATTGGTGCTTAGCACCCTCTGCCACCCACAATGTTTGTGATTTGCAGAGTATGGATGTAGATGTAGAAAGTCACTACTACTGCTTCAAAGTCAAAGCTCACTATATTCTTGAATGAATTTATAAGTTCAATGCAATCAAAGGCAATCGGATATTCTCTAGCAAGTTTTTAGACTGCAAGTAGTGAAAAGCAATCAAACAAGACCAAACCCTGTTATGATAATTGAAAAGTCACAGGTTAGTTATAAAATTCCACTCGAACTACTAAGATAATTGTCATGGAGGAATGGCGCACATGGTGTCTACACTCACCACTTCCTGTCTTCCGCACAATGCGCTACACCAACCTACAACCTTAACACACAGAGTGACCACCGGTAAAAGTCAACGTTTGAACACATCGGTTGTATTTATAAGTTCGGTATCCCCACGAGGGATCAAAGTCCAACCCTGGGCAACAGCCGTATCATATTCTTCCGACTTTGCAAAACAGTTCTTCTTTCTAAACTAATACTGCTTCTGCAGTTCTGAAACTTTAATAGTACCTAGATTTGAGGGTAATTAACAATTTATATCCTTATAAGATTTTCTGTATCTCTAACGGAGATAAGTCATTTTATGATATTATGAAATATGTTAATAATTCTGGCAGTTTTAATGATAAAAGGGTCAAATAAATTTTTTACAGCTTCTAATAAAATTAGATTTCCTTTCATACAAAATATGACTTATTTATTTACCTGTGACAAAATGTCAATTTTTCCTGCTCAGACCCCGCTAATATTATGATGATATTATTAAAGACATATTTTAACGGATTCTACAGGTTCTCAAATACTTAAAAAGCTCTTTCCCTAGTCTCTAGCTGCTGTATCTGCTTCATAGTTATTTTTTGAAAATAACTTACTTCCTGGTCAAGCAAAAACCGAAGCAGACATATTGCAAATATCACTGTTTTCTGTCATTATAATTCCAATACTGCATGTTACTCAAAAAGGTTTACAAAATATTGTTTCTACTTAACTATTTCATATTCTTGAAGTATTTTCTCATCCCGAATTTAAATATATGGTTGGAAATAATTAAAAGTTCCTATGAGCACATGGGTGGTTTTACCATATTATATTTAAAAACGATCTTTAGACTATATAAAACTTTCTAAAATTTTAGTATGTTGTGCAGGAAGAAGTTACATTTGTCTCACACTATCAGCCGACTTCTAATATCACATCTAACAACTGATTTCATGGATTTTATAGTGCCTATTTACGTAATAAATTACTATACCAACTTTCTAGACTTATAAGTCATTAAACTCTTTATTGTGGTTTCTTTATAACAAAATTTATTATGAAAAGACTATTATTATGAAGAACTCTAAGCTTGAAAAAAAGTGTTGATGTTTAGTGAACTTACATCATAACAAACTATTGCATCTACTGTGATGGATTATTTTCTGCTACAGCTGTTTAGATAAGTTTAGAACTGAGATTTACTATTTAAAGTGGATTTGTTATCTGTAATTCACTTTGTTGCTTTAGTTAGCTGCATAAATGTCTCAAAGGCTGCGGTATCTGGTCAGTCACTTTACTCATTCTACGGTAAACAAATTTCATGTTAGAATTTGAAAAATTCTAAGGTAGCTTACACTACATGATTGAGGTTATTAACCGATATATTGTGAATTGTGTATGTGTGTGCGTGTGAGCATGTGTGTTCATCTGACCCACCTGCTTTCATCTGTAGTGACGAGTTATTTCCCCTATCCTATCTTATTTTCATTTGTAGTTAAGATAGACAGGTGTAAGAATAAATTATTGAAGGAGGTGTGTACAAATAAATCAAATGATAATGACCAGGACAAAAAAATCAAGAGTATTAAAAACTAGTACAGTATTTTATTCTTCAATACACAAATTGTATGATTTATGCTGTAATCAGTCTTTTGACTGGTTTGATGCAATCCTCCATCCCTTCCTATCTTGTGCTAAACTCTTTATCTCTACACATCCCTCATTTCCCTTGCAACCCAAGTCCTCAATTATCTGTTTCATATATTCTAATCTCTGTCTTCTTCTACAGTTCTTACCTTCCACTGTTCCCTCCAGTAACAAATTAACCAATCCAGCATATCTCAAAATATGATCTACCAGCCTATCTCTTCTTTCTGTAAGCTTCTTCCACTAACTTCTTTCCTCACCCATCATTTCCATAACTCGTTCATTCTGTATTTTGTCTATCCACTTAATTTTCAGCATTCTTCTGAATCACCACATTTCAAATGCTTCAATTTTCTTTCTTTCTGGTATTCCAAAAGTCCATGTTTCGCTAACATAAAGTGCTGTGCTCCACACGTAGAGTTTTAAAAAGTTCTTTCTGAATCCTAGATCAATGTTTGAAACTAAAAATTTCTCTTTTTTATGAAGGCTCTTTTCTCTAGTGCTATTCTGCTTTTAACATCATTTCCACTTCGGCCATCGGTTGTAATTTTGCTTCCCAAGTAGCAAAGTTCACTTACTTCTCCTATTGCATCCAATCCTATTTTTATATTTAATCTATTGGTACCACTTCTGCTACATTTCATCACTTTTCTCTTGCTTTGATTTATATTCAGTCCAAAATTTTCCTTCAGTATTTTGTTCATGCCATTCAGTAACTTGTCACCATCCACAGCCTGCTCTGCTCACAAGAAAATGTCATCAGCAAATTGTAGCATACTGACTTTTTCTCCTGAACACTTATGCCACATGAAAATTTTTCATTAACTTCCTTTATTGCTCCTTCTACACACAAGTTGAATATTAATGGGAATAGACTACAATCTTGTCTCATGCCCCTTTTAACTGATGTGTCTCTCTCCTGGTTCTATACTTATATTATAGCCACTTGATTCTTATGTAGTTTATAAAGTATTCTTCTATCTCGATATTTTAGACCTGATTTCTTTAAAATTTTGAACATCTTGTGCCACCTAACGTTATCAAAAGCTTTTTCTAAATTAACAAATGCCATATAAGTATCTTTGTTTTTCTCGATCTGCCCTACAAGTATTAACCTTCAAGCCAAAATTGCTTCCCTTGTACCATGATTTTTCCTAAACTCAAACTGACTTTCACCTACTATCTCTTCTACTACCCTTCCCATTCTTATGTATATTATTCTGGTCAGTAATTTTGAGTCATGTGATGTTAGACTAATGGTGCAATATAACTCACATTTATCAGCTTGTGTTTTCTTCAGAAGTGTGAAGATGATATTTTTATTAAAATCAGTCAGAATTTCTCCTGTTACATAACTTTTTGATTCTTTTGATTCTTCACCTAGCAATTTAAAGTTCTGCAGAAATCTCATCAATTCCAACTGCTTTATTTGCTTTCGAATCATTCAGAGCACTATTAAATTCTGTCCTCAAAACAGGATCTCCTAAGTCATCAACGTAGACATTACCTTCCTTTTCCAATCCACTACTGTTCAAGTCGTCCCCTTTATATACTTTCTCAATGTGTTCCTTCCATCAGTTAGCTCCATGGTCTTAGCTTAAAAGAGGTTTTCCATCGGCAGCTTTAATGTTTACATCTCTTTTCTTCATTTCTCCAAAATTCTGTTTGATCTTCCTATATGCAACATCTCCTTTCCTTTTATCTTTTCCTGTTCTACTTCTTCACCCTTTGTAGCCATTTTTCTTTTGCTTTTTTGCATTTACTGTTTATTTGATTTCTAAATTGCCTGTATTGCTCTCTCTTCCTGCATCAATCTGAGCATTTTTGTGCCTTCCCCTCTGATCCATCAGCTCCAAAATTTATTCTGTAATCCAAGGTTTTCAGGCGGCTTGTTCCCTAAAGCCTAATGTTTCTTTACGAGCTTTCATTATTTCGGTCTTTAATGCATTCCATTCATCCTTGGTTGAGCTCCTTTCAGAGTTACTTCTTATACAGGGCGTTCGCCGGGAACCGCAACCCTCCCAGTCTGTTGGCGTCGGCAACTTGCTCGGTCAGCGGGGCCAGCGGTTCCCGCCACACGATACCGTGAATCACCGCACTGTTTAACACCTCCGCTGCCCCAACAGTGCAGTGGCACAATATAATGGGACCCTTACATGGTTAAGAACGGTTTCTTTGCATTGTAGCTAGTTTGTGACTTCAGTCTCTTATTTATCAGTGTTGTGAATAAACGTTTCTTTGCGGTTTGGCTGGTTTAGGGCTTCATACTCTTACTAATCTGTACCGTGTTTGAGTATGAGTAAAATTATGGTACAGTTACAGTTTGCAACAAAGAATATTTCTCTACGATACATATGTGAAGAAGAAGTCGTTTAAAAAGTGTCGCAGTAAATTTCGTCGCGAATATCCTGGCGCTTTACTGCCAGCTAAATCAACAATTCTGCGTCTGGTTAAAAAAGTAAGAGAAACGGGTTCATTTTTTAACAAAAAGAGACTGTCGGTCAACGGTATTCTCACAGAGGAGAAAATTGACGATATCGCTTTTCGACTAGAACAGTCACCCAAAAAATCATTAAGTCAGTTAGGGCAGCAGGCAGGCGTATCTAAGAAGTCAGCTTAGAAAGTAACAAAGCTAGTTCACTTAAAGCCGTACAAAACAATTGTGGTGCATAAAATTACAGAAATAGACCAGGGGCCTAGGATTAGATTTTGCAACTGGTACCTGCAGGGTGTCCACGATGGCACTGTTGATCCGCAACTGACGTTTTTTCTCTGATGAGGCCTGGTTTCATCTGAGTGGTTATGTTAACGCTCAAAATAGTCGACACTGGAGTTCAGAAAAACCAAATACTCTACTCCAACTGCCATTGCATGACTTAAAAGTGGGTGTTTGGTGTGCGATTAGTGCTTCGAGAATCATAGGTCCAATTTTCTTCCGTGAAACTCTTACTTCCACAAGATATATCGAAAATATTGTGAAACCGTTTTTCGAGAAACTTACTGAAGAAGAAAAATTGTACGGCTATTTTCAACAGGATGGGGCGACAGCTCACACCGCTAGAAATTCGCTTGCTGCACTTGACGAAGTGTTTTATGATCGTGTAATCAGCCGTGGGTTGTGGCCCGCCAGATCACCGGATTTAAACCCTTGTGACTTCTACCTTTGGGGTAAACTTAAGGGTAAGGTGTACGAAGGAAATCCTCACACATTGGAAGAACTTGAGGAAAAAATCTATCAAGTAATAATGTCCATTGACAAAGGTGAAATCCAGCGTGTGTCTCGAAATATGTTCAGAAGATGTGAAATGTGCATTACACAAGAGGGTCAACACTTCCAGCATCTTTTATAAGGTAAGCTAATGAATTACGACACATTTAAATGCTTAGCACATACAAGTTTATGAAGCGTAATTATTGTGAAATAGTCCGCGGCCGACGGTCGAACAATGCCGGAAGCTGATCGCTCGCTCGCCGGGAGCAGTTTCTTCCTTGTAGCGCTAACAGTGGGTTGCGTTTCCCGGCGAACGCCCTGTACCTAAGTCTACCATTTTTGAAAATTTTTCTCTTGAGCTATATGGTTTCAGTTTATTCACTTCCAATGTGTTCCGCTCATATTGCTTCCTTATTTGCTTGAATTTCAGCCTGAATTTCGTTACTATCAAATTATGGTTAGAGTCTATGTCTGCTCCTGAGTATGCTTTACAGTCTAGAATTTCCATTTGACCATGATATAATCTAGCTGATAATCTGCCTGTATCCTCTGGATGTTTCCAGGTGTATCTCCTTCTAGCGTGGTTCTTAAACAGTATATTTGCCACAACTAGCTTATATCTTTCACAAAATTCTAACAACCTGCTTCTTCGCTCATTTCTTTCTCCTGAAACAAAACTTCCTACAATATCAGCCACTTTTCCTTCTCCCATTATTGCATTCCAATCACCCATGATTATTAGATTTTCCTCCCCCTTGACATATTGGATTAATTCTTCAATTTCGGTATATATTTTCTCTATTTCTTCATCATCTTCCTGTGACTTTGGCATATACACTTGTACTAAGGTGGTTAGGGCAGGTTTAGTTTAAAAGCTCATAAAAATAATCCTTTTACTAAACTGTTCATAATAACTCACCCGTTTCCCTACTCTCTTACTCATTACAAATCCTACACCAGTGACACCACTGACAGCTTGTGTGCTAATTATCCTGTGTTCCCCAGACCAGAAATCATGTGTGTCCTTCCGTTTAATCTCACTAATGCCAACAACATCTAACTTAAGATGTTCCATCTCCCTTTTTAAGTTTTCTAACCTACCTGCCCTACTCAGACTTCTAACATTCCACGCTCCAACTCGTAGAATGTATCTATACATTCTGATGACTCCTCCCTGAGTAGTCACAACCCGGAGATCCAATTGGGACACTACTTTTCCCTCCAGAATATTTTACCCATGAAAATTTTGTATTAAATCATTATTATTAAAAAAATCAACTAAAAATTTGAAGTAAATCTTGGAATTTTTTCTATTTTTTTTTTAAATATGGAATTTATAATCCAATTAATAAAATTCTCCATCGGATGAATGGATTAATGTAAAAAAAAAAAGTAGAAATATAAAATGCGTCAAAATCAGTTATGTTGTGAAACCATTGACTCCAGAAAGATGATTATGGCTTTTCCATAAATTTTAGCAGGCTACATATCACTGTAAATCTTGAAAGAATTTTCAGGTCAGTAGTTTTTAAAATAAAGGAAGGAGGGAGGTAATGGTATTTTTTTATTTTGTCAAAAGCTTCGAGATATCAGGTTTCCATCTTTCATTTAATACCCACGATGATTATCTAAAGCAGCGATTCTCAAAGTGTGGTACGCGAACCCCTAGGGGTTCGCGAGTTGATCATAGGGGGTTCGCGGCGAGATTTACGTAATGGTGGCAGACTGATTGTATCACGCGTGTGACATGCATCATTTAATACAATGCCTTCAAAGAAATATCGCTCCTTTCACTCGATGTGCCGAATAAGTATTAATAGATAATATGTAAATTTTTGAATGCCAAAGATCTTTCAAGGTTCAAATTCTACATTATGCAATATATTTCCATTATTCGGCACCACTCACAATCGTGTTAGGTTTGGTAACAACAGGGGCGGAAAATAATGCCTTAAGAAAGGGCTACAATGGCTTGAAATTACGTAATAATTTGTGACTGACAAAAAGCGTGTGGCATTGTTTAGTATAGTTGTTTCTCAAGTCAGTGGTACTCCGCGCGCGCACTTATTTCGGCCGGCTGAAATAAAGTTGATAAGTACTTTTGATTAAAAAGTAAGTGAAAACATGAACCAGTGGTTAAAAACCGGATCAATAAGCGGAAAATGCCCAGATACTCAAAAGTTATCCAGTTCAGAAAGTTCGTTGAGTCAAATTGTGTCTACATCTACTGAAAGTTCAATTTCGAAAGAAAATACGCGGAAAACAAGTAAACCAGAAGAACACTTCATTCCATCGACAAAGAAAAGAAAATATGATGAAGATTATCTGAAAATTGGATTTGTGTGCAAAGAAGACACCCAGTACCCAGAGCCACAGTGTGTAATATGTTCAGAAGTTCTCGCAAATAGCTCGATGACGCCATCATTGCTGCGAAGACATTTGGAGACAAAACATCAGCAGTACATAAACAAATCTTTAGATTTTTTTTGTTCGAAAAAAGAGGGAGTTGAAATCTTCAAAAAAAACTGTGACAAATACTGCAACTACCAACGCTGATTATTTACGTGCGTCTTTCCTAGTGGCATACAAAATTGCAAAGACCGGCAAGTCATACAATATTGCTGAGGAATTAATTTTGCCAGCTGCTAAAGATATGGTCAGTTGCGTGCTAGGAGACAAATTAGCAAAATTGCTGGATAAAATACCACTTTCAAATGACACAATCGCAAGGCGCATTCACAGCATGGCACTCAATGTTGAAAATCAACTAGCAGAACGACTGCAAAATACTTATTTTGCAATTCAAGTTGACGAATCAACAGAAATTACTGGACTGCCGAATGTACTTAGTTTTGTTAGATATGTACACAGAAACATTTCTGAAGAAGATTTTCTGTTGTGCAAGAACTTGGAGACTACGACAAAAGGAGAAGATATTTTCAACGTCATCAATGATTTTTTTGAAGAACATGGCGTAGACTGGAGAAGGTGTGTTGGTGTTTCGACTGATGGTGCCAAGGCCATGACAGGTAGGATATCTGGACTAATCACTAGAATTAAACATCTTGCTCCTGAAGCCAAAAGTATGCACTGTGCATTGCACAGAGTGGCACTGGCGTGCAACAAAATGCCTGATTATTTAAAAACAGTATTGTCAGAGGACGTAAAGATAATAAATTACATAAAAGCACGTCCGCTCAACTCGAGACTTTTTGCATTATTATGTCGGGACATGGGCAGTGAACATGTTTAATTACTCTTACATTGTGAAGTGCGTTGGTTGTCAAGAGGCAGGATGTTAGCTAGGTTTTTTGAACTGCGTCATGAAGTCTATTTATTTGTGAAGGACAGTGACTTCAACCTCAAGTTAAGATTTGAAGATGAAACCTGGCTTATAAGGGTGTCATATCTAGCTGATATTTTCTCTTCTCTCAACGAAACGAAAGCTTCTATGCAAGGCTCCACGTGTAACATATTCATTGTGCAGGATAAAATACAAGCCCTCATAAGAAAAATTGAATTTTGGAAAACTTGCATGATATCAGGTGTTATTGAATGTTTTCCTCTTCTGCATGAATTTGTTTTGACCAACACCTTATCACTGGATGCCGAAGTAAAAGCTGAAATTATTGTACATTTGTCTCAGCTCTCTGATGATCTGAAAAGGTATTTTCCAGATATCGGTAATGCTGAAGACTGGGTTCGAAATCCATTTATGGTCACAACCAAAAGCATAAATTCTGGTTTGAGCATTAAGCAACATGAATCATTGCTGGAAATGTCCACAGATCGTACTCTTCATGCTGATTTTAAAAAGATGTCTTTAATTGATTTTTGGGCAGCAAGACAGGAAGAATATCCGGAGCTCTCACGTAAAGCAGTTAATTTCCTTTTACCATTCGTGACAACTTACTTATGTGAGAGTGGGTTTTCACACCTGGTTATGATAAAAACGAAATACAGGAATCGAATGAATGTCGAATACGAAATGAGACTGAGATTGAGTAAAACTGTTCCTGATATTGACTCAACATGCGACAAAAAACAAGCTCATCTATCACATTAACTGACAACAATCTTCTGTATAAGTGTATTACTTTTATGAAAATAAAAATTCTTATTTTTTAAAAAAAATTTTTAGGGGGTTCGCCACTGTCTGGAAAATTTAAAAGGGGTTCGCGGAGCATAAAAGTTTGAGAACCGCTGATCTAAAGCATTGTTTCTCAGCCTATGATCTGTGGACCATTGAAAATGGTAGAGGTGATACGCAGGAAGTATATTAAAGCTTACTCATACTGCATGAGGCTATAAGAGATTAGGAGCTATAAGCATAACTATTTAAAAGTCATTTCAATGAGCAGTCAAAAATCTGGTATTTCCAGAATATGAAGATAGGTCAGTATTGTTCCCCCCAATAGCCTATTCACTAAATACGTTTTCAGTCACCTTCAAAGAAAGGGCCGTCCATTTAACGATTATGTTAATGACTGTTTCCTGAGTGTCTTATAGTTGGTGTGAGGGATCACGGAATGTGGTAAGGTTGGTATCATAAGAGTGGTGAAGTAAACAATAATAAAAGTTGTCGGGTCTCATTTCTTTTACTTTATTTTGTGCATGTATATCAGTGGTATGGTGTAGCATCCAGCCGGCGGTAATATTATTATTATTAAATATTAAGAGTCTGGTAAATACGCAATTAACTTTAAATAGTTTCGGTTTCGTAACTGTATTTCAGTGGGAATTCAAAACACCCTGTTAAATTTATTATATTATGATGTTACAATACAATATTTCCCAGATGTTAATATACACATAGGTAAACATTTAGGTCCACATACATTAGTGGTCCACAGTATTAATTTTGTCAGTTTACTGGTCCTCAGGTTGAAAAAAGAGTGAGAAACACTTATCTAAAGGAATTCTTTTCTTCAGATCCCCACTAAATCTGCTATGATTAAATTAACTCATTGATTTATATATATATATATTAGACATTGGGATAGTAGAAAAACCACCGCTTACCAAAGATGAGGGCTCCAGCGGCGTCAAAACACGAAAAAACACACAAACACAAACATAATACAAATTTTCGAGCTTAGCTCTTCATCAGGTTGTAGGATGAGGTAGCTGCCCCGCGGAAGCTAGCAGCCAACTGAGGAGACCACACGGGGTGCACATGGTCGGCTGGTCGGGGTGGAGATGGAGGGGGGAGAAACAACATGGCGGGAGGCGGGGGTGAGGGTGGAAGGACCTAAGCCCGAAAATGATAATTGGACTGCACCACAGGCATAAAACAAACCAAGGAAAACACGGGGGGGGGGGGGGAATCTACTGAAAACAATCTATAAGTGCCCCCATAAAAAATTATTCCACACGCAAAATTATTGAAAATATTACACACGAAAAAATACTGCACACGGAAAAAATATAATAATATAAAACACATGAGAGAAAAATATTTTTTTAGCAATAGATCTAAGTACAAAAAGAGAAAGCTCTGGTGAGCGATGGTTTTGTGGGAAATGATGGCAGGTAAGGGGCAAAGGTCGGAGGGGAGAGGAAAATTAGAGCTATCTTAAATTTAGTCCAGGTGGTTGTCTGGTCCCCAGTTGGTACTGAAAGGCCAGTTCCCACCTCCTCAGTTCTGAGATGCTGCTTTTGTCTGGGAGTTCTTTGATGGTGCGGACTGTGAAGCAGGTGTTGAAATTGTTGGTGTTATGAGTGGTGGCATGAAAAGAAACAGGGTGGTCAGGGTTCTCAGTCCAGATCGAGGCTGCTAGCTTCCGCGGGGCAGCTACCTCATCCTACAACCTGATGAAGAGCTAAGCTCGAAAATTTGTATTATGTTTGTGTTTGTGTGTTTTTTCGTGTTTTGACGCCGCTGGAGCCCTCATCTTTGGTAAGCGGTGGTTTTTCTCCTATCCCAATGTCTAATATATCCGCTCTCAGCGCCTTTGTTTCCAAACAATCTATATATATATATTTCTAATGCTATAGTCACGTTAAAGTTAGTAAGAATTGAAGTACTGCACAATTACAAATTTTTAAATTAAAGGATTCAGAAATTATTAGGAAGGGACATACAAAGTAGCAATTCCATAAGAATACCATTTTTCACTCAGCATAGAATCCTAAAATTTATAAGCAATCAAACCCAGCAACTCCAAAATGCAGGATCAAATATTTCAGTCCAGTATGTGATATTTGCACCACCATGGCAAGTAATAAGTACAATCTCAATTTTCCTCAAACATGTATATACAAATGATAATGATTTGTATCCACATTTATGTATATTAATATCAAAATGCAATAAAAAATTAGTACTTATTAGTTTCAGCAATATGAACAACACATTCATGTAACTAAACTTGATTATACTTCATTTATGAGATCTTTAACATACTAACAAGGAAATTAACAGTAGAAAAACAATATTTTTGCTGGTATTTCCAATCTTATTGAATATTAATGTTGAATAACTTCATAAAAAGGAAGGGATACCAACTAATAAAGTATATTACATTAATTTATTAATCGAGTCTGTTAATACTTCAATATATGTTAACTAACTAAATATGACAATTCATTATCACAGTCATTAACAGAAAATAATTAATGGTGCAAACACTAACATAAAATGAACTGATATAAGGATAGCTGTTCTGTGACAACATAAATGTCAACCTTGCAAAAATCAAGTCTGCAAGTGCTTTGATGAATTGTGCCCTTATTGCCAACAATATACATTTTACTTTACTTAATTATTAGGTTATTTATTTAGTTTTAATTTGCCCATATCTGTAAACACTCTTTCTTTCATATGTATCTAGTAAAATTCTGTAAACATACACATCTTCAGTTCCAATACAGGTTAGAAAAAAATGGCAAAATCAATAAATACTCAATCAAAAAGTCATTAACTACACCATCTTTAGTACAGAACAGAGGAAGAAAGTATCAATTGCAACTACAGATAGTATGAAAGTGTTTAAACAGAAAAAAATTGCCTGGTGGGACAAAAATAAAACATGGTAATTATGTGTCTATAATATAGGATTTTCTGGTGTTATAGTCATATAACATGATTACCAAGCATTTTTTTCTTACCATGTAACAAATATTGATGCAACAAAAGGTACCTTACTGCAAAAACTGAACTGTACAACCAAAACCTTAAGACCAAATCTGCCCCTTTCTTCTCACATAATTTTTAATTAGTTGCTATACCCCTTCAGCACTCTTCTGTTTACACTTTAAACATAAAAAAAATCTTAATACTAAGTGATTCAGTTATTTAAAATACCAAGTAAATTGTTATTCAAAATGCTGCAAAATACGATATCTTTAAACAAAACAAAAAAACAAAAAACAGAAAAAATCTTACCTGCTTGAAAAGTGGCTACTTTTGCAATGCAGTCCAATTTCAAATGATAATTGAAAGTTCTCATCATTGAAATTATTTGGGAACTGGGTAGAATTAAAAGATTTTGTGAAAATGCGTTGCAAAATTCTTCAGGAAGTATATCAGACAGTTGAAAAGTTGATGGTTCAAATTTTAAAGGTGCTTCAAATGCTTCTTTTAATGCTGTTAACAATTTTGAAAGTAGTTTCTGCAATCTACGAAGTTTTACAAACATCTGCAAAATGTCTTTCAGAAATGATAGATATTCTTCCATTGTTACTGATGTTTTTTTAGTAAACATCAATGCTTTGAGTATGTCAGTTATTACTGGTTCAATAATTAAAGGACTAAGTTTTGAAGTACATGACAAAATTCCAAATAGGGGAACAGAACTTCTACCATCAGAAACTATTTCAACAATCAGAGCCTGCAACCAATTTACAGCCGAGACATTTTCTATTGTGACATCTAGGTTTACATCCTCTATCATAAGAACATCAAGCAAGCTTCTTAAAATACTCAGTGATGCATCATCAGATTTTTTTGGTTTGTGTATATGAAGAGTAATGTACTTCATTTTGAGATTTTTATATTTCAGTAGTTTTATTTTAGTGCCATTTTCTGGGTTTTCCGTTTTAGGCTGGTATCCTACTAGGAAACAGAAAATAACAAAAGTCTCAAACCAGGCACTACCATCATTTTTCATGCCAGAAAGTAAAGCAATAAACAATAATGAATAATATTGTACACTGATATCCACAGGCAATTGCTCTCTAACTAATTGCAGCTGATGAAACATTGTCTCTGTAAGAGAATGAGATGTAGCAGGACCATTTTTAAACAAAGAATGAATGAATAAAATAACTTCTCTCAAATTATTTTTTGATAGAATTAGCTGTTGTATAAATCTAAGTAATTCTTTTTCACTTCTATTGGAATCTTCATCATTGCCAAACTTTTTCAGTGTATTAAAAGCTTCTACCACTGGAATTAAACTTTTATTCAACAAACCTTCACTCAATTTTCCTCTGACTGAACTTAGTTTGCTAAAGGAATTTATGTGACTGAGGATATTTACAAACAAATCGGACTTCTGCTGAAATTCCACTTCTAATAATGCAGTAAAAATTAAACTACACAATGCAAAAAAGTCATCCAGTGTTCTTGAAAAATGCTGCTGAAAGACTGTGGCCTCCAAAATATTAACAGCACATTGTAAACAAATGATTCGGACATTTTGTGAATGCCTATTTCTCAGATGTTCTTTGACAACCTATAAACAAAAAAGAAAAAAGGTTTGGAGTAGATGAATAAGAAAATTCTCTTGCAAGTTAAAAATAATTACTCATCATTTTCAACAGTATTGTTCAAAATGGAAATACGGGCAAAAATTAAATTTATAAATATATAACCTATATCAAAAATCTTCCAAAATGAGGTAAATAGTATGGATGCAAATTAAGTTGGATTTAATTTTTTACATACATTTTACGGTATTCAATTCTCTTGCAAGTTAAAAATAATTACTTACCATTTTCAACACTATTGTTCAAAATGGAAATATGGGCAAAAATTAAATTTGTAAATATATAACCTATATCAAAAATCTTCCAAAATGAGGTAAATAGTATGGATGATGACAGAATAAAGGTGTTGTGAATTGCAAATTAAGTTGGATTTAATTTTTTACATACATTTTACTGTATTCAATTGTGATAGACAGTGACTCCTTCCATTGCCAATATAAACGGTGGAAAATAAAATTGTAACTATATGTCATTTAATAGTATATGTATTCAATGTATGAAAAATACAAACAAATGTAGTGATCTTTTCTTTTTCTTTGGGTCATCATTTGAAGCAATCCTCCCTCTCAATGGCGGATCCAGGATTTTGGTTTGGGAGGGGCTTGAACGGATTTTGGTTTGGGAGGCTTGAGCGAACTTCGTTTGGCAGGGGGGGAGACTTGAGCGGATTTTGGTTTTGGGGGGGGGGGGCCTTGAGTCGGGTAAGGGTAGGCTTTATAGTCATGCCACTCTTAAAAGATCAGTAAATCTAAAAACAAAACAAAAAAGTCTCCAAAATTACGATATCGTAGGTGGATCTAGATACTTTTGGGGGAGGCCCTTAGCCCCCCCCCCTTTTTTGGATCTGCCACTGTTCCCTCTCTCTCTCTTCCTATCTTGTGCTAATCTATTTATACCAACGAGTCCTTTACAATTTGAAACCTCAATTATCTGCTTCATATATTGCAATCTCTGCCTTAATCTATAGCTCTTACCTTCAACTGCACCCACCACAAAAAAAATTAACCAGTCCCTTACGTTTTAAAATGTGACTCACCATTCTGTCTCTTCTTTTTGTTAGGCTCATCTATAAACTTCTATCCACACCCATCATTTTCAAAGCAAGTTCATTTTGTACTTTACCTGTCCACATAATTTTCAGTATCCTTCTGTAACACCACGTTTCATACACTTCAATTTTCTTTCTTTCTGGTATTCCTAAGGTTTCACTACTGTGTTGTACTGCACACAGAGTTTGAAAAAGTCGTTTCTTAGTTCTTGATCAGTAATTGAAACTAAAAGATTTCTCTTTTTTAAGAAGGCCCCCTTCGCTAGTGCTGTTCTGCTTTTAACATCATTCCTGCTATGGCCATCAGTAGTAATTTTACACACCTATGACTCAATAATTGGAATACTGGTGATCTAGTGAACCTTCCATATATACAGTATATAGACTTCCATATTTTAGGCTGAGTAGCATAACTACATTCCACCAGAAAACAGGCATTCTTCGCAGCATTCCTGAACTTTTAGGCATGGAAACATCAGCCACCCAGTGAATCACTTCTGTGAAATGATTAACCTTCTCTTCAATGCTCGACACGGCAGGAGACTGATTTAGCATCGGTAGAGTTGCCAATTAGTTTTGCTGATGTTCCGTTATGGTCAGCTGCTTCTTCCCCCACATCCAAACTCTATGTGCATCCATACTAGGAAGTGGTACCTACCATGGAGGCAATGATACACCTCCCAATGCATGAAGTTCACAACTGAAGGAAAGCAATGGCAGAAGACAAACCAGAAGTAGTGATGAAATGAATCATTTGTCCTGCATTCAGGATACAAATTTCCTCTTGCTCTATCAATCTACTCAGCTCCTGAAGCAATTGGCGTACAAACCTCGCAACACACTGTGGGCATTGAAATCTCCCAAAAGGAGAAAGGACCAAATGAACTGTCGTATGATGCCAGCCAAGTCATCGTGATTGTGCCAGATATATAGAGCACACGGACAGGTGAATGGGACCGTGTATTTTCACCAATGTTGCTTGTAATAAGGAAGTGAGAGCAATGGTTTCAGAATGGACGATGCTTAGGACAAAAACAGCCATCCCTCAATCACCCTCAGCATCGTCCTTTCTATATATGTTGTACCCTCTCAGTGCTGGTTGATGTTTTGCCCTTAAACGCATCTCTTGCAGACGCAGATACAGGGGCCAACACCATGCTAAAAGTTCTACTTCCACTTTGAGAGCATGAAAACCATTTAAGTTTCCACTGCAGTATGGGAGCTATCTTACCGATTTAACATCTCCATCCCCGTTTCAAGTGGATCCCCATTCAATGAGTGCCGAGGAATGGAACCAAGATTGTCCACTAGCATCCCCATGTCTTCAAGATTCAGTAAAGGACTCAGATACTTGCAGGTTTTTCTTCTTCTGAGGCCCTTTCCCCTTCTTCTTCTGGTCACCTTATGGTCTGGGAGGTGAAGAAGAAAGGGACTTTATGAATACTATTGGATCCATATACTGAAACTTCACATCTCGGATAATCTGATAGGTCTGCTTTTTGTTGCAAGCTGGTGTTACTGCTGCTGAAATTGCTATGGGTGCTGTTGTTACTGGGAGGCTTGTAACGGTCAGCTTTTCTGCTGCTCCAAGTTGTAATGCCCCACAGAGCACGGTGTCTAAGTGGCGCAGGGCATGCCAGACTTCACCTTTTCTGGGGATCAGCTTGTGATGGAGTGCAGATGTCTGTCCCAACAGACATGATTTGCTTGGCGAAGGGTCGCAGGGCATAGCCTGCCCTCTCTTTTCACAATTTTTTATTTTTTTTTATTTTGTGGAAGGCTTGTCGTACGTGGGGGCAGTGTGTGGGACAACTAGAGGATGGACAGGGTGTTTTTGTATATTCTATGTCTTCGGGAGTGGGGGAGAACATTGCCGGGCGCCAAAAAGTGAGGTCGTGGAGAATGTACTGTTTGCCTACAAGCTAGACTGAGTGGACATAGCATAGCGCTGTACATCAGCTGGAGCGCTGCCCAAACCCTGGCTCGCTGACCAGTCGATATCGGATAATGTGTTCCGCCTGCTGATATAGAGACATTCTGCAACATCTCAAAAGCCCTGAAAACTGCCCTGAGAGACTCGTGCCCAAATCATACAGCTATACATCTGGGTGCCTATTATGCTGTATATTTCTGATCTTTGGATGACAACCATTTTGCCTTCATAAATAAATTCAAATTTCTTTTATTGTGAACCCATTCCTTTTGTGTAATCCCCTGAGAATTGTCATTGTGAAGAACCTAATATTAATTGTATTTAATGAAATTAAATAAACTTTGGTACTTTTTGTGAGCTAGCACCAAACGTGTTTTTCAAATCAAAACTAATACCACAACTGAAAGATTATTACAACTTGGTGCACCAACCTGTGGCCTCTTTGAGATGTTGCAACGGTATCATTGTAGCAGGTAGAACTCTCTATGTGTTCTTCAGCAATTCGTGGTGTGGAAATGATAACAGTGGTCCAGCATGTACGATGTATAATAGTAAAATAGATTATGTGTAATATTTGTTGTTTGTAACAGCATAGGACAACTGAGGGCGATCAGAGCAAGGTGATAGTCTGTGTCATATTGTATAAAAGATTGTCTTGTTGTATTTAATATGATTTTCAGTAGGCGTGAGTAC
The DNA here is from genome assembly GCA_031002005.1 of Vandiemenella viatica. Classification (NCBI taxonomy): domain Eukaryota; kingdom Metazoa; phylum Arthropoda; class Insecta; order Orthoptera; family Morabidae; genus Vandiemenella; species Vandiemenella viatica. Next base: position 116,824,802 of record JARYHS010008075.1, on the reverse strand, counting down.
AGAATTGTTTTAAAATCTTGTGGCAAAACTTTGATGTTCGAACTTATTAACTTCTCATTTTTGAATAATCATAATCTTTATTATGATGCATTTGACATTTATTCTAATTTTACTTCATTCATAAACATCCGAAGAATTACAGAGGTCCTTCGCTATCAGTAACTTGGTATCATCATCTGAAAAACGTGAACTAAACTTTTTATATTGCTCATCCGATCGTCTTGCTTCCTTGTTACTATCTCGTCTCCATAGATACCGATTTTTTCCTCACAGTAGTTATCATTCTCTGAGTAATCTGTTATGATACATCTGTTCATGTGTTTTATATTGAACCACTGTTTGTTGATGTTTCATGGGTTGGTGATGCATATAAAAAAAATATTATGTTGGTTAGATAACTATGTTGGTTGTTTTGTCCAGTTGTGAAAGTTATTCAGTGATCGGATCTGACAAAGTAATAGTATGCACATGTGTGTTAGATTGGAGAGCTGTTTATTGGTTTGTCACATAGGGTGTCAACTTGGTCAAAAGAACAGCATGATTATTGTGATCTTGTAAAAGTGGAGTTGTCAATGTCCAATATGGTGATAGTATACACATCTGTGTTGCATTGATGTAATATTTGTTAATCTTTCATGTGTGTTGTTAACATTCGTTGACAAATGTTGTGTTCATTGTTGTGGAAGATGAATTAGTCATGTCTAGTGTCCCCAAAAAATAAAAGAGAGGGAATAGTGTGATGTTGATTTTATATTGGAGAGATATTTTTAATGTTCACATGTACGAGGCATATTTTTTAAGTAAGTACCGTTTTGTCACACTGTGGCTGTAGTGCTACAGTCGGCGTTCAGCGCATGCGCACTGGGTGCCTGCATCTCTTGCCTATGCACTGACGCCATTACAGTCTAATTCTTCCTTGTTTACGTTGTTCACTGAGTGTCTAAGATGCCTCCGATAATCGTGAGTCCCGCCGACTGTGATGTACGGGCTGTTATAAGATTTCTTTGAGCTAAAGGCCTAAAACCAATCGATATTCATCGTGAGATCTGTGCAGTTTACGGACAAAACATTATGAGTGATGGATTGATGAGAAAGTGGGTGAGAGCATTTAAAGATGGCCGCACAAATGTGCATGATGAACAACGGAGTGGGCGTCCTTCGGTTGTTAATGAAAGTTTGGTGCAGAAAGTGGACAAAAAGGTGAGAGAAAACAGACGCTTTATGATTTCCTCCTAGTGTGGTGACTTTCCTAACGTTTCTCGTAGTGTTTTGTATGGCATTGTGACCGAGCACTCGAATTACTAAAAATTGTGCTCACGTTGGGTACCGAAAATGTTAACGGATGTGCACAAAACCAAACGTTTAGGCAGTGCATTGACATTCCTTGAGCGGTACCACAACGATGGTGATGATTTCTTAAGCCAAATTGTTACGGGCAATGAGACATGGGTGGCCTACGTCACACCTGAATCAAAGCAACAGTCCATGGAATGGCAGCATTCAGATTCACCCAAAAAAGTGAAGTTCGAGCAAACGATTTCTGTCCGGAAAATCATGTGCACAGTTTTTTGGGACAGAAAAGGAGTATTGCTTGTGGAATTTCTGCCTTATAATGAGACAATCAATGCAGCAACTTATTGTGAGACATTGAACAATCTGCGCTGTTCAAACCAGAACAAAAGACGTGGCAAGTTGAGCAAGGGCATCGTTTTGCTGCATGGCAATGCCTGTCCACATGTGGCTAATCAGACTAAAGACCTCATCACATCTTTTCGATGGGAAACTCAAGATCATCCTCCGTACAGCCCTGATCTGGCGCCCAGTGACTACCATCTGTTCCTGCACTTGAAGAAACACCTGGGCGGTCAGCGTCTTTAAGACGATAATGAAGTCAAAACAGTTGTGATGCAGTGGTTAACAAGTCAGGCGGCAGACTTCTATGAGGAGGGTTTTAAAAAACTGGTACTACGTTATGACAAGTGGCTCAATATTGAAGGGAATTATGTAGAAAAGTAGAGTAAGGTACAGGCTTTCATTTAAAAATAAAATTATTGATATATATTTGCAAGTCTATTTTTAATTTCAAAATGGTACTTACTTAAAAAAACACGCCTCGTATTTTCATGCTTAAGGAAAATTTGGTTTTTGATGTATAAGCCATTTCAAGCGATTCAAGAAAAGTGATGGTTGGTGCATATGTTTGGTTTCAAAGTGCTGTTTGCCGGTGTTTCATTTCTGTCAAGGGTTATTGAAGGTTTCAAAGAGTTTGTGTTGTCTGGTTGGGGAAGCTGGATTGATGTCCTACAAATCAGCGTCAAAAAAAGCTTGATGGCATCCTTGTTTGAGTACGTCGGTGGGGTTGTGTTTAGGAAAAAGTAATTCCCTTTCAACTTTTTGTTTTTTCTATAGGTTCTTCTTATTTGTATGTGGGTTGCCCATGCATTTAAAGTCTGGGAAGATAATGAGTAAGTTAATAGAGTCAGATAGGTTATATGCCACATCAGTCTAGAAAGTCAATAACACGAAGATCGCTGGAAAAGGACAGCGAAGTGTAATTTTTGAACATGCAAATTTGGTTACCGCAGATAACATCACAAGTCACAAAGAAACGATGTCCGTTTCGGGCATTTTGAGTGGAATGAGTAGTACCGACGAAAGTACCACGTTGTGTTCTGGTGAACTTGTGGCACAACAGCTGGAACTTGTTACAAATACGGCGAGCCAAGCCGAGCAATTTGAACGTTTGTTTCCACTTATGGCAGACATGAAAAACAGACAGGACCAGTTAGGGCTAAAATAACTGGGTCAAGGTGGAAGTCAGAGTTCTCATACAAAGGGAGATCAGAGACTATAAAAATACCTCAAAAGCAGAGGTCAGTGAAGTTAGGCAATCAGTGCAAACTTTGTAAACAGAATGTCAAAATCTGAAAATTGAACTGAAGTGCACCAGCGAACAGCTGGTGGGCGTGCAAAGGAGCACTTCGAAAATAGGCCGAAGGACAGAAACAGGGCTACCATCTGGAAACACGTATTGTGGATATAGAAATGAGCTACAGTGCGGACATGAAACAACTTGGAGACCAGATTAGTGAGGTTAGCATGAGTGTTGCCAAGTTAAGCCGAACGGTTAGGTCTTGGTGAAACGCAGGAGAGCCTTTCGACACAAGTGACCAATGAACGGCAGGAGTTACGTGTATCGGTGTGCTTAGAATCGATACGAAAGATACCAAGCCGCTGAATACACTAACTGTCTGACACAAAAGATGAGATCTGCGATGTGTGTATGTATTTGGACAGATGGGAACAAATGCCAATCCACTGTTCAAGGCCGAAGGCCTCTCAGGAACGCGAAGCGGCAAGCGATGTTTTTTGAAAGCACGCTACCCTCTGAGTGGGATGCTTTTTTGTGACTGTGAGTGAAACCCACTTAGGGTGCACTTAAGAGCTGCATATGGGAGGTATCAAAAAGAGAGATTGTTGCAGAAACCAAACATGTTTCAAGAATGGAGAGGTAGAATAAGGGCAAACTTCATGTGCAATCAATCCTTGGATTTAGCATAGATGAAAGAAGTTGCCGAGAATTCCCAAAGTACGAATGCCAAAGATAAGTACGAGTTTTGGATGTGTGTTATACATGGAAAACTCAAAACAGGAGCACTGAAAAATAACTAGGCTTAACCTCCTTCCAAAAAGGAAAATTGGTTTTGACAGGGATTATGCACAAGTATATGAATGGGGACCATAAAAGACAATATTAGGTTCATTTGGAGATAAGTTAACTTAGGTGCACATTATAGAATGGAAGAAGACATTTCTTCCTAATAGATGAGGAAGTAAACTCGGGTAGTGATGAATGGTTGCGTAAAGCGAGAAAGAAAACCCTCCACATCTTCATCGTAACTGAAGTTTGTCTGAGCCATAAAAGCAGTTAAATTGCTGTGGTACATGGGATGGAATTCAAGAAAAGTCACCGTGTACAGAGAATGTTATGATGCCGATGATCTGTGTAAGGCAAGAAGGAAATAATTTTTAATGAATGTGCGAGTGTTTATTAAATGGTACACCATTTTTCTTTTGCTAAGCTTCTTTTGGTGGTATTGCAAGAAAGTTGCTGCGTCAGGAGGGGGGAGGAGGGCCTGTTTTGCCCAAGATTTGATCATGTTTGGTGAAAGTATTAAAGGTTTTGAAAGTTGAAAAAAAGGTATTTCTCAGAGAGAGTTTTAGCCAGAGTGGAAACAACACCCGAAGAGCACATAGGATAGAGCATATCGGTGGATGAGACCCAAGTTGTATTTGTATTTTCGTCGAAGGAAGGTCAATGTGTTTGGTGAAGAGATAACGGATATGCATGGATTGGAAGGTTTCAGACGTTCCTTTTGGTAACTTATGTGAAGGCCAAGGACCTGTTTGTGTTGAAAGTATAAGGCATCCATTTTGTCATTTATTTAATGTGGTAGTGGTTGGTCAAAGAAATTTAAAAAGGCAGTGATTTGAGGGAAAAGATGAGTACCAGTGGGACTCCGTCACATTGTGTTTGAGGCAGTGGAAGTGTGTTACGTTTGGCTTTACAATTTTATTACATGCTCAATTTTCTCAGAAGAACGTGAAGCAGGATTAGAGTGGCTCCACCAGAACAAACAAGGCCCATGTTCTTTGACATCGCTCACCTGTTTTTCAGAGCCATGTATTAGCAAAGTAACTGTGCCATTCACAGGAGACAATTCATGACAGGTGACAGTAATTGAAACTGCAAATCCCAGATGGAGATTGTTGTTGAGTACAGCACATTAGTGAAGGTTTCTTACTAGAATCTTCAAGCAGTGTTACCTCATTCACCATTTGAGATAAAAAAAAGGATAATTTTGTAAGGTAGGGAAAGTATTTCAATTTTTCAAATGGAGTTATTTCTTTTGATGCCAGACACGACATGTTTTTTTTTTAAGATGAGGATGACCGCGATTTATACATCGTTAAAAGGTTTCCCGTGCGATTTCTCCAAGAATAGTTATTTCTTTCGGCGTTAGTTATTACACAAGGTATTTGATAGGGTGACGTACTTCTTATGATTATGTTCGCATTATTCAGTGTGAAAGCTTATTTTATCAAGTTTTAAGGTGCTAGTTTAATGAGGTGGTAAAGTGTGTAGGATACAAGTAGTTTTCTTTCTTAGTGTAAGGAATCTGGAGTATGTGTGTCATGACTGAATGAAGGTTTGGTGTCGTGGTAGTTGTGGGATGATTAGTGCTCCAACATACTGATTTTAACTTCTGCCGTGTTGTCGATATAAGGAATAGGTCTGTGAACCATGGCTTTCGAATTAGGAGCCGATGCATAAGAATGTGGGTTGTTTTGAAACTGGGAGCGTCAGCTGAGGCAGTAGTGTCCTTGACTTTGTAAGGGGAGAAGGGACTTGGGTGAGGAACCCATCTGTTTTTGAGGGGAGCATCTTATCATCTGCATGGCAGTGGATGCTTGTTTTGAAGTCAGTTCTGCTTTCTATGGAAGCGTTGTGACAGTAAATTCTATTAGTTGCATGGAATGCGTACGAATGATGAAAATATGCCATCACCTTCTTTAGGCGCAGTTGTTTTCAGATAAAGTTTGACAATTTTGGGTTTTTTTTATGGATGTTGAAAACCACTGGTATATGTTAGTCTGCTGTATTTAGGTAGTAGTAGTCTATAATGAAGAGATTGGCTAGGTTTGGGTTTTACATCATTACTGGATAGCCCTGATTCATTACTCACTTGTTTTCAGACATAATGGTTTTCTCTGTAAGGTTATATGTGCATAGTGAAGGATAATGGTTTGCCTTTATGTGCTGTATTTATATTTTTTAGATGTAGAGATGATACTGATCCTTCAGCATTTTTCTGTTCTCATTTGTAATTTTGTTAGTAGAGAGTACTGAAAGGATGATTTGTGGGAGGATTTGTGGAAGGACACTGACAATGGAGGGAAGAGTTAATGACATTCTAAAGATGTTCTCAAAGACAACGGCAACACAGTGCATTTGTGAGGCCATAACTTGCTAGAATTAAATATTTTGAGCCACTGTGTGCTGGTATTTTATATGTTGTGTACTGTTTATGTTATATCTGTAACCATCGGGAAGGCTGGACAACGGAACCACAATGTGTTTTCTGAGACCATAGTTTCTTAGCATTAAAAAAAAAAAACCTACTGTGTGGTTTTGTTTTAGATGTTGTGTGCTGTTTAGGCTGTATCTGTAGATATAAGAAAAGGCTGTACAACAGCACCATAATATATGTGTGGTGTCATGATTTTCTTGAATTAAGTAGGTGAACCACTGTGTGGTGTTATTTTAAATTTTGAGTACTATTTATGTTGTATCTGTACCCATAAGAAAGGCTGGGCCCAACTGTTATCACTTGCATCATGCCCGTTAGAGAGTGTTTCACGCTTGTAGCGAAGCACATTGTAACACTGGGCAGTCACTGCACAAGTTGTTGACCAAGGAGACAATTCACATGACATTTCAGCAGAGAGAACTGTCGAAACGGATGGTTTTATCAAAGTATTGTGAGACTAGGGCAGTTGAAGATACAGTACTGGCAGTGTGACGATGAAACGCTCAGGACAAATTGAGAGGATGTGTCAGATGAACAGAATGAAAAATTTGAACTTTAAATGGAAAATTTCAAATCTTTGTGGGGGTGACAAGCGAATGTCCCACAGAGCACGGCGTCTAAGTGGCGGAGGGGTGCACCGCTCCTCACCGTGTTTTTCTGGGGACCACCTGGTAATGTAGTGCAGATGCCTGTCCCGAGACACGATTTGCTTGGCAATGGGGCCTGCTTCCTCTTTTCACAATTTTTTCATTTTGTGGAAGGCTTGACATATGTGGGGGCAGTGTGTGGGACAGTGAGCGGATGGAAGGGGTTGCATCAACTCCTCTGAGGTGTTTTTGTATGTTCTATGTCTTCGGGAATGGGGGAGAATGTTACCAGATGCCAAAGAGCGATGTCGTGGAGAGTGTACTGTTGCCTGCAAGCTGGACTGAGTGGACGTAGATCTGTACATCAGCCAGGTGCACTGGTCAAACCCTGGCTCGCCAATTCTGCCGACCAGTCAATGTCAGGTAATGTGTACAGATATAGATATAGAGTGCTGATATAGTCTGCAACATCTCAAAAGCCCTGAAAACTGCCCTGATAGACTCATGCCAAAATCATAGAGCTATAAGTATGGGTGTCTATCATGCTGTATATTTCTAATCTTTGGATGACAACCATTTTGCCTTCATAAATAAATTCAAATTTCTTTTATTGTGAACCCATTCCTTTTGTGTAACCCCCTGAGAATTGTCATGTGAAGAACCTAATATTAATTATATTTAATCAAATTAAATAAACTTTGGTACTTTTTGAGAGCTAGTACCATACAAGGTGTTTTTCAAGTCAAAACTAATACCACAACTGAAAGATTATTACATAGTAGAAGCAATAAATCTGCTGATGAAGTGGTTGGGTTGCAATCTTTGGTGTTACAAACCTTAATGGGTTTGGCACCACTTTTGCATTGACATGAGCACACTGTATAGTGTCCATGTCCACAACTGATGTCTGTGTAGTAACGCTTTCTTTCCTTGTTGCAAAGACAGGAGGTGCCAAAGCCTTTAATCACTTCTTGGCTTTGCCATACGATAGTCACTCCTCTGTTTTCAAAACTTGTATTTTCTTTTCATCGAGATACACTCGACACTCCTGCTCCAGGCTGAATGTGAACCAGAGCAATTGACACAGGTACAACCACTACCCGGTTCATGTGCTACCATTCCCCATTTCTCACAGGAGGGGCTGACTTTGCAGGTCACCGTCATATGTCTGAACTGCTGGGACCTGAAGCAGCCCATGGGGTTTATATATTTGGGCAAACATTAAGATTTAAATTTCCTGTTTTCATGATAGATGGTGTCATAGGAATGTTGAACATTAGGATGGACATGACAGTCTATTCAACTCTGCCATTTACCCTTCATGTGACCTGACGAACCTCGACCACATTTTCTGATGCCCATTCCTAAAGTAGTACTGCACTCTCTAAACCGAACAGATCCTGGCAGGTGATCATGCCCTTGTTGGCGTTTGGAGTCTTATGAAGTTCGCATTTTACTGTAAACTGCCAAGGCTTCTCAGAATTAAGGAATAGGACAGTTTGCTTGCTGGTAGCTGTTTCTAGCAGCAATATCCCATTCCTCATACTTTCACAAATTTAAGGGTGCCCACAAGACATTCCATCCCTTTCTGTATATAAATTGGAGAGACCTTCTCAACAGATCCCTCCTTTCTTGTCATAATTATGAAGGCATTTTCTATAAGATGATTTTTCCTGTTACTCTCTTCTCTGTTTTCAAGAGGAGGGTTGCCAAACTTCACCTGCTCACCAGTTCTTCGGGTGTTTGGAATACCCTGCGATCCACCTGGGTTTATTTGAGGTTGTCCCATGAGACCCGAGGAAAGGTCAAGTGACCAAGCCCAATATAACAGGGGAGTGACATGTGCCCCTGAAGTTGAGAGAATGGTTTGCCTCACCACCCATACACCTCTTAGGAACATAGCAAACCTTGAGGTTGAGGGCAAATTTTTTATAAAGGTTGGATCCAGGCATTGAAGCTAAGACCCCATCCTCCAATACATACGACGTTCAACCATCACGCCCTGTCGTAGTTGAAGTATGTACAGAGTTTACAGTATTAGGGAACTGGCAGTGCTTACCAGTTACCAACTCAGGTACTGCGGATGTGCCAAACCCGTACCTGGCACTTGCATTTGGGGCATCTTCAGGGCTGTCTGTCTTCCTTCCTTCCTACACAGATAGTACTATGACAGTAATTTATTTACCCTAAATTATTACTATCATATTGTGGCAAATAGCACCACCTGTAATAAGTTTTTGTTTTTTTGGAAGTTAAAGCATTTCTATACATACGAGAGCCTATGCACGAAACAGTAGGCAAATGCTAGTTTAATTATTTATGACTGCTAGCAATTCCTCTCAAATAACCAATGATTTTGAACAGGGTCCTTTTTATCCTAATGGTTATATGAAAAGGTCATTAGAGGAATAAAGGCCGGAAGAGGAAGGCCTTTTGAAGGAACCATCCCTGCATGCATTTGGAGTGATTTCTGAAAACCATGCAAAACTGAAATCTAGAAGGCCAGATGGGAATTCAAACCTGCATCCACCCAAGTGCGAGCTGGAGTGTTACCACTAACCCTTCATGCTCAGTGACAAACAAGTCAATATAGACATACATAAAATTTCTGTGTTATTAATTTATGTCCCTTTAGAAACAGTTTTGAAAGTAACAACATATAATAGCTTAAAAATAGAGCAAACTGTGTTCAAGTAAATCAAACTAGAGTCATCATTTCAAACAGATAGTAATATAACCATTTGGCAAATATAGATTAAAATTCCTCGGATCTAATAAATATTTCAATGTTGTATGTAATACCTGTATTATTGAGGTTTTAACATCAAATGCCATATCTGTAATAGCAACATTTTTCATGGAACTGTGTGCCAAGCATTCTTGCAAATGTTTCCATACCAACTCCATGTCTTGGTTATTCGTTAAAAGTTCACAAAACCATTTAATAATTATCTCCTCCTTTCGCTGAATGTGTACATCAGAACTTAGCAATGAATTTCTTGCTAGACGCAATCTCTCACCGAGATCTATATCTTCATCTTGTAATTTCTTTACCAGAGCTGTAAAATTCAATTTTCTATTTACTTTCACAAACAAAGAGCATGCCAAATTTTAAAATAATATATAATTTTACTTCAATGAATAAACATTCTTACAGAAATGATAAACCACAAATCATCTTCGTACTTCATGATAACATGTAAATCTCATTTTTTTCATACCACTTTGCTTTACTGTGTGTAAGGGGTAAAATAGACAACACAGCAAAAATGCAACAAAAGATTTAAGAGACTGAAATTTCTACCTTTATTCCAAAGCCTTAAAGTAATGAAGGATTTGTAAAATATGACTGCTGACTGACTACACAGTAGTAACAAAAACTCTATAGTAACAACCCACACATTGTTAGTATAAGAATCATCACTTATATACAGTAAATATATGCATTCCTATTGCTTATTATTGCCTAACATATTTTCTGTGAGAACATACGGCCTCTTAAAATAGCAAAAACAAAGGGGGGGGGGAAGGGAAAAGAGAGACAAAAAAGTCTGTTGCTACAAGCAGCAGAATACCAACACACAAATAAAAAGACACAAACCCAGAACATCTTTTTTTTTATTTAAGCTTGAAAAGGACATCTCATATTAGATACACATGATGTGTGCCCCTTACCATCCCAAAATAATTAAACTAGCATCTCGCCAATGTTTTGAAACCCAGTTTGCTAGTGTATCATCTAGTGTTGTAAAAAAAAAAACAGTTTTTTTTCTGACGTGAAAAAAAACATGAAAAAAAACTGTGAATAAAACATTTTTTTTTTCATAACTACTAAATTTCAAAATTTTAAGGCATTTATCGTTTAATATGTCTGTTTTAGAGTTTATACTAAGTACTTATCTTACTTTTAAATCTACTATATTTTTCTGGTTCAGTAGAAAAAAAATTACAAAAATATTGGTAACATTGACTGAAGTTTTCTTTTACGAATGGGGACTTCCCGAAAAGTCAATAGGTTGCGTGAGAAGGAATACCCGTTCCCCATTGTTTGGATTGATACTCGCTATTTGAACTAGTGCTGCCAGGCCCTACAAATTTATCTGTAGACCTACGAATCTTTTCAAAAAATTATGAAATTTAACTAAGGTTTTTTGCCTCTTTTTATTACTTGTTGTGCTTTCCTTATATTCGTATAGTTGTTAAACTCGCAGCGTATAGTGATACTGAGTCACTGTCAGTAATTATGAATAATTTCCTTGCAACCGTTGGCGTAAACCAACGATTGAAAACAAATAAAGTTCCTATTTTGTATGATAATAGTTTTAAATTCAAACTTAAAAGACCTTAATACATTACTATCGGCGCAGTCTGCATTCACAGTGTGTACTTTGCTCACAATTTAAAATTGCAATCTCAAAAGCTTTTGCATGCAATACAACCAGTAAAAGAACATGTAACTATTTCTGAAGTTATGGATCTAGAGGGGACAGAAGAAGAAACAGAAAATTCCAACTCCGACCGAACTAGTGTTGGTAGTGTTGATACTAGTGAATGTGGTACCGATATAGAGGATTAAAAAAAATATATATGTTACCTACATAGATACAATTATGAATCATTATGTAAGATATTATATGATTTAGTAAAGTTTAAAACACACATGTAAAATGTAAGTTTCATAAATAAAACTATAATTTATCAAATATATTGTTTTCTGAAAAAAAAAAAAAAAATTTGAAAAAAAACAAGGGTGCCAGGTTTTTTTTATGTTTTTTTTTTCACAAATGTGAAAAAAACATTTTGTTGTTTTTTTTTTCAGTTTGCAACACTAGTCTCATCTCATTGTCTTCCATAATAGATTCATTAATTCGATGCTTCGCACTACAACCTCTCTAGCACGTGCTGTGCAGCTCACTTTATTATTGTGAATGATCAAATGCAAAGGGAGTACACGTTATAAGTTATAAATTGTTCTATTGATATTCACCCAGGTCTCACTGAAATATTTTCTTCATACACTGCAGTACTTTTGTCGAACACTCTCACTGCCCACCTCCTGCCTACCAATAATTCCAAACACTCCTCCTTTTTCATACCAGTTACTAACTGTATTCTGCAGTAATTTCCACAAACAAATCAAGTTACTGAACTGATAGGCAATAGAAAGGAGTTTGATAGGCTATGCAGGGAGGGAAACAGTGATGGTTGGGAACTGGTAACAGGGAAAAGGGCAATTAGAACAAGAAGGGCTTCTGATTCTTATGTTGTTAGTGTGCAAAATAGGTTTGCCCTGTTGCCAGAGTTAGACATGGATGAGCCTTCTGTAGCTGTAGGTGTAGGGAATAAGTAGCAGACTTGTGGAAAAAGCTGTGAAGTCTGGTAGGCAGGGATCTGCTAGGTAGTAGACATGGACGAGGTGTTGTCCCATTGGTGCAGGAAAAATTAGGATCAGATTTCCAGGTCATGAGTTCCTTCAAACCTAGTGCTAGTCTTGCTCAGGTAGTAGAACATATAAGTTCTTTGTGGAAGGATTTCACATATCAGAATCATGTAGTGATAGTGGGAGGAGCGGGAAATAGTTTGGGCAGGAATGATAGGTATAGTATCAGAGATGACCTGGAGAAAATAGCAGAAGCAACGTGTCACACTCGGGTAGGTGATGTCAGTCTTGAGATGCTATGATCAGCCACAGATGAACTCTGCTGTGAGGCGAGTGAATCTGGAACTAGAACGGGTTCTTATGTCTGATATTGGCTCCTGCATGGGCTTGGTACCTGTAGATGCTATTGATAGGTGGGGTTATACTAGGCATGGCCTACACCTCAATAGTAGAGGGAAGGGGGTTCTTTCAGATCTCATAGCAAAACGATTAATTGGGGCCACAAATTCACATTAAAAGATTCCTGTTGTTAATGGTGTTAGGGCAGCTCCTTTTTTAGATTAGGGTCGAGTATTAGGCAGAGAGTTTTAACAGAAATTAGTTTAAACAATAATGAGTTTTCAGATACCAAAATTACAAATTGTGTAGGGATTAATTTATTACATCAGAATATCCGAGGGCTATCAAACAAAGTGGATGAATTGCTAGTCCACATAAAAGAGTTAAATGCTATCAATAGAATTGATTTTTTTTGCTTATCTGAACACCATATAACTACAGGAATAGGTATGTCAAATGTAACTGACTTTAATTTACTTCTCATTATTGTATAACAAACTTGGAAAAAGAAGGAGTTGTGACTTAGGTTAGAAATGGTTATATTTTTGAGAATATAAGTATTAGCAAGTATTGTCTTGCTAAGCATTTTGAAGCCTGTGCTACCCGGCTAAAATTCAATGATGAAATTTTCTTTGTAGTAACTGTATTCAGTTATACAATCAAGCCATCTATTAATGGACTTTCAGATCACGATGCCCAGTTATTAACTATCAACACTTCAATAGAAACTAGCACCAAGGGTAATATTTTTATAATAAATGATGAATCAGTTACTTGTTTTAGAAAGTGCCTCAACACCACTAACTGAGAACATGTTTACAGTGCACATGGTATTGCTTCTAGAATCAGTCAGAACACTAATGTTAAAACACATTACAAGCAGTACTGCAAAATACTGAAAAACATTATTGAAGAATCTAAAAGTATGCACTACAAACAGAAAATTCATAACTCTGAAAATAAAATTAAGACAATATGGGACATTGTAAAAAAAGAAACAGGAAAAAATAATCAAAACATAAATGACATTTTTATCAAAGAAAAATAAATTGACTGCCAGTAACTCAGACACAAAATATGGATTTTGTCAGAACAGACTTCCAACACTATGTCTATAAATTTAGCTACTCCACAAGAAATAAGAAAATTATCAAGTCTCTTAAGAACAAATACTCAGGTGGTTATGGTGGGATTTCCAGTAGATTAATTAAGCTGTGTTCCACACAATTAAGCTATATAGTAAGTTATCTGTTTAATATATCTTTACTTGAGGCTACCTTTCCAGAAAGGCTTAAGTGTGCTGTAGTTAAACCACTCCATAAAAACAGGTATAAGTCTTCTGTGTCAAATTACAGCCCTATTTCATTACTAACAGCCTTCCCCAAAGTTTTTGAGAAAGCAATGTACAATAGAGTCCATGAACACATTAAAAACAATAAAATTCTAACTAAATCATAATTTGGTTTCCAAAAGGGTCATTCAACAGAACAAGCTATATTTGCATTCACTGACAATATTTTAGAATGAATAAATGATAAATTAATTGCTGTGGGAATTTTTTTTGACTTATCTATGGAATTTGACAGTGTACATCATATATGGGCAACCCCCGGCCTCGGGCCGGATCCAGCCCTCCACCAGCTTTGATCCGGCCCGCAAGAGATTCAGAAATTTCAAATAGCGCGCCAACAAAATCTGTATTTATTCAAATCATAAAGACTAAACTTGATAAATAATATTATTAAGCGTGGTAAATAAAAAAAAAGTGTGAAATATTTATCGCCTTTTTATTCACTACTACCTACTTATTTCTTACCTATGACCCGCGACCTGATTAAGTCCCGAAATTACAACCTTAGCTAAGTAAAAGTTGCCCATACCTGGTGCACATCATGAAATTCTGATACAGAAATTAAAGTATTATGGTATAGATGGTATTGTTAATAAATGGCTCAGTTCTTACCTTCTGAATAGAAAACAAAGTGTCAATGGAGAATTTTAAGGCTGCCTTATGTGGTCCACTGTTTTCTGATTGGGAATTAATCAGATGTGGAGTGCCTCAGGGTTCTATATTGGGGCCAATATTGTTTTTAATATATATAAATGATCTACCCTTTGTTGCATCTAAAAACTGACAATTTGTTCAATTTGCAGATGACACAGGCATAGGAGTTAAAAATACTCCACATTTATCTACAGAATATATTTCAAATTATGTCTCTGACCTTATTAACAAATGGTTTACCGCTAAAGTCTTGTCTTTAAACTTTGATAAAACTCAGTATATGCAATTCAGAAGGCTACATCAAACAGGTTAATACCACATATAGACATAAAATTTGCAGGCCAGTCCATTCAAGAAGTAGAGTGCATGAAATTCCTAGGTTTTCATATTGATCATAGTTTAAATTGGAAGGTACATGTATCTGACTTACAAAAGCGATTGGTTGCAGCCACATTTGCAATTCGTACAATTTCAGCTATAGGTGACCTCCTATTGGGGGGTTCACAGGAGGCCAAAATGGAGCTACGTGGTTTATGCACGCTCCCCTAGTGTGTACTCTGGTAGTAAAATATTTTTTTATACAAGAACCCATTGAGATCCCATCTTGAAATTTTGCATGCATGAAGTCAGTTAGACTGTACAACACATAATTTTTATAAAAAATCCAAGGGTACATATTTTGGAAGCTACAAAAAAAAAATAATAATAATAATAATAATTTTTAAAAATTTTCAAATTTAGGCAGCATAATCATGTTACATGTCAAGGGAATTCGTAGAGGAAAACAATGGTGCAAGTTTGAGCTCTCTACGCTGTACAGTTTTGGAGCTCTCTAGGTTGTACAGTTTTTGAGCTACAGCATTTTAAAACAATCATAAATTTCAGATTTAAACTAGTGTTGGTGGGTACAATACCTGAAAAAAAAAAATCATCCAAATCTAATAGATCAAGGTTCTAATCATATAGTAGAATTGGTTGATTTGACATGGAATGACCCTAGTTTATTTTGCTTATTTTCACTCCTTAATGTCATACAGAATAATATTCTGGGGCAATTCTACTCATAGAGACAAAGTGTTCAGAGCCCAAAAGTGTGTAATAAGAATTATGTGTGGGGTTAGCAATAGAACTTCATGTAGAGTGTTGTTCAAGAAGTTAGGGATTTTAACATTGGTGGCTGAGTATAAATACACATTAATGTCCTTTGTAGTCACAAATTATACTTTGTTTAAAACAAATAGTAAAATTCATAACTATGGCACTAGAAGTAAAAATAATCTTCACAAGGATTACAAATCATTGGCATTTGTTCAAAAGGGAGTCTGATATTCAGGGATAAATATCTTCAATAAGCTCCCAACAAACATTAAATGTCTAGTAGATGATAAGAATAAATTCAGGAAAAATTGAAAGAGTTTTTAATGGCAATTCCTTCTACTCTGTCGAAGAATTTACTTCTAAGGTATCTACAAAATAAACTGTAAGTAGTTTGTGTAAATGTAGTCAACATAATTAATGTACCATGTATGATACGACTGCACATCTTCTGGTGTATGTATTATTTTGTTATGCAGCTGTTTTTCTGTAAATTGATAACCTTCCACATCTCACAGAGCCAGTCTCTTATAACGCAATTAATGGAAAATGAATGTATTACCTTCCTTTGCACTCTTTACACTTATATTTGGTAACAATAATGTAATAATAGTTATCTCCAAGGTTTAGAAAACCAATCATCTCTCATCTGTTCCCTCATCAAACAACCCATTATCAACTGATGTTTATGTACCCAGATATTTATCATTTTTGCCAGTTGCAACCAATAAGCCCATAATGTTCCATCATACAAGGCTCATTTTTGACATAAAATGAAACCAGGTCTATTGGAGATCGCGATTCCGTAACAACAACATTAAATAATATCGTTGTAATATTGCTGCAGTCAATAGCAAGACGTATGATTTGCAAGCAACAATTCTGTTGTAATACAGCCAGGATAATTATTTCAACCAGAAAGTAGGTTGTAATGCAGCCTTGACCAGCATGAAACAGTTGAATGTACTTCGGAAAGAATTTCTAGCGGAGTCTTGCGTTTGACCACTGCAGTATTATGATGCCAACAGAAGGTGGAATCGCGATCTCCACTAATCCCATGAAACCTTTCTAAAGGTATCCCTAATTTTTTGTTGAGAGATACACTCACAAAAAAACAGAATGTTTAAAGGAATATACAAATATATATAAACTAAGAATGAGAAGGAAACCACACCCTGGATCAGCAGGCCAAGTTTTTCTACTATTTTCTTACTTTAGACTACTGAAATATAATGACACCAATTCTTTGCGGAATCACGATCTCTAGTAATCCCAGATAACGTATTCTTCCCCATGTGATGGAAGTTTTGGATCTGAAGCAGTAATACCGGCGAAAGTTGTGGTTAAACAGTATTGCACTCTAGACACGAATACCAAATGATAATTGATGGCATTGTATGAGAGACAAGAATTTTATTACTTAGTTTAAGTTGCCTTCGTAGACATAAAATTTCTGACATTATTACTTCATGCAAATGGAAGTCGTTACACCTAACTGTCACGATTTCTATGACCAAACGAAACTGTTTAGTTTGAAATGATCACTGTAACGATAATTTTTATGTTATTTCAGCAGTGCTGATAGCAATTAGCAGTTCCTCAGCCTTTCATATTTCGGCATTTTTAATTAAATTCTTGGCAAATTCCCTAAAGAGCTATGAACCGGGGACAATCATTATTCAACGGTATGACATAACGTACCAGATTCTTCCTCCCCAATGTTAAATTGCTCAAATGGCATAAAACTCATGTTCCCACAATCATGAGTTTAACCTCATGTAATATGCTCGCATGGCATAGCTAACATTTAATTATCTACAGCATCTTTCGGGAATCACAAATCTAATAAGAAAGGATATTTAACAGTCCTTGAAACATATTTTTTTTTTTTTAAAAAATAACCTCATTACAAAATGGAACTAAAATCCTAAATAATAATAATAAAAAAATAACATTCACGCCAAACTCACCTGTACTCAATGCCATGCTTCCTGCGTGTTTATGTTTACTTTTTTTTTGTTGTGTGCAAAAGTATTAACAGTAAAGAGAGTACCATTCTAAAGACGTTAATACCGTCATGATCAAAGAATCTATACATAATACATTTTATGTTATAAATATTATAACCCAATGGCAATTATTATTTTTTAAATTAATTTCATTTAATTGCGATGGAGCACATTCCCATATACTACACAATACTAATTTTTTTTTCTAGAGATCCCGATGTAAGAAACTACCTACGTGGAATGAGGAAAGTTGGCCATTTACAAACAAACAATTGCTTAACAAAATAGATATGTACATCAGCTGTGAAGAATTTGTGTCAAGTACATCAGCAGACGTACAGTCACAGTATCACTATTACATTAATTACATCAAATACAATTTACACAAATTACTGGCAATTATTTTATAGATACGGAGTAGGAGTTATCAATTAAAAATTCTTTTAATTTTTCCTGAATTTAATATTATCATCTGTTAGGCATTTAAGATGAGTTGTGAACTTATTGAGTATATTTATTCCTTAACTAGCATTTACCCGTTGCTTCGCACACGCGGGTCTTGGCGTGTATAGAAATACTCTGAGCTTTATTGGTTTAGTACCAAATATTAACTAGATTTCATTTAAAGAATTTCCTTCATTTTAGTTACTATCTGAGACTCAGTTTTCATTACTATAGTTCGAAATTTTTTATTACACTTATATTTTAACACAATATAATATATAAAAAATAAGAAATTAAAGGTTCATAAAACATTATGGCTAAAGGTTGAATACGAAATTTGAAACACATTTTCCGGAGGATAGAAACTACCTATTAATGCAAAAATAATTGTACCTTACTTTAGACATAAAGGCGACACGAAAGATACCGTCAGTGATAGTTTTGACAGTACATTCAACGATTGAGGAAGGAAATAAAATTTTTCGATATCTTGCTTAGTTTTCGGGATAAACTGGGATCGGATTGATATGCGGCCTGGACAAGAAATTAATTCTGCCAAAGTTACAATGAATTACATGCAGAATGTATATTTCAGTTTTTCTACTACAACTTGTGGTTACGTTGAAATGCGGCCTAGACCAGAATAAAAATAGTTATCTTGTTAACTTACAAGTCATTGTCATTTGTTCAAAAAGGGGTCCGATATTAAGGGATACATATTTTCAATATGCTCCCAACACATATTAAATGTCTAGTACATGATAAGAATAAATTCAGGAAAAAATTGAAAGAATTTTTAATTGACAACTCCTTCTACTCTGTCGAAGAATTTATTTCTAAGGTATATAAAAAATAAATGCCAGTATCTTGTGTAAATTTAGTTCACATAATTAATCTACCATGTATGCTATGACTGTACATCTCCTGGTGTATGTATTTAGTTTGTTACGTAATTGTTTACGGTACCATATATGTTATGACTGTACATCTTGTGGTGTATGTATTATTTTGTTATGGATTTTTTTTTAATGCACATCTTCTGGTGTATGTATTATTTTGTAATGAAAGTGTTTAATGTACCATATATACTATGACTGTACATCTAGTGGTGTACTTATTATTTTGTTATGCTACTGTTTATCTGTAAATTGAAACTTTCCACATCCCACAGAGCCAGTCTCTTATATTGGGAACAATGGAAAATGAATGTATTGTATTGTATTGTATAACATTCACCGTAAGCTTAATTGGAAATGGCTGTAAGTAGTTTCCATCGCGATATACGTTTTGTCACTAACTTTGTTCTCATGAAATTACTAACAGTAATACATAAATTCTTTGTCCCTCATGGAACCAATCTGGTACAGACTGCATTTAGACCTAACCACAATCTCCATTAAATTGCCGCTACAGAATCAAACTATGTAGACATACCCACACATGCGTATTTGAATCGCAAACTGCATTTGCAGTAACAATATCGTTTGCCTCATCAAGATTCCTCGATTGCATAGCATAATTAAACACATTTAATTTTATCATATACTGTCAGTATAATCTGCAACGTGACGAAAGAAGGCGCAATACTAAATTCACTGAATAGCACTGTGACGCAGCCTGTAAACTTCGGAGCCGACTGCGCATGCGCAGCCGCCATCTTCGTCAGTTCAAAACATTGGTCTGTTTTCATTACCTTCCTGCTGTGAACATTTCATGTTCAGATATTTCAAGGTATTTTATAGTGCCAAATTGTGTTGCCTATAGTTACATAAACAGAGCAAGACAAAAACAACCTGGAATAACATTCCATAATTAAGTAATTATTGTTCTTGAAGTGTTTGTAATGCGGTGTCTGCAAGACATTATAGATTTCATGAGGTTTACAGTGCCTGTTTAAAAAGTTTATTCACAGCTCTCAATAGGACGACGGTGTTACCAAGTATTTGTTCATGCAAAGAACCATTTTATCTTACTATTTTTCACGTGTGGATAAAGTTTACATCGCAATGATGTGAATACATTATTCTGCGTGCTTTAGTACAGTTGTACTTAATTTAAATTGAAAGTGTATGATGAAAGTAATTGTGATAATTTGTAATATGCGATCTAGGAATCGTAATATAATTCGCAATATGTTTCAAGTGCTTAGTTGCATTTTACGTCGTTTGACTTTTTTGCTGCAACATTAAGTCAAATTGTGATTGGGTTGAAATGCAGGCTGTTGCAGAATATTCTTTTTATAGTATAAGGAACAAATTATTTGTTATTAATAATTTATTGAGCACATTGTTAGTGACACAAGCTTGTTACTTCTGATGTATGGTAGCAAGATAATAACACTGGGCAGTTCTATCATTACCGTGGCGCCATTATCTGATGATCAATACTTATGTATATTAACGAAACGAGTTGAGTAAAGAACACAATTTTTCGATATCTCACTTACTTTTTTCTTTTAGTCCAGGCCGCATTTCGACCTAACCACCTCACTTCTGAGACAGTATATCTCGGGAACGAAGCGATATATATATATAAGAATTCATCATCAGATTGTAGACCCACAGTAATGATAGACTCCCATTCCACTGATGCTGCTGACGAATTTAAATAGGTCTCTGGAATACCAGTTTATTTATTTATCGTATGATTATTTATGAGGTTCACAATAGGAAATATACATATGACAAGCTTGTACAATTTCATATCTCGAGATCTAATGTTTTAATCCAGTCAACTGCACTGATCGACGCATCATGGATTTCCGCCATTGTTCCCTTGTAGGCCCGAAGAGGACAATCAGAAACGATGTGATTTATTGTCTGTAAGGTGGCTCCACAGTCACAATTTGCAGAATCTACCCAGCCCCATTTGTATAATAAGTAGGCGCATCTGCCTTGTCCTGTTCGAATTCGGTTGATGATTCTCCACTGCCGCCTATGGAGTTCGAAACCTTGTAACCTTACTGAGGGGTCCTCAACTAGATTTTTATTGGCTACTGATGACTGCTCCCACTGAGTTTTCCACAGCTTATTGGTGTTGAAAGAGGACTCTGTGAGGTTGATTGCTGTGCGCCATGGTGGTTTTCTTGATTTCAAGCGTTGGTGTTTCGCTTGAATTATGTCTTGATGTATAGGCAGCCGAGGGTTCTTCAGGATATTTTTCCAGATTTTTAAAAGAGCTTCTGATCTTCTTAGTGCTGGGGGTGAGATGTTGCATAGCACTGGAAGCCATATGGTGTTTGTACTATGAATACATCCCGTAATTATCCTCATTGCCTGATTGAGTTGCACATCTACCTTCTTTGTATGGGACACTATTGATCCAGGATGGGCAGCAGTATTCAGCAACAGAGTATGACAGAGCTAAGGCTGTGGATCTTAGAATGTGAGCACTGGCTCCCCATGAAGTACCTAGCAAGCTTACGGAGAATATTGTTTCTCGTTTAGACTTTAGGCAGCCACATTTGAGAGATGCTGTTTGAAAGTTAGAGTTCTGTCCAGTGTTATACCCCAGATATTTTGGTGTGCCGCAAAAAGGCAATAGTTGGCCTCTGAATTTAACTTCTGGTTTATAGTGTGCTTGTCTGTTGCGCTAAATTAAATGTTGAAATAACTGTTTTCTGAGGATTTAGATGGAGGCACCATTTCTTGAAGTAGTCATCTAACTTTTCCAGATCAGCTGATAAAGTTGTTTCCTGCATCAGTAAAAGTTGGGGTTCTGGTTCACCAAACAAATGTCATCAGCGTAAGTAAATTTTCTTGAAGATGTTTCCGGTAAATCATGAGTATACAATTGAATAGGAAGGGGATGCTAAAACAGATCCTTGGGGTAAACCATCATTTAGTATAAATATTCTGCTTCTGTCAGTTATCAGAGTATATCTGAAAGTATCTATTGCTCAACATGTTGTTAAGTAGTTCTGTAAGTTTTCGACATTGGGATAATACTCAAAAATTTCAGAAGAAGTCCTTCTCGCCAAACAGTGTCATAAGCAGCTGACAGATCCAAAAAGGCAGCCACACTTACTGATTTCTTCTCAAACCCGTTTTCAATATGAGAGGTGAGAGTGAAAACCTGGTCATTACAACTTCTCCCTGGCCTAAATCCTGCTTGTTCTATGGGAATGTGTTTATTGATCACTTCAGAAATTCTGTTGTAGATCAGGCGCTCAAGGAGTTTGTATGTTACACTTAGAAGTGCTATTGGTCGATAATTTGCCACTTTCGTGGGGTCCTTATTTGGTTTCAATATGGCTAATATTTTTGTTTTCTTCATTAACAGTGGGAGGTTTCCAGTTTGTAGGATATTTGAGAAGAAGTTGGTAAGCCATCTTACTGTAGCTGGTCCACAGTGGGCCAAAAGTTCAGGATATATACCATCAAATCCAGCTGCTTTTCCCAGTTTCATTTGTTTGATTGCATCTTTGGTTTCTTCTTCATGTGCAATATATTCTGAGTAAGCAGTGAATTATTTTGAAGGTTTAAGTTGTTTTAAAGTTATTCATCTAGGATATTTTAAAAATTTCATATACGAACTGCTTTTGCTTGTAAATAGGTCTAGATCTATTCTTCTGATTTTGTAATCTTTCTCATCAAAGATTTTGAAAGGATTAAAATTACTGAAATGGAATGTGGTAAAATATAATCTATTTGAACAGCTATCTAACCTATTTGAAACAGCAATATTACGCTTAAGTCTTTTTGTATTTTTTTGCGACTGTAGGGAGAAAAAAAGTTCTGTTTCGGCATACAAAATTCCTATCAAAAATTATTTAGCAACTTGTTTTCCTTAAATTCTAATGTTTATAGGTTATATCAATTAGGGTATTTGCAAATGTGAACCCATAAGACTTCATTATGAGTAATGCGAAGGTTAAAAACGAAGAAATTCTTCCGTTCCGTATACATTCCTTGTGTTTCTTAACCCAACCAATGTGGCGACCTCCCCACCCCACCACTCTCCTCTCGGAGTCACTTCGTTGCATGGAGAAGGTCCTTTACGTGAACTCCTCTCTTTCCTTTGCTCCATGCATTCAACCATGGAGGAAGGAAATATATGGAGTCGACGCAAGAGACCTTCACTACGCATTGAAGTGAAGCAGGGCGGAGGAGGAGTGGGGGGGGGGGGCATGGCCGGAGTGGAGGGGGCATGGCCGCTTCCATACAGACACGGGGAATATGTACAAAAACCTCAAGGGGACTCTAGGATAAACGTGACACCGCAATCTGGTGATGGATTATTATGTAACTCGATATTAAAAATAAAAAATGAAGAATAAAATTTTTTGATATCCTGCTTAGTTTTCAAGATATTCTGTCCCAAATGTGAAATGGTTTTGGTTGAAATTCAGATGAAAAAATTGGTCAAAGTCAAATTTGATAATGGATTCTTATTTACAAAGACGAGACAAATGAAAAATGAAGAATACAAATTTTCGATATCTCACCTAGTTCTAGAGATATACTGTATCAAAAGTGAGGGGTCTTGAGTTGAAATGGAGAAGAAAAATTTCGCAAAAGTCAAATTTAATGATCGATTCTTATGTAAATCGACGAGACAAATCGAAAATAAAGAATACAATTTTTCGATATCTTGCTTAGTTTTTGGGATATACTGGGATTGGGTTGATATGCGGCCTGGACCAAAAATTAATTCTGCCATAGCTACAATGCATAATGGATATTTCAGTTTTTTGAAAAACCACTTGTGGTTAGGTTGAAATGCGGCCTAGACCAGAATAAAAATAGTTATCTTGTTAACATACATCGTAAGCTTAATTGGAAATGGCTGGAAGAAGTTTCCATCGCGATATACGTTTTGTCACTAACTTGGTTCTCATGAAATAACTAACAGTAATAGATAACTTCTTTGTCCCTCATGAAACAACAAAACCATTCTGGTACAGACTGCATTTAGACCTAACCACAATCTCCATTAAATTGTCGCTACAGAATCAAACTATGTAGACATACCCACACACGCCTATTTGAATCGCAAACTGTATTTGCAGTGACAACATCGTTTGCTTCATCAAGATTCCTAGATTGTATAGCATAATTTAACACATTTCATTTCATCATACAGTATAAACTGCAACGTGACGAAAGAAAGCACAATACTAAATTCACTGAATCGCGATGTAAATCACACCCCCTTAAATCTAATTTTGAACACTCGTTAAAAAGTAATGCTAGTCTATTATGTGCAAAATAGCAAGGTATGCTGATTTTCTACACTACACCAACAAAAATTTGAGAACAAAGTCATCCCATTGAGAGCTATGACTAAATATTTATAGACAGGCAGCGAAGTTTGCAACTTCTACAGCTCACTTCAACAACGATAATTAGAATTCAACTTACTTATGAAATGATATTCCAGGTTCTTTCCTGTCTGGCCTATTTGTGCAACCATACGCAACACAAGATGGCATTATAAAACACTTATACACATTACAAAATGAAATAATCACTACATCTAATACAATGTGAACATCGCAATTGTTTGGAAGCGCAATATCGCCACTGCCGCATGCGCGAGCATGCTTCACCGATTTACATATACATCTACATATATACTCTGCAATTCACAAAATTGTGGGTGGCAGAGGGTGCTCAGCACTTCTCCTCCATATATTTCCTTCCTCCATGCATTCAACGGCCACTTATAAAAATATCTTTGCCACCAACGATAGCATTTACAACAACGAATCTAAAATTGCTGGCCAGTTTTCATATGCCTTATATGTATAGTACATTCTCATTCCGTAGGTAATAAAATGTATTTTTTCCTTATAACATCTACGCATCCACCCGAACTTCTAGCCATTTTTCATCATTGTATCTCAAAATTGAAATGGTTACATTGAAATACGGTCTGGACCAGTTAAAAAATATATCGCCATTGCCACATTGAAATACAGACATAGACATGCACAGCGGTTGGTTTGTTTTCGCAGGGCCCGCTCTAGGGGGGGGGGGGGCAAACCGGGCATTTGCCCGGGGCGCTAAAATTTAGGGGCGCCATTTCGGCTGTAAGTGTGAGAAAAATATACCCAATTAACAAAAAATCCACATACCGATTTATTCGTTCGTTAAAAACTTACAATTCTTAGCTATTTGGGTGCGCCCCTAGAGACTTCGAAGAGACGGGGCGCGGTCCTCATAGGGGCGCGCCGTTGTTCTGCCGCCTCGGTGGAATTGCGAAATAGGAGCAACTTCAAAATGCGCCGCGTCCGCGCCACGTCTCTTCTGTGTGAATTGGGCCTTAGCACGCGAGTAGAACGCTGTTTCGACTTTTTCTGGCTCAACTTGCTTATTATTCCTAATTCTTAAAGTGGTTTCATTACACAACAGCATTAGTCTTACTATTACGTTATTAGTGATAAGTGGAAGTTCATAAAATTTACTTCAGGATTTTATAATTTCTAAAGGTAAGTACATCTATGATTAAACTGTTATTTAGTTGGATATACGACATAAATGCACAACCACGTAATTGCACAACGACATAAGCGCACAACGACAAAAGCGCACAACAGATGCGCGGAAGGGGGGGGGACTGTTACACTTGACCTTTGCTACCTGCGCTGATTCCGACGTTATACTGCCCACAAGTTACTAGACACGGCGAAAAGGAGTGTTTTTAGCAATTGCAGTTAGGCTCTAAAACAAGGAATCGATAGTGCTTGACGGGAGATGCTGAGTATTTATTTTATTGAATTGATGAACCAAATCAATATGGATCTTAGTTATTGGAAATCGAAGTGGAATATTTTGCATAATAATTTCTTCTCGTAATCCGAGCCTCACAGATTTGTTGTAAAAAATAGATATAGGCACTGAAAGTGTTATGGTTGGGTTAAAGTACACACGCTATCTTTGATCGCTTGTGAAAATACTGTAGTTTAGTGGGTGTGGGACAGTACTTATAATCATTAATAAATAAATAATATTAACAGCTACTGATTACCGATTAGTTACTTCACATACAATTAGTATCTTCAATTTCGAATGTTAACTGCTAATATATAATAACCCATGATGCATATTATATATACGAATGCGGTTTCTAGATACTCTAATTGCTGCATTTGCCGTTTCAACAAAAAGAAATTCATTAAATATTTTAGTGAATGTGAATAACTTTGTCAGTTGGTTTAATAAGTGCATTGCGCGACAATTCACTCCACAACATCATTTTAATATATATATATATATATATATATATATATATTGTGAACTTGGAACGTATTCCGTTTAAGCCTATAGAAATTGCCATTCTGTATACTAGTTTCTGCATTTGCAGCAAATTTACGGATCGTATCCTCCGCGAATAAGCTTTGACTGTATAGCAACACTAGACTTTCTTTATGTTCACAGGGTATGGAAAATATTTTGTGTTGTGCACAAATATTTTCTATATCGACTGAGAATATGGTTTTAGCTTATCTAGAACAAGGATAAATATTTACTTTTTATATTATTTTATTGTGTACATTATTTGAGTTATGTGCGTGCCTCTTCCAAAATGTCTGATGGTCAAAGAAAACTATCTGGTTACCAGTACAAAAAAAGAAGGTTGGGAAAGGAAGCGGAAAGGCAGAATCAATCCGGGGCGTTAAAAAATATACTGTATTCAGGGTTTACCAAAACAAATCTTAGAATCCAATATCAGGTCGGGATACAAAAGAGGTACAGAATCGTCAGAGAGTAATAGCATACAAATGAACGAAGTTTCTAAACCAATTGGAATTGACACCAACGTGAGACTCACAGAAGGCGTTCTAAAACTTTGTGGCCAAGAATTTTACGAGACGCCGTAAGAAGCTTTTTAGTAAGGCAATGTCCACCTAAACTATTACATAGTTACAAATTTCCTTCCAATGACACAGGTCGACATTTAGCGCAAAATATTCTGCACGAATTTTAAGCAACGGAGAGCAAATATTGCGAGATTAGCTACTACCTTTCACAAAACTGCGTTTACTGCTTCTGTTGCAAAATTTTCGGCTGTTTAGTTAGTTCTCTCTCAAAGGAGGTTTTTAAAAATTGGAAGCACCTCGGCGAAACTTTAAGAGAGCATGAAATTTCGAAAAATCATATTCAGGCACAAAAATCATGGCTATAAATGAACGAAAGATTAAATTGTTGTAAAACTGTAGATGCTGCCACTCAAAGAGTTATTACGTAATGCCTAAATAAATCATTGGAATGAGGTGCTTCTAAGAATCGTTGCAATTACCAAAATGCTTGGTAAAAGTTGTCTGGTTTTTCAAGGTACAAGCGACAAGTTGTTTGAGCATAATAACGGTAATTTCTTAAAAATAGTTGAGTTACTGTCTGAATACGATCCCATTATGGAAGAGCACGTGCTTGAGTGCTCTAAAAAGTACAGACTAAAGCTCAATATCTTGGGAAAAGTATACAAACCGGGATAGTAGATCTGCTGCATCAAAGCATCTGCTGCATCAAAGTCTCATGTTATTAATGAAATAAAAAAAATTCAAATATTTTTCATAATTTTAAACTGTACTCCTGACTTTAGTAAGATACAGCAAATTACTCTTGTAATCAAATACGTTTCAACCAATAAATTTAATCCTGATGTTGAAATTAAAATTAATGAAAGCTTTTAAGGCTTCTTACCAGTCGAAAGATCCACAGGAAAACAAATGCCTGATACTATTGTTGGAGATCTTAATGACTTGGGTTTAAATTTGCAGGATATCGGAGGCCAATGACTGACAACGGGTATAATATGAGGGGCAATAAAGCAGGAGTGCAATCTAGAATTAAACAATATAATTCGCGAGCATTCAATGTTTTGTGTAGTAGCCATTCTCTCAATCTTGTTATTAATGGCAAAAGCATCCTTGGAAGCCGCTAATTTCTTCAACATGGTCCAAAAAAATATATTTATTCATTTCGGCATCTACTTTTCGATGGGCAATACTTTTAAAGCATGTTCAGGGTTCAACTTTGAAAACATGGAGTGACACTAGTTGGGAGAGTAGGATAGTGGCATTAAACCCTTTAAAATTTCATTTGGGAGATGTATACGACGCCTTGCTAAGCATTTACGAAAACCAAGAAATTGATAATTTAATGATGTAGCCATTTTCGCAATTGAATATGAAATTGCTGATGAAGTAAATTTAAAGATGTAATAAAAAATTCGCAAACTGAAAGTAAGAAAAAAGTTTTTTTGTGATTTTAGCGTATTTGATGTAATCTCGTTTTATTTTCAAAATAATGGCATTTAGATTGTTTGTGTGATAATATCCATCTGTAATAACATTTAAAAATGTAAAAAAATATGGTTAATTTGTGGCTATGTACAGATATTTCATAATTAATTTCTCTATTTTGAGCAGCTTGATCAAAATTCAATAACTTTATTTATGAATATACGATTTTATTAAAATTAAAATAAAATATTTTATTCGATTAAAAATTAGTTATTTTTTAAATAAAAAAATATATAATTCTACATAATCTTAAGGGGCGGCAAATTGTCTATTTGTCCGGGGCGGCAAACCGCTAGAGCGGGCCCTGGTTTTAGTGATTACACTTCATCACTATACAATACAATACAATACATTCATTTTCCATTGATCCCAATATAAGAGACTGGCTCTGTGGGATGTGGAAAGTTGTCAATTTACAGATAAACAGTTGCATAACAAAATAATAAGTACACCACTAGATGTACAGTCATAGTATACATAGTACATTAAACACTTCCATTACAAAATAATACATACACCACAAGATGTACAGTCATAACATATATGGTACCGTAAACAATTACATAACAAACTAAATACATACACCACGAGATGTACAGTCATAGCATACATGGTAAATTAATTATGTGAACTATTTCTATACAAGATACTGGCAGTTATTTTTTAGATACCTTAGAAATAAATTCTTCGACAGAGTAGAAGGAGTTGTCAATTAAAAATTCTTTCAATTTTTTCCTGAATTTATTCTTATCATCTACTAGACATTTAATATGTGTTGGGAGCATATTGAAGATATGTATCCCTGAATATCGGACCTCTTTTTGAACAGATGACAATGATTTGCAAGTCTTGTGAAGATCATTTTTACTTCTAGTGCCATAATTGTGTATTTTACTATTTGTTCCAAACAAAGTATAATTTGTTACTACAAAGGACATTAATGTGTGTATACACTCAGATGCTAATGTTAAAATCCCTAACTTCTTGAACAGCTCTCAACATGAAGTTCTATTGCTAACCTCACACATAATTCTTATTACACGCTTTTGGGCTCTGAACACTTTGTCAATATGGGTAGAATTGCCCCAGAATATTATTCCATATGCAATAAGGAGTGAAAATAAGCAAAATAAACTAGCTGCCTCATACGGAGATCACCTAAAGCTGAAATTGTACAAATTGCAAACGTGGCTGCTCCCAATCGCTTTAGTAAGTCAGAAACATGTACTTTCCAATTTAAATTATGATCAATATACAAACCTAGAAATTTCACACTCTCTACCTCTTGAATGGACTGGCCTGCAAATTTTATGTCTATATCAGGTGTTAATCTGTGTGATGTACTGAATTGCATATACTGAATTTTATCAAAGTTTAAAGACAAGCCATTAGCTGTAAACCATTTATTAATCAGTTCAAAGACATAATTTGAAATATATTCTGTAGATAAATCTGGAGTGTTTTTAATTCCTATTTTTGTGTCATCTGCAAATTGGACAAATTTTGAGTTTTTAGATGAAACACATGGTAGATCATTTATATATCTTAAAAACAATAGTGGCCCCCAATATAGAACCCTGAGGTACTCCACATCTGATTAATTTCCACTCAGAAAACAGTGGACCTCTTAAGGCAGCCTTAAAATTCTCCATTGACACTTTCTGTTTTGTATTTAGAAGGTAAGAACTAAGCCATTTATTAACAATGCCATCTATACCATAATACTTAAGTTTCTGTATCAGAATTTTATGATCTATACAGTCACAAAAAATTCCCACAGGAATTAATTTATCATTTATTCCTTTTAAAATATTGTCAGTGAATGCAAATATAGCTTGTTCTGTTGAATGACCCTTTTGAAAACCAAATTGTGATTTAGTTAGAATATTATTATTTTTTAGATGTTTATAAACTCTATTGTACATTGCTTTCTCAAAAACTTTTGAGAAGGTTGTTAGTAATGAAATTGGTCAATAATTCGATACGGCTGCCTTATCTCTCTTTTTATAGAGTGGTTTAACTACAGCATAGTTAAGCCTTTCTGGAAAAGTACCCTCAAGTAAAGATATATTAAATAGATAACTTAGTATATTACTTAATTCTGTGGAGCACAATTTAATTAATCTGCTGGAAATCCCATCATAACCACTTGAGTATTTGCTCTTAAGGGGTTTGATAATTTTTCTTATTTCTTCTGGAGTAGCTAATTTTATAGACATAGAGTTAAATTTTTCTTGGAAGCCTTTTTTGACAAAATTCATACTGTGTGTCACTGAGCTATTAGCAGTCAACTTATCGGCAACAGATAAAAAATGTTTATTAAAATTATCAGCAATTGAAAAATTAGATTCTACGGAATTTTCTTTTGACAAAAATATTATTACATGATTGATTACTCTTTACTGTTTCCTTTTTTACAATGTCCCATATTGTCTTAATTTTATTTTCAGAATCATGAATTTTATGTTTGCAGTATATACTTTTAGATTCTTTAATAACCTTTCTTCAGTATTTTGCAGTACTTTTTGTAATGTGTTTTATCATTAGCATTCTCACTGTTCCTAGAGGCAATATACAACTTCCTTTTATTAATGCATGGTGCCAATAGTTATCCAAGGCTTTTGTTCTTTTTGAGAAGCACGACACGTTTTCAAGGGGAAGCAACTTTCAAAGAAATTTAATACAATGCAACTAAAAATGTTGTATTTTTCATCCATTCCTTGAACACAGTAAACCTGTTCCCAGTTTGTGGTATCCAGGCACTTTCTAAAATAACTAACTGACTCATCATTTATTACACCCTGAAGTTTAAAGACATTACTCTTAGTGCTAGTTCCTCTTGAAGTGTTGATGGTTAATAACTGGGCATCGTGATCCGAAAGTCAATTGATGGATGGCTTGATGATATAACTGAATTTTTAGGTATCTAGGAAAACATTGTCTATAGCTGAGTGACTATTATTCATTATTCTAGTTGGAAAATTAACTACCTGACTTAAATTGAATGAACTGACTAATGATTCTAACATGACTTTACAGGGTAAGTTATTTAGAAAATCTACATTAAAATCACCACATACGACTATGTTGACTTCTTTTCTGCTTAAAAATGTTAATAAGAGTTCAATCTGGTTCATAAAAACAGAAGAGTTTCCCGATGGTGCTCTATATACTGTTACTATTATGAAAATTTCATTATTGAAACTTAGCTGTGTAGCACAGGCTTCAAAATGTTGGTCAACACAATATTTGCTAATTCTTATATCCTCAAAACTATAACCATTTCTAACATAAGTGACAACTCCTCCTTTCTCCAAGTTTGTTCTACAATAATGAGAAGTAAATTAAAGTCAGTTACATTTGACATACCTATTCCTGAAGTTATATGGTGTTCAGACAAGCATAAAACATCAATTCTATTGATATCATTTAGTTCATTTATGTGGACTAGTAATTCATCCACTTTATTTGTTAACCCTCTGATATTCTGATGTAATAATGATGTAATGATGTAATGATGTAATGATGGCACTCGATTTCAGGCACAAGGGTGTGGGAAGATTTTCTTTTTTAGGTAAGGGTGTCAGGGATTGGAATGAGTTACCAAGAGAAACGATGAATAATTTACCGAAAACTTTGAAGGAATTTAAAGATAAAATTTGTAGAGGGCAAATGTAGGTGGGTGCAGGATAGGGGGAAGATAGCTGTGTAGGGAAATTGCCACTGGAGCCTGTGCTCCATTGCAATTAAATTAAATTAAATTAAATTAAATCCCTACACAATTTTTAATTTTGGTATCTGAAAACTCATTATTGTTTAAACTAATTTCTTTTAAAACTGTCTGTCTAATACATGATCCTAATCTAAAAAAGGAGCTGCCCTAACAACAGGAATCTTTTCATGTGAATTTGTGGTCCCAATTAATTGTTGTGCTTTGAGATCTGAAAGAACACCCTTCCCTCTACTATTGAGGTGTAGGCCATGCCTAGTATAACCCCACCTATCAATAGCATCTACAGGTACCAAGCCCACGCCAGAGCCAATATCAGACATAAGATACCGTTCCAGTTCCAGATTCACTCGCCTCACAGCAGAGTTCATCTGTGGCCGATCATAGCGTCTCAAGACCGACATCACACTGACCCGAGTGTGGCACGTTGCTATTGCTATTTTCTCCAGTCATCTCTGATACTATACCTATCATTCCTGCCCAAACTACTTCCCACTCCTCCCACTATCACTACATGATCCTCATCTGTGAAATCTTTACACAAAGAACCTATATCTTCTACTACCTGAGCAAGACTAGCACTAGGTTTGAAGAAACTCATGACCTGGAAACCTGATCCTAATTTTACCTGTGCCAATGACCCAACACCTCGTCCATGTCTACTACCTAGCAGCAAGACTTTCTTTTTCCCTAATCCCTGCCTACCAGATTTAACTACACAGCTTTTCCTACAAGTCTGCTGTTTTTCACCTACACCTATAACTAGAGAAGGCTCATCCCTGTCTAACTCTGGCAACAGGGTAAACCTATTTTGCACCCCACCAACAAAAGATTCAGAAGCCCTTCGTGTTCTAATTGCCCTTTTCCCTGTCACCAGTTCCCAACCATCTATGTTTCCCTCCCTGCGCAGCGTATCCAACTCCTTTCTGGCGTCTATCAGTTCAGCCTCAAGGGCACTAATCCTTACCTCCTGCTCCAATATCTACCTACTTTTGAATCAATCTTTACAGAACCATGGGAGAGCCTCCTCAATTTCCCCAACCTCGACGCCACTACAAATCGGTCCCCAATGAAACCATTTCTCACATCCTTCGCAAAAAATTCCAACGTTCAAAAATCTACGGCAATGTCCACAGTTTTTACTCATGATTACAAGAAACTAACAACAACAAAGTACACAATGCTAGAGAGAAAATTTGTTGAACTTAAGCTTACAAAAGCAAAAACTGCTAAATTAATTAACAAGTAAGCTTTATCTAAATATATTTATGCTCTATAACAAAAATTTGAACTTAAGCCTGGCGTTCAAATTTGTAAACAAACACAGAAAATAAACACGGAACAGACCAAAGCACTAAATTACAAATAACTTTTTATTGCGCGAATAAAAACTCTCACTAACGCTCACAGTAGTAAAATGTATTACAATTAAGAGATTCGAATTACTATTACAACAAAAATTAACTATATTTATTTATAATTTAAATACACACGTTCGTGCGTTACGTGTTTCCGCGTTATTCCAGAGAGACTTTAACACTGCAATCATTAAAGTAGCTTAATTATTATTAACAGTGATTGAATGCCTCATGCCTTTTGTTGCTCCCAGAAAATTCTTGTTCAGGTTGCATTTCGACCTAACCACAATCATACTGATATGGCCGCTTCAAAATCAAGCGATGCAGATACACTTAAACCCATGAAATGCATAGCTAAATACATTTTTTGTAATGACAGGATTTCAGGATTCGAAGTACGCCCAGCATAAATTATAAGAATTGATTTCAAAATACAACTTCTGTTTGAACTGCAAAAGTATCACCATGTAGAGTTTATTCTTTTGGTTAGGTTGAAATGCGGACTGGAGCAGATTAAAAACTTCACCAAAGGCACAAGTAACTGTTTGACTTACGATAGCTCGAGAACCTCCACTAAACGATATAATTTTTTATCACTATCAAATTGCGGGGATACGATATAGTGAAAATCCTGTACTATCTATATGAGGCACAAAATTTCTTACCATAAATATGACACTTCTGTTACTCATATTGAAGAGTTAATATATTGTATAGTGGTTTGAGTAACGATTTTCTTTTAATTATACGTATCAAAATACATGAAACCGGGAATATGTGGCCAGAGACAAATAAAATCGTCTGTTGTTAAACGCTTGAAATTAATTTTTATATTACAAATAATGTTCTCGGGTGACTAGCCGAGTTATAGGAGTGTTATAGAAATCACACGATATTTCGGCGCTCTGAATCATCGGCGCCATCTTCCGGTGAAGTGAGGACAGGAACGTGCGAAATTGCTGAGCTAGACCAGATTACCGCTGCTAACCTCTGATTGGTCGGCTGTAGAACCAGTCGTAGCAGGGGTCAAATCTCGTTGCAGCTTGAATCGATGCCAAGGTGGTGTTACGGCTAGATTTGATGTGCTTTTTTCACATGGCATGTAGCGGACGGGCTTAAAGTCATCGCTCCTTCGAAGATGATATCCGAAAACAAAGCATTCACCATAAATTGTTTATCAAACTGATGGGTCAACACGGATCCGTTGCGGGCCTCATATTGAGCCATGCTGCCACGTGATTGGTCAGATTTGTAACCAATCGTAGCCGGGGTCCTGCCTCGTATCAACACATCGTTCGATAGAAGGAAAAATCAGAAGGCAAAAACTTTCCCGTAAGCTGATCATTAATGCTTGAGTAACAAATTGCTTGCTTATGTTACTACCGAACTTCCCGTTGATCTGGACGCGCCGTGTAATGCGTCCCGGTCGCGCTGACGACGAATAGTATTGATTATTGGCGTCCAGGCTTCACTCAGCTGGTACCCGCTGTCGCGGTTGACGAGGTTAGACGCGAGACGAATTTCTACTGCTTCTGTAAGGATGCTGTTCCAGAAGCTCCCAGTATGCGCCAGTACTCTGGTATTTTCGAAATCAAAACCATGGCCATGTTCGATGCTGTGTTCTGCCACCGCAGACTTGTCTTTCTGCCCCAGACGAACGAGTCGTGCATGTTCTAGACAACGTTGGTGAACACACCGCACCGTTTGGCCAATGTAGCTCTTTCCACATTCACAACTAATGCTATATACCCCAGGTGTCCGCAGAGCAAGGTCATCCTTGGGGGAGCGCAAGATGTTCTTCACCTTCGGTGGTGGCAGGAAAATGGTCTTGATTCCACATTTTGATAGAATCCGTCCTATCTTGGACGTCGTGGCGCCAGAGTATGGCAAGAAGGTTAGACGATCAGGTGGCTCCTTGTTGGTGTTGTTGAGCCTACGTGTCGGCTCTCGGAATGCCAGTCTTATTTGATAATCAGTGTACCCATTGCGTCGAAAGGTCTGACGCAGATGACTCAATTCACCGGGTAGACTATCAGCATCGCATATCGCTCGCGCCCTATGTACAAGTGTGCTGAGTACCGTCTTGCGCTGTGCCGGATGGTGATGGCTACGCGCGTTCAGGTATAGATCTGTGTGCGTCGGTTTTCTGTACACAGAATGTCCTAGAGTTCCTTTCTATTAGAACGTCTAAGAAAGGCAGCCGGCCTTCTTCTTCCACCTCCATCGTAAACTTGATGTTTTCGTTTCTACTGTTAAGATGATGGAGAAAAACTTCCAGGTTGTCTCTGCCGTGTGGCCAGACCACAAAGGTGTCATCTACGTACCGAAAGAAAGCTCTGGGCTTTTAGGAGCGCTTGCCTGTCCTCACTTCACCGGAAGATGGCGCCGATGATTCAGAGCACCGAAATATCGTGTGATTACTATAACACTCCTATAACTCGGCTAGTCACCCGAGAACATTATTTGTATTCTCAACGCCGAGAAAGGTTACGTAATTATAAATTTTTATATTAGCTAAAAAAATTATCTTATTTTTAAATCCGGATACGGAGAATTTCATGATAACCGTGGTGCCGTAAATTTATTTAGATATATATATATACCTGTTTTCTTTGTTAATAATAATAACAGGATCTTTTTTTTCTAATTGGATATTGGTTTTATTTTGACGATATGTTGATTCGATCAATTATTTCTGTTTTAAAATAGCACGTACTAAAACTAATCTTATGCATTACGAATTATCTTTAATTTCCTTCGTTTTCAGTGACACCAAATTACTAATGTCGTTATTTCATTCGCATGTAAGAAATTCCAAAGTTTCAAGAATCGATCACGATACAGCGAATGTATCAATGCGGATGTGACAAAAACTATGATGTACGAACGTAATCATTAGTCAAATTAGTAGTTAGGTTGAAAAAAAGACTGGACCAGAATGACAATTGACTCGCTTTGTTAGAGCATAACGCATGATGGATTTAGTTTTATTGTTATTTACGCGGTGTGGCATAACGTTTTAAGATGCTTAATTGATTTTTAGTTTCACTGGTTCCATGTTGCTGTCATCACGTATGTCGATAAACATTGCAAAATCTGGGATATGAGACTTATTTAATAGAAATAACAGTTTATTTTACTGGCCGTGGTTTGAACAGCAGCTAAAATTAGTATACACGTTCCCTCGGGCGATAGTACTGACGAATATTTGCACTTTATAGCCACAAAATATATATTTATCGAGTAACGTACCTAGAAATATGGAAAGTTCCGCACAAGTCATTGTGGGGAAAATGTATTGTTACCTGTTGATATTTATGGTAGCTGTTTTTCATTAATCTTTCTTCGAGAAAAAAACTGATTTTCTTAAGCATAATAATATGTAAAGAAGAAATATTGGCTTATTAATATACAAAGTTTAGCGAATATTATTCCAAAGTCAAACTGTTAACTGTCTACCAGAGATAATATATGTCTCCAACCATATAGTAATTAAACTAACGCATTTCGCATATTAACTTACCTGTTGCTCTCCAAGTCAATGCTTATTACGTTTAATACGCGTATTCCGTTTATTTTAAGCGCTGCGGTCCAGAAAACTGAGTAACAAAAGTAAAAAAATAAAACTGAATCCAAAGTTTTGTGAGATTATTGCGAAAAAAGTGCGCGTCTGAAGTGCACTATGATTGGCAGCCCGCAATTTTCCAAATATATAGGTTTTTAATTGTTTGTCCTTCCCATGGTACATATAAGTCATTAACTATTTTCCCAGATTTTGACTGGCACCATTAGCTCTAAAAACATGAAAAACACATCCAAATTGCTGCGGTACTTATGGGCGATATCCGTTACAGTAAAGAGACAAACGCAGCTTGCTTACAGATATAGATATCCGATCCCATTTGAACAAACGACTTGCAATCCTTGTAAATATCATTTTTAATTCTACTGCTATAATTCCGTATATTAATATTTGTTTCAAAAGTTGTTAATGGTTTATACAAGTGCCATATACAAAGCATACAACTGCAACCGGACAGCAACTGGACAACTGCAAGATTACAGCCCATCGCACACGGCACGACTCTTTTGTGACAACAGTTGCAAACCAATTGAGCTGGAAACCTAAACGAAACTTCTATCCTCACACGAATAGTCTTGTTGTGGATCAGTCACATTCAATTTTCAATATACTGTGCGGAGTTTGTAGAAATTTCGCTACGTCAGATTCAGGCAAGCGAGACATTTTTGATAACTATCAACTGTGATCGTTTTAATAATAATGATTGATAAAATTGCGATGGAGTGCATGCTCCGGTGGCAATCTCCCTATACACCCATCTTTCCCCTTTCCTCTTTCAATCTACTTTTTGACTGAACTAATTTTATTTTAAATTTTTTCAGAGTTTTTGGTAAATTATTCATCAGCCCTCTTGGCAATTTGTTCCAATCCCTTACACCCTTTCCTATGGAAGAAAATTTTCCCACACCCTTATACCTGAAATCAAGTGCCAGCTTGGGGTTACAGTCATCTTTACCCTTCCAAGCACCTCTCTTAGTTTTCCCACAAATATCTTTCCATGCTTCATCACCTATATAGGCCCACTTCAATGAACCTCTTCACACTCTTTCTATCCTCCAATGAATCACATTCCAGCTCTTTTATCACATTAGTTACCGATTGTATTTTGCGGTAATTTCCTAAGACAAAACTGGCAGCCCTTCTCTGCACCACATCCAACTCCTATATCTGATGCCCCAAATGTGTATCTCAGACTACACCCCCATATTCCAGTAGTGGTCTGACCAATATGGCGGCCTTGAAGGAAAAGATAGCACAATGGGTGCTGGCTAAAGCAATGCTAATTGGTAGAATGACCCAACTGCAAATCGAAAATAAAAGCCTGTGAAAGGAAAACAATATAGTGATCTCGAAGTCTGGTAAAACATGTGCCCAAGCAGCTTCTAGCACTGCTATCCTCACAAAAACAAAGTCGCAGATTGAGAATGATCTAAAGAATCAGACTGGTACTGTTTTTAAATTTTAAAATGTTTTCATTAACTCACTTTGGGCTTTGTCTGTCCGGGTGAAATTTAGTAATTGATTTTAAACTAACTTCTCGATGAGCTTGAGACTTTAAATTTTGACTATAGCTCAGAACTCAATGACAATGCATGAAAATGAGAAAAAATGAGAACCGTTGTCCGGAAAATTAGAAGCGCATAGATTAATCATCATCATCCTCAATAGTTTCCAGCCTCTGGCCGGATCTGTTTATGCACAAGCCTCTCCATTTGCTTCTTTCATCCCACTACCTCTCTGTCACCACTTTGTTCCAGTCCTCTCCTCTATTCCGTACACCTTCCTCCACTCCTTTCGGCCATCCATCTCTTGGTCTTCCTCTGGGTCGTTTACCATGCATCATAATTTCATGGATTTTTCTTGGGATTGTCTGGGACTCCATTCTCTTGACATGTACGTACCATCTCAGTCTGGTCCTCTCTACCCTTTCCTGTAGGGGTTCCTCTTTTATGGTGCGTCTAATCACTTTATCCCTTATTCTGTCAATTTTAGTAACTCCCATTCTACCTCTTAAAAACTTCATTTCACTTCTCCCGATGTCCACGTTTCAGCAGCATACGTCAAGATAACCACATAGTGCGTATGATAGATTACTGTCTTGCTTCTCTGTGGCACCTCTTTTTTCCATATCAGGCTTCTAATGGTCCTTATAAACGCCTCTGCTTGTCTTCCTCTTTCACTTATCTCACCATCATTTCCTCCACATTCCTTTAATACACTTCCCAACTAATTGAACCTGTTTACCTTCTTTAGTTGTTCCCCTGCCATCACAATTCCCTTGGTTACCCTATTCTTTTTCCTTGTTGTTCCCATGTACTCACATTTCTTTAAATTAAATTTCAGGCCATATTCCTCCACACTGTCTGTCCATACATCCAACTGCCGCTGCATTTCCTCTTCTTCACCTTCCCAGATCATCAGATTGTCCGCAAAAGCCATCACCTTCATGTTTTCCTCTCCCATCCTTGCTGCCACCTTCTGCATTATTTCATCCATGATTACAATGAAGAGTTATGGTGATAGGGCACTTCCTTGTTTTAGTCCATTCCTTTGTTCCAGCCAATCTGATCTTCCTTCCCCTATTTTCACATAGCTCACATTTCCTTGGTACAGTTCCGTCACTCTCTTGATGATTTCATTGGGAACTCCTCTCTTCTCCAAGGCCTTCCATACCTTACTCCTGTGTACACAATCATATGCTTTCTCAGTATCGAGAAATACCAACAGTTGATCCTTTCCATAATCATAATGTTTTTCCTGCAGATCTCTCCTAGCAAATATCAGATCTACCGTCGATCTCCCTGATCTGAAGCCATACTGCTCTTCCCTTAGCCCTTTTTCCACCCTGTCAAGTATTCTTTTTTCAATGATCTTCTCATACACTTTGGCACAGTGGCACATCAGTGTAATACCTCTATAGTTTTTAAACTCCTTACTGCTCCCTTTTTTGAATATAGGTATAATTATTCCTTTTTTCCAGTCTTCAAGAGTTGTACCCTGATTCCATACCCTTCTCATCACAGGGTATAGCCACTGCTTTCCTACTACTCCTGCTGCCCTTATCATTTCCAAGCTCACTTCTTCGATGCCTGGTGCCTTTCCACCCTTCATCTTACCCAGAGCTGTTTCCACTTCTTCCCAAGTTAGATCCTTCTCTTTCTCTCCTACACGGTTGTTATTTTCCTGCTTCTCCTGAACAATTGTATCATCCTGTGACCAATTTGGGTTCAGTAAGGCTTCAAAATACTCCTTCTACATCCTTTTTAGTTCTTCTGAGCTGTTTATTTCGTTTCCATCTTCATCCAGCATGTTGACATTTTCTATCCTCTCCTTCCTATTCCTTTTTGCCATTCCATATAATACTTTCTTATTTCCTTTGCTATCTTCTTAAACCATGTTGGTCCATTTCTCCAGCCACTTCCTCCGTTACTATTTTTTTGGCAGCCTCCGTTTTCTTTACATAGTCATCCCTTGTCTCCTGTGTCCTCTGCTTGAACCATCACCTAAAGACCCTGTTCTTGAGTTCCACTGCTTTTTTTACTCCATCATTGCACTATGCTGTTTCTTTCCACCTTTTGTGTTACCAGTCGTTCCACACACTGTTTCTGCTGCTTGGACTAACGCTGTTTTAAAATATTCCCACTCCTCTTCCACTGTCCCCTTTTCCGCTATTGGTATCTTACTCCTTGTTATTCTCTGGTATTTCTCTTCATTGCTCTTCTCTTTCAACTTCCATATTCTTAATCTCCTATCCTGCCTTTCTGATTTTCTCCTCTCTGTCGCAATCCTCAGTTCCATTACTAATAGACGGTGATCACTATCCAGTGCCTCTGATGGTATTACCTTCACATCTGACACACTCTGCTTTAATTCACCATTAAATATAAAGTAGTCCACAACTGATTTCCTCTGCCAATCGCTACTGTACCATGTTACCTTGTGGCTCTCTTGCTTTTTGTACCAGCAATTTCCTATTTTCAATCCATTTCTTTTGCATAGATCTAGAAGCCTTTTTCCCTTCTTCATTTCTGCCACCCAATCCTTCTGTTCCTATTACTTCCTCGTATCCCTGCCTTTCTGTGCCTACATGGGCATTTAGGTCTCCCATAATTATAATATTTTTCCCATTTAACTGTCTTTGCAACTCCTGCTCAAAATCCTCCTTATCTTGAACTTGACAGCCTACTTGTGGAGCATATACTTGAAGTACGTCTAGTTTTCTCTCTTTGACTGCTATCTTAACCTTCATCATTCTGTCACTAATCTCTTCCACTTCCTCTTTCAGCCTCCCTCATACAACTATCCCTTCTCCATTTCTTCTCCCTTCCTCATTTCCATTCCAATACAGTTGGAAACCATTTCTCTTCTATCCTTTCCTTTCCACTTTTTCTCACTCAACAGCAAAATATCCAACTTCCTTCTCTCCATCATGTCTACAATTTCCTCCACTATCCCGGTTAATGTCCGTATATTCAAGGATACAAATCTTAAACCGTTTCCATAGCCATGTCGTTTGTCCATTGCTCCGTCCTTTCCGGGCTTGTTTTTGTTTTGAAAGCAGGTTCTATCCACTACCAGGTTGGTAGGCCTCTCGTAGCTTTACCAGAGCCCCGTTGGCCGTAATTTTTCAGGGTTCCTGTAGGGTCTTCACAGCTACCGTATCGGTCACGGGGCACACTAGGTCCCCGCTGTACCTCATCCCCACAGGCAATCTCCTACTTTATGCCGTTGCCCATCTCCCACCACGTGGAGGAAGGGTTGGACTTTGGGAGACAGAAGCGCATAGATTAAGATTAGTTAAGCCTGCAACGGATATCAGGCGGATGCAACGAGTAATTCTCTTGCGTCTTACAGGCGCATTTGGAAATACACCAACTGATGCACTTATGGTCATTCTCGGAATATGTCCTTTAAACCGGGAAATAAGAAAGAGGGCAGTATTTTATTGCCTACGTAAAGGAAACTTTGGCAAGGTAACAGAGATCCAGGATCAAGTGGGTTTCAAGAAGGTGGACATTAAAAACTGTAACTTAAACGATTGGCAACAACAGTGGAGCAATTCGGAAACGGGAAGGAGAGTATTTGAGATACTTCCTGAAATCAGAGAGAGGATACGTATGAAGCAATCCTTCCCGAGGGTTGATACCATATATTTCCTCAGCGGTCATGGATCATACGAAACATATCTTTACAGGATCAATAAGGCAGAGAATGATCTGTGCACCTGCGGATCCCCAGAAACAACGGATTATAAACTGTCTGAATGTTCATTAGTTGACGATCGAATCAAACAGTACAGTGTGAAGCTCGTGGGAAAAACTTCCTCGGAAATACTGCGTGACAACCTCCTCTGGGAAGAACTGGACAAGTTGGCAGATGCTGTGTCAGATACAACCAATGAGCGGTATCGGCTTCAGCAACCAGTCGGGATACAGCAAACCATATAAGAATTGAGTCAAAATACCCGAAATTGGCGAGAAATGCTACAAACAACTAAGTGGAACGCTGATTCAGGAAGTGTGGCTTCTGGAATTAAGCTTATTCTTCAACGGATACCAGCGTGAAACGAACCTAACTCTTGTAAGATCAAGTTGATTAGTTCTATAGTATTATTGGGTAATAGTTTAAGTAACAGGTTGTAGTAACAGTGTGTATTAAGAATATTAAATTATTTGTACCATTTCGTAGTATATTGGATTTGTGTTTATATTTTAAAATTTCGTTAAGCATAAAATGTTATTATACATTAAGAAATAACGGTTCATTGTAGACTCTAGTGAACGAACCATCGAATTGTACAGATAGATAAATAAATAAATAAATAATCCAGACTCAATTTAAATAATGTTTCAAGATAAGGAACAATGTCCCATCCTACTATCTTTAAGACATCCGTAGTAATATTTTCCACACCGGCCACTTTATGTTGTTTTAAATTCCTTAGTTCCCTCATGATATCTTCATATTTAATTTCAGATCTTCTAATCTGCTCACTTCCGACTGTGCGGACAGGCTCATTTTCTGATATAACCCCTACTGATCCTAAATTATTTTCCCTAATGGTCTCACTGAATCAGTTATCTAATAACTCTGCCTTTTTTTAAATCCTCAGTTACTTTTTCCCCATCCTTATCCATAATTGTCTCAACACCCCTCAGTTTCGTCCCCCTGCACCCATAATATTCTTCATAAATTCAGCGATGAGATAACATTTCATATCAGTGGCATGGTGAACACCCACATCTGCAGAATATGAGGCAGCAAAAATCCGCATGCAACCCTGGAACACGTTGGTGAGAGCCCCAAAGTGAATGCGTTTTGTATCCTTGGCAAATTGAAAGTATACGCCCCTTTCTTCTTCTTAGAGAAAACTGTATTGTGTATCTGGATATGCGAGAAAACGTTTTATTTCCACAGATCGATGAAATGATGCGATGGTTTAGTACCATCTACACGGTGCACCAATTCATTTCGTCAAGGATATTAGAAGTTTCCTCGATAATCGTTTCGCAGATTGGTGGAATGATCTGTGAAGGGTCAATGACATGG
This sequence comes from Vandiemenella viatica, assembly GCA_031002005.1. Taxonomy (NCBI): domain Eukaryota; kingdom Metazoa; phylum Arthropoda; class Insecta; order Orthoptera; family Morabidae; genus Vandiemenella; species Vandiemenella viatica. The sequence goes on along the minus strand of JARYHS010008075.1, from coordinate 116,781,382 downwards.
CCACCTCGCTCCCCACACTCTACACCACTGGATTTCTTTCTCTGGGGTTTCATTAAAGATCATATTTATGTTCCTCCATCACCAAACAATTTGGCCTACCTGAAAAATCTAATCTACGCTGCAACTGTACAAGTTACGCCCGGTTTGCTGCAACTAGAGGAGGCAGAAATTGATTAGCGGTGTGATGTTTGCCGCATAACAAAAGGTACTAAACTTGAGGTTGTCAGCTGCAAAATAACACTACTATCGATTCTACAAGTTATCTCAGTAAATTTCTATATCCTTCCAAAGATGTAAAGTCCTTTTTGACCTACCCTGTACTTTTGCACTTTAAGTGTCGAATTCAGAAAAATTACTTTCTTTCAATATGTGACTAAAGCGAAGACTAATCTTCAACATGATACCGGATTTATTGATTTCGGCTAGATATGAAGGGAGATAATGGATTGTGACAGAAAAACACCTTTTAGAAATAATATAACTACGATTTTTTATGAACTTATATTTCACGTAAGATTAATTTTAACCCACACAAATTCTATTTTAAAACAGAAATAATTGATCGAATCAACATATAATCAAAATAAAACCAATATCCAAACAGAAAATAAATTTACTTTTTTAAAGGATAAATATTGAGTTTTTTTGCAAAACAAATTTTTACTATACTCTTTTACTATAACACATTTCCAAGCAGATGACGTTGCGGGTAACTGCTAGTACTATAGAAAATTCCTACTGTGGTGGACTGGCGAAAATTTTTTCTCGCTCTGCCACTCCTAAAGGGGAACATACAAATAGTGGGTAAGAGGGTAAGACTCTTCTGTCATGTGAGGGGTAGTACTTACAATTAAAACTCTCAGTAAGGATATATACATATGTACACTTTATTCACATCAAGTTGTGTACAACAATATCCTTCTTAACTCCCGTTAACTTCTCCATAGACAATGACTCCCATTATTTGGTTCTGCTATTTGGCTTCCCCATTACTTTGCTTCAAAGGCTTTGTACCACCTGTTATAGTGACTGATGTTGGCGTAGACTTCTGGCTGCTTCTATTGCAGACTACGGCTCGCCTCTAAGTCCATCCTCGCCCAACTCCATCACTCCATAGCTATCACGACGATCTTCCTTCGAGAGAGAGAGCGACCAAGCCCGATCGATCAAATTCGACCAGGTTCGACCCCTCTCTGCTTGTGCATCTCAGTTTTGTTCTCTGCTCCCCTCCGTAGTACCTACAGTGGAAAGGACCTCCAGCCAATAGTGGTGAATGCTTCCCTATCATCTTCTTCCCAGTGCCGTCATGCTCCATCTTAATTCTGCAGACCCTTTGACCTGCTTTATTGTTGTTGCTATCTGTGTAGCAACATTCCATTGCATGTAACTGTTGTCTTTAACTGATGCAACTGTCATGGGTCTATCTGTCGCTGTATGTAATCAACTCTTGCCCAACTTTAGACAAATATTCCCTAGAGGGCCACCACACGTTCCCCCCGTGCTTACGTCTATTCCACTCAGACATCTATCGTCTTCTACTTCCCATCTAATCTTCTCCTCTAAATAATTTTCCCTTATAAGTACATGGTTTCCTTCTTTATAAATTATTAATGGAAGCTACATGTAATTGTATACAGTAATTATTGTTTTCGTGTGGTCAATTGGTGTCTTCTTCTCCAGTTCTTCGATCCTCGGCCACCCCGTTCCGATGTTGACGTGCCCCTATTGCGCACGTGCGTCGCTCAGCTGACGCTCCAGTGTTCGTGTTCTGCCGTTTTCAGCGTGTGGTGAGGCTCGGTGTGACGTAAGTCGGTGACATAGGTGCCGTGCCTCGCCGCGTCACTTCAAGGTCCTGCTGACGTACTGCTACTTTGTCGATCTTGCTGTCTCTTTACAGAACTTAAGTTTATTCAAGTGAATAGGCAAAGGGCTGAGGCTATTCCTCCACAGCTGGTGATCAAGATGGAGGAAGAGGATGTAGATGTTCTCTTACTTCAGGAGCCGCATTGTGAGGAGGACAAGGTTGTTGTTTACCCAGATGCATATCGAATTGTGAGCTGCCAGAGCGACCAACCGATGGGCGCAATTGTAATAAGGAATCATGGCGTGACGGTTACGGAGCTTGTCAATCTCACCTTGTCCCACTTGGCCTGCGCTTGCATCTCTGCCGGCCGTGAAGAGGCTTACGTGGTTAGTGCGTACTTCCAGTACGGCCATCCTATAGAGCCCTACCTGGACAGGTTAGAGGCTATCATCAGCAGTCTGCTGGGCAAAAAGCTCATCATTGGAGTCGACGCAAACGCGGCCTCCTCCCTGTGGCACTCGAAGGAGACGAATGCCAGAGGAGAAGCTATGAGGGATTTCATAGGCGTTCACAACATGCGGGTCTTGAACTCTCCCGGAAATCCAACTACCTACTCCTCGTGGTCTGGTGAAACGAACATCGATATAACCATATGTTCCCCCTCTGCTGCCTTAAGAATATCGTCCTGGAAGGTGCAAGAGGAGTGGACTACAAGTGATCACCGCTGTATTACTTTTAAGGATGGTCTAAGTTTGGTGACGTGCTGAGGAATCGTGTGGTGCAGATGGCTCATGAGTTCTCGGATGGGGATGCGGTGGTGAAGGCGGCGCTTCTGCAGGAAGACATTTTTGAGAGCTGTATACAGAGTAATCCAAGGAGTGGTAGAAAAGTTAGCTGGGTTCCTTTGTGGAGCGACAAGTTGGCAGGCGACGGCGCGAGACGATCTCCCTACGACGGGAAATGCAAAGACTGAGGAGGCTAAACCAAACTTTGGAGCTGGAATAAGCCAGGCGGAGATATGCGAAAAGCCGCAACCTTTACACTGCGGAAATTCACCGAGCCCAGGCGGCGAGCTTTGAGAATACTGTGAACCAAGCCATAAACGCCAATCCCTGGGATCTGTTGAGGAAATTGAGCAAGGACAATTCTGAGGGCATCTTCCCGTCTATCAAGAGGTCGGATGGATCCTACACCCTGACGTGGCAAGAATCGGCGGAGGAGTTGCTGGCACTCTTGGTTCCGAACGATTGCCCTGATGAGAAACCGGACGACCTGTGCCGGGTCAGGGCGAGGAATGCGGTTTATTGTGGCGTTTCCAATGAGATTCAGTTCACTTTTGATGAAGTCTGCCGTCTTCTCGTCGAGGAAGAAATCAGCGCCGGACCCGGATCTGATTGAGAACGCTGTGCTCATGAAGGCCTTCGAGGTGGTTCCATCTAGTTTTCTGGACACAATGAATGCTTGCTTGTCTGCGGGGATCTTTCCTGAACCATGGAAGACGGGGCGCTTGAAGATAATCAGCAAGGGCAAGCCAAGGGATGCTGCCAAATCGTACCGCCCCCCTCTGTCGGCTTCCGGTCTTGGGCAAGGTGCTGGAGCGGTTAATAGTTGGACGCCTCGTTGCTAGGTGCCAAGAACAAAATCCCTTATCCAAGCTTCAGTTTGCTTTCCGGGCTGGACGCTCCACGGAGGATACAGTAAACCAATTAATAGGTCATGTGGACTCGGATGAAGACTATGTGCTCTGCATCTTCATCGATATAAGCGGTGCCTTCGACAACTTATGGTGGCCCAGCTTCTTCCCTGTTTTAAGGAAGGCTAATGAACTGTACTGTTGACCAACAAGTTGTTACAAGGCTATTTTAATGGCAGAGCGGTCGAATTGTGTGACGGCCTTAAACGAATACACAAGACTGTGACGAAAGGCTGCCCACAGGGCTCCATCCTGGGCCCATTCATTTGGCACCTTGTTTTCGACGAACTGCTAAAGATGCTTGTGGGCCCCCTAGTCAGCGTCATAGCATATGCCGATGGCCCCGTTGTCATAGTTGGGGGCACGTCTCGCAGTTATCTAGGGGTAAGAGTCCAACCTATGCTGGATAAAATCGTAGCATGGATCGTGGCAAACAAGATGAAGATCGAATCGTCGAAGACTACTGCGATGCTGCCGAAGGGGAAGCTAAAGCAGGACCGGCCCCCTACGCTCCGGCTAAACGATGGGAGGGTCAAACTTTGTGATGAATTACGTTACCTGGGGCTAGTTGTTGACTGCCACCTCGGCTTTCTATCACACCTCAAGGTCCTGAGGAACAAGACGGATGCGGTGATCGACGTTTTGAATCCGCTCGTGGGACGCAAGTGAGGCCTTAATAGAATAACCTTGGAGACACTTTATAAAACTGTCATTATGCCTATCGTGACCTACTGTTCATCTGTGTGGTCGCTCAGAGCGGTTCTAGTACATCACAAGCGCACCCTCGACGCTATTCAGCGGCGATATCTGTTGCTGATCACTCGGGCCTGTCGAACTGCCGCGACGAAGGCACTCCAGGTAATGAGTGGCACCCTTCCCCTGATTTTGGAGGTTGTTAAGTCCACCTTTATTTATCATCTGACGAAGGGCAATGACATTTCCATTTATGGACTTAGGACATGACCATTTCTTCGTGAACTCAAGAGTGGCCGTGCTGCGATTGTTGACCACCTAATGCAATCGTGGCAAAGGCGCTGGGATGCATCTGATAAAGGAAGGGAAGCCCATCGGTGGATCCCGGACATCAAGAAGTATAAACAATGCCTAAATCCATCCTTCACCTTCTCTTATCAACTGGTCATGGCCTGCAGAAGAAGCTTGCAGTGCTAAACATAGTAAATGACGCAAGGTGTCACTGTAGAGAAACTGAGGATGTAGACCATGTAGTGTATCAATGCCCTGCATATGATTGCCATCGGCGACACTTTATTCTGCAGCTAAACGAAGTTGACCTGGAGGACAAAAACGCAGTGCTGACATCTGGAAATGGTTTAGAGGCTCTAAAACTTATGCTGCGCTAGTGTTCGCCACTAGGATGCAGCTTATGATGTAATAAATAAGCGGCAGGCACCAGATGGCTGATGTTTTCTAGGTCTTCGGCAATAAGCCGCATGGCACCGCCTCCACGCGGTCCCCGTGGGCACTGTCTGAAGCGTGATGGCAAACTTTGAAACTTACCAATGGATGTCTTATACCTGTGGCGTCCACCGAATATGGGGAATTGCTGGGCGTCGGAATTGGGTCCTTGCAGGGATGTTTGTAGAAGGCGTGTTGTTACCGCCTTCGCCGCCCGCGGGACTTATACCTGGCGTCCACAATCCCGTCGGTCCCTGTTTGAGTGTGGGGATTCAAAGGTGGTCGCGTACCGTGCTGGACAGAAGGCATTTGGGTGGTCAAACTGCATATTGGCGCACTACGGTGTTGACCACAGCTCAAGAGCGCTGAGAAACCTTGCTCTGGCTGCTCCAGTGTTGGGGGTGTTCTGGTGAATGTAGACCAAGCTCCTCAGGGGTTTGGTGCACCCCTGCTGCCAGCGAGGCATAACACCCGGAGTCGAATGAAGGGGTCAGCATCACAGGTCCCGGGGTCCTACCCAGACGCGGCTGCGCTTGGAGCGGTGAGGGGATCTCGGGGAGTTGCGCCCCCGCTGCTGGGAGCTGCAAGTGTTTCTTTTACAGCTTTTCTCTTACAGGAACTGACCAGTGTAAGCAAGAGTGGAATAAATGGCTGTCGTATATCGGTGGCATCCACCGAATGTGGGAAAAGGCTGGGCTTCGGAATTGGGTCCTTGCAGGGAGCGGTTGTAGGAGGCGTGTTGTTACCGCCATCGCCGCCACCGGATTTATACCTGGTGTCCACAGTCCCTTCGCTCCCGGTTGAGGCTGCGGGTTCAGAGGGGGTCGCGTTCCCTGCTGGATGGAAGGCTTTTGAGTCGTCAAGCTGCATCTTGGCGCACTACTATGTTGGTCGAAGCTCAAGAGCGCTGAGCAATCTTGCCCTGACTGCTCCAGTGTTGGGGGTGTCCTGCAAAATGAAGACCAAGCACCACAGGTCCCGGGGCTCTACCCAGACACCGCTGAGCTGTGGGCGGCGAGGTGATCTCGGGGAGTTGCGTCCCCACTGCTGGGAGCTGCAAGTGTTTCTTTTACAGCTTTTCTTTTGCCAGAACTGACCAGGGTAAGCGAGAGTGGAATAAAACTTACTGGCATATAAACGGGAATGAATTAAGATGCAACAAAACCCGTTAATAGGCATTAACTGGCCAAGCAACGCAAACTCAGCGTCGTATGCATAAAAATGCAATTTAAAAGGAGATCGGCTAAATGAGATCTACTCTTACTGGGTCCAACCCAAACTAGAGTTGGAAATCTATAAAGTAGTCGCAGGTTGCTGCGGATACAAAAAAAAAAAGAAAAAAGAGAAAAGGAAAAAAAAAGGCCGATACGTACGTAGCAACGCTAAGGCTTAAACTAATAATTAACTTCTGGCAAACTTATACCATGTTAATATTAACAAAACAGCCGCAACTCTGCGCTAGCGCGGTTCTGTATGTATAAACTCACAAACACATTACCACCTGTTTCAGATCCAGATGTGACAGCCACACGTGGCTGACAGGCGGCGAGATCTACGTCTGAATGTAGCCGGAGCTGAACTGCCCTGCTGTGCATCATCGCAAAGAGTGAACTTCTTAGTGAAAGTGATAGAAATAAGTGTCAGTGCGTGGACGTGTGTGCGTAGTACGCAAACAGTGCGACACTGAAACTAAAATGGAAGTACGAAACAATAACTACCTGAAAGTCCTTCAAGTAAATAGTGGAAGAGGTAAAGCGGTACCACCGCAATTCCAACAAAAACTCCTGGAAGTGAATATTGATTTGCTATTACTATAAGAGCCGTATTTTGAATATGGACAAGTTCTGGGCTACGGTCCTAGCAGCTTATGGGGTAGCAGCTAAAATTGCTATACTTCTCTCAAACCCAATTTTTTTTTTTTTTTTTTTGCTGCCTTTTGGCATGTTGTGAAGTCCCGCTATGTATTGAATAGCATAACTTCCTTTTTAAGGTGGGTGGGTTTTGTTGCGCTCAATTTCATTGTTTCGCTTAAGGGGAAAACCAGGCCTTGAACTTCGTTGAAGTTCTTATTTGGAACCCCTTCTGTTCTTTAAGTATTTGGTTACGTTGCCTCCATTATTATACTAAGTGGTACCCTATATTTATGGCATCGTTTAGGTGCGTAAGTTCCTACAGTTTTGTATCGATCGTTTATATTTCTAATTGTTCCGATTCTCTCAATTAGATGTTCTATTTTGTTGACTACTGCATATTTTATGGGCAAAATGGATGTGGCTTCATGTAGTTCTGTGATTGTGGTGCCGTAGGGAACGTTAAGTATGGGTCGTAGAAATTTGTTTTGCAGTCGTTGTATATATAAAACATTGGTGTTAGATGCCGTGCTCCAGACTTTTCACGATTAAGGTGTAAGTCCTTTCCTCTTTTGTTCTATGATGTGTTGTCGGAATGAAAGCTTATTGTCAAGTATTATCCCAAGATACTTATATGTAGCGTTTTATTTGATGGGTTTATCCTTTGTTGTAATATCGGCCTCTTTTTTTATAAAGTATATGGCTGCGCACTTCTCAGCGTTTATTTTTATTTTATTGAGTCTACTCCATGTGGCGATGTCGTCTAATACCTTCTGTAGCCGTCTTATATTTAGGTCGTACTTATTGCTATTGGTGTACAGCATGGTATCGTCGGCATACTGACCGAGATGGACTTGTTCACCAGAAGGCATGTCGTTGAAGTATATATTAAATAAAGTAGGTGATAAAACAGCTCCTCGAGGGACTCCTGTTTCTGTGTTATATATTGCAGAGCGATGTCTGTCTACAGAGACATAACATCTGGGTCCTATTACGTAGTTACCAATCAGCTTTACCAAGATATTCTGTAATATTGTTTGAGTTCGTAGTTTGACGATTAGGTTCTGAATCAAAACTTTATCGAACGCTTTTTCAACGTCAAGAAAGTCGGCAGCCTTTGATTTGTTCATGTTGAATCCGTGCGTGATATCTTCTACGATCCTTAGCAGCTGACATGTTGTGGACGATTTGGGTTAAAATCCATATTGTTCTGGTCGGATAATTTTGTCTCTTTCAAGGGTTTTGTTCATCCTCGTGAGTATGAGTTTTTCAAATATTTTCGATATGGAAGATATGAGGGTGATGGGTCTGTAGCTATCTGGTAGTGTTGGATTTTTTCCATTTTTCGGAATTGCGATCACTTTGGCCAGTTCAGGAAAGTAACTGTTTAACAGGCGTGCATTAAAAGTCCTGGTCGGGAGTACTATTGCTTTTGTAGCTAAATTTTTGAGATGAAAGTTGTTGATGTTGTCAGGCCCTGGGGATTTGTAGGCGTTCAGTTATTGTATTGCTTTCTTTACTTCTCGAAGTGTGATCAGATCTGGGAATTAATCTACTGGTGTTTCCATTAATTGTCTGGCGGCTTCTTCTATTATCGCATTTTCTTCAATTTCTTGGGCGGTGTGTTCCGTGGCTGGTAGTGAATAGTGGGTGGCAAAATTTTGCAAGTACTTCGGCTCTGAGCATGGTCAATCTGGTCCAGTTAAGTATGTTTTGGTTGTATGGTTTGTCTGGGTTGTCTAATAGCTCGGATTAGTTTCCAGGCGTCTCTATTCTTTAACATAAGGGTTCCCATCAATCCTCCCATTGTTCAGTTCTCCTCTCTTTGAGTCTATTCTTCAACTGTCGTGACAGTGGATGATATTCCCTTCGCCCCCAGGATCCCTGTAGCGTTGCCACTGTTTTCTGTGATGATTCTTTAGTAGGCGAATGTCTTCGAAGATAGGTGGCAGTCCGTCATAATTTGAGTTGTAGGTGTAAGTTTGTATTGACGCTTTCTTCGTGGGTTGCGAGATTACTTCCTCCAGGTGTTTTATTGCCATATTAATTCGTTCCAGGGACGCGACGTTATGGGCTGTTCTGATATGGTTGTGGACTAATCTTGTGTAATGAGCCCAATTGATTTGTTGTTCCTGTTTAGGTTTTTTCACCGACGCCAGTTACCGAGCCCAGCACAACGGGATTATGGTCTAACGTTAAATCTTGAATTGTTTCCAGGCGATGGCTGATGTTTTTTGTAATTGTTATATCCAGAATGTCTCTTTGATATCTTGGAATGGTAGGAATAAGCGTAGATTGCGACGACACCAAGATAGATATGTTGCAGTAGGTCAGCTAGTTCGAGTAGTTGTTCTCCACGCTTGTTCCATGTTATAGAGTACCACCAATCATGGTATTTAGCATTTAGATCTCCTCCTATGAGGATTCTGGAGCCTGTAGAAAGCAGTGTGTTAAGAAGATCTTGATCTATGAGCATTTTGTTTGGAGCAAGGCAAGCTGTGAAGATGTTGATTTTGCCCCCTTTTGCAAATATAGATACTTCTGTTGCCTGTATATCAATTAGTGGAAGGTTTTAGATTGGTTGATGCGTGATGTTATTTTTAATAAAAATGACTGTTCCTCTGCCTCGAGGACCCATTCTGTAATTTCTATAGATGTGTATTCCAGGCATTTTTATTCTGCCACTCTATCATAGATGCGTTTCAATAATCAGAAAAATGGTTATATTGTGACACTTTTGGAAGTCGATTAACTTGTTTATTTTACTTTTTAGCCCGTTTGCGTTCCATATGACTATTTTTGTCTGATGTTCTATATTGTTGAGTCGATCCATTTTTATTCCAAAAAGGACAGAACGCATTCAGCAAGTATAATTAGTTTCTCAATGGTTCCTCTTGCTGTCTTCATTTTTTGTGCCATCCGTTTGCACTGGATATGAACTTGTGATAGCAGTCTGTTAGACCTTCTCCGTTGTCCAGGTTGTTTCCTTCTCTGTATGAGTTTTCGTTGTGCATTTGATGTATGTTGTGTCCTGGAGCTGCATCAGCATATGATTTCTGGTCAAAGCGTCGTTGCGAGTCCTGTGGTCTTTCTGCTTCTTGGTTCCGGTATCTGTTAGCCACCGGTGGTTGCGCTTGCCGCTGGTTACTTGTACTAGCTGGATGCTGCTGTCTGTTGTATTTTTCTTTTTCATTGTTCCTTTGACTTCTTGGTTTCGGAGGTCGTAGGGCATTTTGTAGATGCTGCACCCTTTCCATGATGCAGCATGGTTACCACCGCAGATTGCGCAGTTAGCCCTTTGGTTACCTGGAAGCGTGCACTGGTTTATGGAGTGAAGATTGGCGCATTTCACACAAGGTAAGCCATTTCACAGTAACGTGCAGTGTGTCCGATACGCTCACACCTTTGGCACTGTGGAGGTCCCAGTCTGTTGAGATTTCGTTATACTTGTATGTTGGTATAAATTAGTTGATTTTGGTCATACATTTCTTCAGACGAAATTCCAGGTTTCAGCGATACGAGGAAGGTTGGCAAGGGGATTAGTTCCCTGCTGCTAATATCTCTATTCTTGAACTGATGCACTGAGATAACATTGTATCTTAGTCCGGTTAGTTCTTCCTTGACTTCTTCTGCCTTAACTGTAGATGGTAAACCTTTTATCACAACCTACAGTAGTTTGTTTTCAGGCATCTGGTACGTGAAGTACTCTATTTTGTTTTCTTTGAAAGGTTTCAGAAGGATTTTGTAATCATGTAGGTTTTCCACGTGATTTTTCAGCTTTTCTCCTCGGTAGACGACTTTCAGATTTCTTTGGAGATGCTGTTTAATTGTAAAATTCATTGCTCGAAAATTTTCTGTGTACATGATCACAACTGGTGGTAGACAGTTTTCAGCAGGCTTAGCTGTTTCTGTTGGTTGAGAAGGTACGTCGTCCATTTGAACATCAGCCTGGCTTTAACATGGTTCCGTACTCTGTGGCTCAAATCTGCTGTTTAGCTGCAACGGTTTTTGTAGGATTTCAGTCTTTTCAAGTCTTGGTCTTTTCTATTACTTTAACTGTCAGGAATCTCTTCTTCTCCATGGTCTAGCTGCCAATGGTTGTCATCCAATTCGCAGTCTGAGCAGGAATCTTCCGAGTCCGTTCCACTACGTGTTTTACCACTCAGCATCGTTTAACTTATCTCGGGTCCTTGCCGTTGAAGTCAGTTAGCGAGGCTTACAAATGGTACCCTTGTTGTCACCGTTAGGTATTCCCGGTTTCAAAAGTAATGGCAGGTCGTCAACAAGTCACTAAGCACTAGTCCTAAACAATAAACCAAACAATATAACCACGCTTCGTCGCAACCATAATATCTTCCTTGCATAGCACAATAAAACTCGATACCACTCTGGTCACTTCCTTCTTCAGGTCTCAAACCGATCTTTAGAGGTTCTACTCTTAACACAGTGCTCCGACAGCCATGTGGTGTGCGTGGTGGTTTCGGAGTCTTTTGCTGAAGTCTACGCCGTAAGCGCGTATTTCCAGCATGGACAGCCAATAGAACAATATATTGGCAACATAGAAAAGTTTGTCAGGGGACTAAAAGACAAGCACCTGATGATAAGTGCTGACGTGAATGCCGCATCTCTCATGTGGCACGCAAAGGCCTCCATTGAAAGAGACAAGCCTATGGAAGAATTCATTAACCAGTACGGACAAGTTCTAAATCAACATTTAGTCCAGTCAAATAAGGATTAAACCTCAGAATGAAAGATAACAAGCTGAAAATTTGCATAAACCTTTGTTTTGATAAGATAAGTTGGCTTAAAAGTCTCATAGAATCTCGTGTACGTTAGTCAAGATATTCAAGGTCAAAAGGTCTCAAAACGGTTTTCTTACAAATATCTCGCTTCCTTTAAATTTTATTTTGAGTTATTAGAAAAGTGGTAGACTATAAAATTCTCTACAAATTTCGTCCTAGACAATATTTCATAGATTTATCCCTTGATGAGATAGGGCGTGGAGAGTGGGGAGCACATAACCCTATGAACGATAACGCTACTGCACGATTGTTAACTGTAAAATCCAATAGACAGTACGATTTATAATGTTAATTATTTATCAATAATGTTGTGATATTGAATAAACTGTAATTATTTACTAATTAAAAATTTGTATTTATGTACATTATATTATTTATAAATCATATATTAGTGTAATATTAACTTCATATTAATAATAAGATATTTAAATGAAATAGATAAAATGCACTTTAATTATTTTTTTATTTCACAACAGTTTATCATATTCTATTACAATTCAAGTTAATATATAGTGAATTTCGTTGTTGTTACTGCTTATATCAATTATGCAGTTCAATATATTTTATGTTCGTCGTTGTATTCGTCTTCTTGTCACTCAACTTGAATTTCTAATTTATTATCATCATCGTCATCATCCATTAAATTTGGTTCTAAAGCTTCACGGAATTATGGTACATGTTTATTTTCTTCATCCAGATCAGCTGGTTACAATGCAGCGTTGAGGCATGCTTGTCCATTACACTGACCACAAACTGAGGATCATTGCAACTCTACCTTCATTGCAATTACATCTTCATTTTGAAACCTTCACTCCCATTCCTTGGGCTCTAAACCATTCCCTAACCATGTTTGGATCTGATAGTAGACACGATTGATGTGTTTTCGAGTTGCTGCACTTATAGTGTCAATGGAGAATTTTAAGGCTGCCTTAAGAGGTCCACTGTTTTCTGAGTGGAAATTAATCAGATGTGGAGTACATCAGGGTTCTATATTGGGGCCACTATTGTTTTTAATATATATAAATTATCTACCCTGTGTTTCATCTAAAAACTCAAAATTTGTCCAATTTGCAGATGACACAAACATAGGATTTATCTACAGAATATATTTCAAATTATGTCTTTGAACTGATTAATAAATGGTTTACAGCTAATGGCTTGTCTTTAAACTTTGATAAAACTCAGTATATGCAATTCAGTACATCACACAGATTAACACCTGATATAGACATAAAATTTGCAGGCCAGTCCATTCAAGAGGTAGAGAGTGTGAAATTTCTAGGTTTGTATATTGATCATAATTTAAATTGGAAAGTACATGTTTCTGACTTACTAAAGCGATTGGGAGCAGCCACGTTTGCAATTTGTACAATTTCAGCTTTAGGTGGTCTCCGTATGAGGCAGCTAGTTTATTTTGCTTATTTTCACTCCTTATTGCATATGGAATAATATTCTGGGGCAATTCTACCCATATTGACAAAGTGTTCAGAGTCCAAAAGCGTGTAATAAGAATTATGTGTGAGGTTAGCAATAGAACTTCATGTAGAGAGCTGTTCAAGAAGTTAGGGATTTTAACATTAGCATCTGAGTATATACACACATTAATGTCCTTTGTAGTAACAAATTATACTTTGTTTGAAACAAATAGTAAAATACACAATTATGGCACTAGAAGTAAAAATGATCTTCACAAGACTTGCAAGTCATTTTCATTTGTTCAAAAAGAGGTCCGATATTCAGAGATCAATATCTTCAATAAGCTCCCAACAAACATTAAATGTCTAGTAGATGATAAGAATAAATTCAGGAAAAAATTGAAAGAATTTTTAATTGACAACTCCTTCTACTCTGTCGAAGAATTTATTTCTAAGGTATCTAAAAAATAACTGCCAGTATCTTGTGTAAAAATAGTTCACATAATTAATTTACCATGTATGCTATGACTGTATATCTCCTGGTGTATGTCTTTAGTTTGTTACATAATTATTTATGGTACCATATATGTTATGACTGTACATCTTGTGGTGTGTATATTATTTTGTAATGGAAGTGTTTAATGAACCATGTATACTATGACTGTACATCTAGTGGTGTACTTATTATTTTGTTATGCAACTGTTAATCTGTAAATTGACAACTTTCCACATCCCACAGAGCCAGTATCTTATATTGGGATCAATGGAAAATGAATAAATTGTATTGTATTGTAGGTGGAAGAGTGGATAACTGGACTGGTTTGTTGAATCTAGCTGATTTGATAAATTGTGTATTTCGAAAATCATCTATGTTGTATTCTGATTTAGGAGCATTATACATTGCTAAAAAGATAAGTACTCCATTTTCAATGTTTCTAGAGGGCAGTTGTCTTACTGAAAACCTTAGCTGATTGTTTCAAATCGGAATGTTTCTCGAATATTTTAATAATTGATAGTATTCCTTTTTTAAAATTTGCATATGTTGTGTTATAGCCAGTATCTTGTGTAAAAATAGTTCACATAATTAATTTACCATGTATGCTATGACTGTATATCTCCTGGTGTATGTCTTTAGTTTGTTACATAATTATTTATGGTACCATATATGTTATGACTGTACATCTTGTGGTGTGTATATTATTTTGTAATGGAAGTGTTTAATGAACCATGTATACTATGACTGTACATCTAGTGGTGTACTTATTATTTTGTTATGCAACTGTTAATCTGTAAATTGACAACTTTCCACATCCCACAGAGCCAGTATCTTATATTGGGATCAATGGAAAATGAATAAATTGTATTGTATTGTAGGTGGAAGAGTGGATAACTGGACTGGTTTGTTGAATCTAGCTGATTTGATAAATTGTGTATTTCGAAAATCATCTATGTTGTATTCTGATTTAGGAGCATTATACATTGCTAAAAAGATAAGTACTCCATTTTCAATGTTTCTAGAGGGCAGTTGTCTTACTGAAAACCTTAGCTGATTGTTTCAAATCGGAATGTTTCTCGAATATTTTAATAATTGATAGTATTCCTTTTTTAAAATTTGCATATGTTGTGTTATAGCCACTAAAGGCGTGCAAAAATAATTTGTTTCTTAGAATGAGGATATTACCCTTACCGATTTTTTAAAAAGAAGTTTTGTTGGTGTGATTGAGGACGTCCTATTAAAAGGACTGGTACACCGATATCTTCTCCTATGATATAGACAGTCTTTTGTTGTGTAGATTCTTCAATGGGTGTTTCGAACATCAGCATCATCTCTGGCTTGTTTTGAAGCGATGTTAACAGTTTTTGATTTCTTAATAAGCATTTCTATAAAGTTATTTATTACATCGATTCGATAAACAATTTTCTAGGTTGATTGGCACAATCATTGTTTCGTCCAAAAACACTTCGTAAGACCTTGAAAGGCCTACAGTTCTTTTTACTTTAAAATTTGAATCCTAATAGATTTACAGTGAACTGTTGGGAGATAAAAATATAATCAAAATGCATTTAAACTCTTTCAATTAAATATCTTATTAATATTTTTAAATGAACGTGTAATATTCATAAATAATACAATATCCCTAAATACAATTTGTTAATTAGTAAATATTTACATTTCTATAATTACAACATTATTAATAAATAATTAACATTATAAAGCATACAGTCTGTTGGATTCTACAGTTTTAAGTAGCGCTATCTTCCATGCGGCTTAGCGCTCTACACTCCCCACGCTCTATCTCAAGAAGGGTTAAATCTATGAAATATTGTCTATAACGAAATTTGTAGAGAATTTTATGCTCTTCAACTATTCTAATAACTCAAAATAGCATTTAGAGTTAAAGAAGCGAGATATTTGTAAAAAAAAAAAAAAAAAAAAAAAAAAAAAGTGACTTTTAACATTGAATATATTGACTAACGTTCACGAGATTTTATGAAACTTTTGAGCCAACTTATAAAGTGTCAAAACAGAGGTTTGTGCAAATTTTCAGCTTGTTATCTTTCATTCCGAGGTTTTCCCCTTTTTTTCACCTAATTTGACTGGATTAATTCGGACGTCACCACGTTCTCATTTGCACATGGAAATACCATTATCAATATAACATTACGCACACCAGCCATGAAGACCAGAATAACAGACTGGGAACTACAATGCGGCTGCATGTGACCATCGGTGCATCACATTCAAGGTGCAGATCTTATTTCATGATTTGACTATTGCAGTATATTATGGATGTATTCTTTATATGTCAAGACTGGCACAGAACTATGCCTAAATACTTTGGTAAGGATTGTACTTTAGTATTTGGTTTCTGATTTTTTTTTAAAGAACTTTAGTGGACTTGTTTATTGTTCAGGTGAAAAAAAACTTGATCTGTCTTATTTACACTCAGTTTCAGGTGCCTAATGTTGGAAGGCAAATTGACGTTGAGATGTTCAAAAGTAGTGGAGCAAGGACTAATCATTGTGGCACACTGTTGTTTAATCTACAGGATTTGCTTTACTTTCGATTAGGTGAAATTCAATTGCTCATCACTCATCATGGAGGCTATCGACTTGCAGAAGATAATCCTCAGGAGTTTCAGTATCATTCCCTTTTTGTGGACTGTGTCGTATGCTACAGTCACATCTATGAACACTGCCAGGGTCTTTTTCTGATCTTGTAATTCTTTTTTGATATGGTTGGTCAGCACCAGTACCTGGTCACAGCAACTTCAATTAGTCAAAATTCAGTCAGCACTGTTAGTACGAGGGTTGAATGATAAATAATGCCTCCACCTTCATAACTCCTCAACAGATGGCAGCACTGGCAGATACTGTTCTGTAGACTCTCCTCTACAGCTCCAGTTGGTGGGAAGCTTTAGCATTGAAAGGTTGTAGTGTTACAGTGTAAAGTATGGTACCTTGCGCAGACGGCCGGTCAATGCGATTTAAGCAAAGTGCAGTCATTGAATTCTTGACAGCCCCCCAAAGGAGATTCATCAAAGAATGCAAGCTGTTTATGGTGATTGTGTAGATGTGAGTGCTGTGCGTCGCTGGGAGAGTAAGTTTAAAGATGTTGAGGTGGTATCATCTGACTTCCGTGACAAACAAAGAGTTCGACGTCCTGTGACAGCAACCACCGGGTTTCACAAGCAAGAAGTTGACAGACTGATTCAGGACGATTGTCGTATCACTCAGAGAGAAATTGCAAGCATAATCGGCATATCACAAGAACTTGTGGGTCACATTATTGCTTTGCTTGGCTATCGGAAGATCTATGCACGATGGGTACCTCGGATGCTGACGCCTGAAATGAAAGCGAACAGAGTAGAAATTTCCCAGGAACTGCTGTCGCGTTACGAGAATGAAGGTGATGCCTTTCTCTATTCAATTGTGACAGGAGACGAAACGCCATTCTATGGAATATTGACACAAAGACTCGCTCCAGAAAAAGAAATTCAAAACACAGCACTCAGCTGGAAAAATCATGGCAACAGCGTTCTGGGACGCAGATGGTGTTATCCATTTTGATGTCCTTGAACGTGGGACAATAAATTCAGTGCGTTACATCAAAACTTTGAAATGACTGCTAACAAGGGTCTTAAAGGAAAAGGGAAATGTTATCCTGCAGCATGACAATGCCAGACCACACTACACGTGCCACCACAGCAGAACATCAGAGACTGGATCTCACCACCGCACGGCATCTTCCATACAGTCCAGATTTGGCACTGTCTGACTTCCATCTGTTCCCGATAATGAAAGAAGATCTGCGGGGACATCATTATGCTTCTGAAGAAGACATTGAGAGAATTGTTAAACTGTGATTGCGGAAACATTGTGTCGACTTATTCCGTGATGCCTTTAGAAAACTAGCTCATCGTTGGCAGAAATGTAGAGAATTGTCTGGAGATTATGTGAAAAAGTGAATATAGGTAATTAAAGAACACATCTAAGGATTATTTCTGTGTTTGATTTAATAAAATATTGTCATTCAGTCGCGAGTTATGACCTTGAAGGCATTATTTATCATTCAACCCTTGTATGTAGTCAAGAATTTTCTGAGCATGTTGTAAATGACCTTTCTCCAGTAGCTTGTAAATGAACTCGAAGAGAGTAATTGGTCTTTACTCTTCTGGGATGAGGCTAGTTTTCAATATACTTTTACTAGACTCTTTTTAAGAAAGGTTCGTTCTATAATTCATTGTAAGATATTGCGAAAGAACTGACAATTCTGTCTAACGTTCGTGGGCTACAATGATTCACAAATTCTGGATACATTTTACTATCGTTGCAGTCTCATTAGAATTACTTTCTCTTAATGCCATCTAGATTTCCAAGACTAAAACACCTCCTGCAAAGGGGGAGATCCTAAAAGCCTGAAGTAATCTGAACATTAGTTCATTCCAGATCTCCTTAGACTTGTTGCTAACAGTAGCAAATGATTTTCTGGTTAGGTTAAGAAATATATATTGTAGTATATTGAGGGATTTTAGTTATAGTATCTTGCAAACTTTTACTCGGGATAATTTTTCTCAAGCTGCAGCTATGTAATGTAATTCCACCTAACGAAGCAGAGCTCAAGGTTGGGCAAAGTCAATTCCCGTGGGAAGCAGTCCCCATACCACAGTAGCCCAAAAAAGCTCTTAGTAAGGGTTTTTAAAGGAATAGAACTAAGGTTACATGACTTCCCCCACTACGCTCCTACTCTGGAGAGCGCAGTCGAGAACAGCCTGCAGGGCACTATATTCGCCGATTCTCAGGATGGACCACGTTGCCATACGGCATGCAGATTTTATGAGTTAATGGCTAATACATTTATACCCTTCTGCTGGCATAGAAAGAATATTCCAGGTGACAGGATTTTATTAGTAAGAGATTCCTTTTATGAGATTTATTTTATGCAGTATTTTTCAGTTATTTCAAGTGTATGTCTATGTGCCAATTTTTATTGAGGTATTAAAGTAACTCCATTCTTTCAACTACATGTTTTAATTTGTATCGCTGATTCCTGCTCATTACTAGCAATAAGTGTGGGCAGATCGTAATTGCTCTGATCTTATGGCCACATATCTTCGGGAAGCTGATCGAGGAGTGGTTGATCAGAGACGAATCCAAACTTGGTTGTAGTGATTTGCCGCTCGGTTAATACAGCCGCATTGAATGGTGTCAGATTCTGGGGTAGATTACGTAAAATCAGTGATCGATGATAGCAGAAATATTGGGAAAGTATTTTCCTATTAGTACGGCAAAAGGACAAATATTCGCTTCCGCTGTAAAAACCATTTCTTATGAGTAGCAGCCGCAGAAGGTAAATGCAAAGCCAGAAACAGTACGAAGAAGTCAGTATAGCAAAGTAATTTTCGATGCTACAAGGAGCGCGAGTTGGAACCGGAACCGGATACTGAAAGTAGATAAGAAGAAGCTGCGAGGAGTTTGCGATCCGCCGGAGAGAGGGCAGCACGGACCGAGTCCCAGCAGCCAGTGAGAAAACAGTGGAGGGGGTGACATCGCCAGGAGCCGATAGGAGGGCAACGCCACCACAACACGCGCGGACGGCGCCAGAATTCAAGTCTCCCAGTCTCAACCCAGCAGAACAGTGAGTAATACGCAGTGCGCAGTGTTTCACACTGAATACCGCAACCAGTGAAGTAGGTGTTGAAGAGAGCAGTCCTGGAAAGCTCTCAGTTTCAGAAGCATTAAAATTGATTCCAAATTCATTTAGTGGAGATAAAGAAGAACTGCAAACTTTCATTGAGAATGTTTCTTCTGCATTTAATTTAATTGCTAAGCAAGATCATGATGTTCTCCTTCATTCTGTAAAGTCAAAGATCTGTGGCTAGCTAGGTCGAAATTGCTCGTTAGATCTTTTACCAAAACATGGGATTCTGTAAAAGATATCTTGATTGAAAACAATGGGGAGAGGCGTTCATTAGATCACTATGCTTGTAACCTTTTTGCAGCTCGTCAGGGCAAAGCAGAACCGATTGTTGAATGGGCCACGAGAATCGACAAATCGTCACATGACTTTAGAAATGCAGTAGCTAAAGAAATTCCTGAAGAAGATGTAAAACGGGGTCTTAGTCTTGTTGATCGTCTGAGCCGCATTACGTTTATTCAAGGGTTAAGTAATGACAGAATACAGACAGTAATTAGAGCACGGGGTTCCACTATCACTTTACCTGTAGCTGTTGAATTAGCACTCGTCGAAGAAAGCGCATTGTTGTCACAGAAAGAAAAAGCTGTTATAGGACTTTCAGATACACACACAACACAGAGTAATGCCCTGGAAAAATGTTTCTCTTGCAATAAAAGTGGCCATATTAGTAGAGAATGTAGGATCCAACCCGTTTGCCAAATCTGCAGACAAAAAGGTCACCTAGCCATAGCATGTAAAGCACGCACACAGTTCAGAAGAATTAGTTATGTCACTTGTGTATATTGCCATAGAAAAGGACATAGTATTGCAGACTGTAGAGTAAAGAAGGCAGTCTGTTACAAATGTAACAAAGTCGGACACTTCCCGTCACATTGTCGGAACAATGACACAATACAAAAGACAAACAAAGGTTCGGGAAACGCGCGAAGAGTGTGAGAAATGGCAGCCACTCTTATACTCGTCAATATGACAAAATACTTACCGGAGGCTGTGAACATGAGAATGATTTTGTTAAGATCACCTGTGAGCAAGTAAACAATGGGGAATTATCCTGTCTCCATGACACGGGGTTCCAGCTGCCTATTATACACAAGAATGCATTGGCAAATAACGCTCAAATAGATACAAACAAAACTTTAAGTATTAAGGGAATTATGTCACACACAGTGAGAACAAAGGAACGATAGTTTTACAACTAAAACTGAGTAATCACGTGTTCATTAAGCATGAATTTCATGGGGTTGAAGAGTCTGTTGATATAGTAAAAGAGGGGTCAGTTGGGAGAGATCTTTTAATCAAACAGGGAGCTATAATTAACTATGAAAACATGTCTGTATGTATCAGTGGTCATTCTACTCCAATACTGACAGAATCAGAAAATATTAGTGGGCCTAGTAAGCGGGCTAGAGTAGTCTCAAAGGGGTCAGAAAACTCAAGAGGCAAATGTTCTCAAGCAAAGGGAAACATAAACACAGAGGTGCCGCCCGAAGACTCTCGCTAAAGACGAGGAAAACATGTAAACAGAAGGAATAGGCATAGCAACAAAACCACAAATAATGCCCAAAACAGTAGTGAATCCACGACCCAGTAGATACAGAATGAACAACAGAAACATAAACAAACCATAGAAGTGTCTAATCGGAGAGATGCTAGTAATTCAAGTCACATTAAGGATAGTTCAAAGCAGTTGAACAACAGTTCTAAAGAAACAAAACAATTCGTAAGTCTTCCGGCGGATTACACAGTAAAGCTAGGGCCAAGAGAAGAACGCATTTTACGAGTTCAGGTACAATGCCGAAATTGTGCAGAAGCTATTGTAAACAAACAAGAAATTATTCAACGTGTTTTCATTTTTGAATCATTGGTCAAAGTAGAAAATGGTACTTGTATTTTATCCATGCTAAATACCAGGGAAGACAGTGTTGAATTTTATTGCGGAGCATTAGAGGCGCAGCCATATTGTGCGGAGAGCGATTAACGTCAGAGTCACGTGATCCGCCAGCTGACAGCCCGTCCGCCATTAGAGTAGTAGAAGGTAAACGAATCAACACAAGGGAAATCACGCACCAGTTTATTAATGGAAAATTTGAGGCTACATCATTTGAATGAAGAAGAAAAGCGATCCATTCTAGAAATTTTGTTTATTGTGAAATGATATATTCATCTCCCAGGAGATAAGTTGACACACACCAACACAGTCACCCATGAAATCAAATTAAAGCCAGAAGCACGGGTACAGTTATCAAACAGAGATCGTATCGAATTCCAGATACTATGAAACCCAGTTTACAGAAAGAAATTGAGCAAATGCTTGAGAATGAGATCATTGTTCCATCAACTAGTGAGTGGAATTTCCCAATTCTTGTCCTACTTAAGAAACCTGATGCCAGTGGTCAACAACGATACAGAATTGTAGTAGACTTTCGCAAATTAAATGACATTACTGTAGGAACTGTTTTTCCGCTTCCACTAATTTCAGAAATTTTGATTAAAGAATTGGATCAACCGTTAACTGCATTCTGTGCAGGTCACGACCATTTTATGTTCCGAAAGATGGCTATGGGGCTTGCCTCCGCACCCGCAAGTTTTCAGTGTCTTATGACGGTAGTTATGAGTGGTCTACTGGGTGATCGATATTTCGTATATCTAGATGATGTAATCTGTATTGGTCCAAACTTGGTATCACACAATGAGAGGTTAAGAGACATTATTGATAGATTTAGAACACACACACTTCGCCTTCAGCCAAACAAATGTAACTTCTTACAAAAAGAGATCACCTATCTGGGACACAAGTTGACAGAACATGGAGTTTACCCAGACCCACAGAGAATTGAAAAAGTTAAAAATTACCCAACTCCTCAGGCAACAAAACAATTGAAAACATTTCTTAGATTTGCAGGTTATTATTGTCGTTTCAAAGAGTACTTTAGTAAGATAGCTAAACCCTTATAAGAATTATTAAAGAGAACTGAGAATGCTTTCCAAACTCTCAAGGAGAAATTGATCTCAGCACCCGTTGTTGCGTATCCGGATTAAAACCTTCCATACGTTATTAGCACAGACGCGTCTCAGTATGCCATTTCCGGAGTACTTTCGCAGGGGCAATTAGGCTCAAATAGACCAGTCGAATATATTTCCAGAACTTTAAATAAAGCAGAAACTCATTATTCCGTTTCTGAGAGAGAAACACTCACGATTACGTGGGCGGTAAAGCAATTCAGACCTTACGTCTTTGGCAGACATTTCACGTTCTATACTGACCACCTCCCCCTTACTTGGATTTTCTAGTGTTAAATACCCATCTTCTAGATTACTAAGATTTTTACTGAAGTATTAAAGTAACTCCAATCTTTCAACTACATGTTTTAATTTGTATCGCTGATTCCTGCTCATTACTAGCAATAAGTGTGGGCAGAACGTAATTGCTCTGATCTTATGACCACATATCTTCGGGAAACTGATCGAGGAGTGGTTGATCAGAGACGAATCCAAACTTGGTTGTAGTGTTTTGCCGCTCGGTTACTACAGTATGCTACTTGATCCGCTTTTATCTTCGAGCTTTTGCCACTGGTGTTTACTGTGATACTTTGTAGTTTACACAGGAGGGACCATCCTTTTCTGCTTAAATGCCTGAAATTTACAATCTGCACTAATTTTCGAATTTCTCGTTCCTCGCTGAGTGTAGGGAGTGTGAGAATCTATATGCAATCTTTAAGTCATTAGTGACTATATAGTCCGCATGCAGCAGATCACATTTGAAATTCCAACCAGAAATATATTTCCTTGTATATGCTCTAGGAATAAGAATTTTTTATTAGAAGAGAAAGTCCAAATACGGGCTACCACTTTTATTTTGATTCTCATGATTTTCCTGGCCACTGAATATGGATAATTTTGATGTCACTTACTTCTATAAATAGTGATGAAAGTGATATTAGGGTTCAAAGCTTCAATAACCAATTTTAATTTTCCAAACTCAAAGGAAAAAATGTAAAATGACATTTTCAAAAGGTGTTCCAAATACGGGCTACTTGTATAAAAAGGGAAATTTATCTAGTAATAAATTGAACAACAGTAAATTTTGTTCAAAAACTTTATTAACTTGAAATTTTACAAGCTTTATTATTTTTTTTTTGTTATTATTTTTAAAACCTGCAGAAGTAACAGATATACCACATTTTCCATTCCAGCATATCAGTCTCTGCCAAACCTTCACACTTATAGAACTGAATTCAAACTTCGCCTCCGATATCATCTGAAAAGAGTCCATCATAGAAAACGCATGTTGCGTTGTCCTGACCACGTTTATCCCCAAGACGAATTGCCAAGTCGTCATCGCTATTGTCGTCATTAGGAGGGACAGTCTGGTCTTCTTCCGAGTCCAACTCTTCGCCGAGCTTACCTGATGGGCTTTCTGGTTTGACTTGGCAATTTTTTTTCTTTGCTGGGGCACCTGATTACACTTTCACAATTAGCTGTCAGTTGTTCAAGGCTGTACACTCCACACATTTCTTCAATCATTCGCTGTAAGGAGATACGATTATGGCGCAAATCTTGGCACATTTGCGACCACGATTGTTTTTTCTTTGTAATGGTGGGGATCGAGGATACATCGCATGGACCAACCCTTTTGGTTGTTAAAGCTTGAGCAGTTGATCATTGATCCAGGGTGCTGAAATCTTTGTGTTTATTTGTCAAAAGCTAGCCCATTATTGGACCACCAATGGTAGCCCGTTTTTACACCATGCAGTACTTCAAGTTGATAGCCATTACAAAACAAAGAATCTAACAGGACAGATGTCCTGCATGAAGCTCAGGTCACCTACTTTGAGATGAGGTGGAAGCCATTTGCTTTACTAAATAATCAAGAAAGAGAGAAATTAATGTTTACATACCTTGAAAAATTTTGAGTTTGTCAAAATCAAGTTTTCTGATAAAAAAATTTGCGCTAAGGCATGTGTGTCACGGACCAAGTTCATTTGCTCACGACTCTTCCCCCACCACTTGATGTTCTTTTTGAAGTCATTCTCGTACCTGCTCGCAAACCTCTTCCCCCACTTTTAGCGAGTAGCCCGTATTTAGAGTGTAGCAAGCTTTGGAGCTTCTCCTCAATATCACAGATCAGTTTTCAGACCAATGTTGCCACCTTAACGATTTTGTCGCTAGATTTACTGAATTTTCGAGTTCGATACCGCTATTCTTAAATATATTACCCCTAAAAAAATATTTGGTGATTTTTAGTGATATTCAACCTTGCAGAGTTTCGAAAATATGGTAGCAACAATGCACTGCCATGACTCGTTTAAAGCATTGCATGTGATCACAGACTAAAGACAATTACAGAAAAAAAATCTTTACCATATAAACAGGGTGTTACAAAAAGGTACGGCCAAACTTTCAGGAAACATTCCTCACACACAAACAAAGAAAATATGTTATGTTGACATGTGTCCGGAAACGCTTACTTTCCATGTTAGAGCTCATATTGTGGACGGCTGTGATACAATACACCATTCTCCAGGGCTGCATCAGCGCATCAGGGATTCCATGCGACGGAGGGTGGATGAATGTATCCTCGCTAACGGAGGACATTTTGAACATTTCCTGTAACAAAGTGTTTGAAGTCACGCTGGTACGTTCTGTTGCTGTGTGTTTCCATTCCTTGTTTAATGTGATTTGAAGAGAAGTAATAAAATGAGCTCTAACATGGAAAGTAAGCATTTCCGGACACATGTCCACATAACATATTTTCTTTGTTTGTGTGTGAGGAATGTTTCCTGAAAGTTTGGCCGTACCTTTTTGTAACACCCTGTATATAAATTTCATCTATGTCTTTGTTTAGCTGTGCCTGCCTTGAGTTAGTGCGGTTATGTAAGTATTTGTTTCAGTACAGTACTTTACATTCATTTTCCATTGATCTTAATATAAGAGACTGGCTGGAAATTTGTCAATTTTCAGATAAACAATTTCATAGCAAAGCAAACATACACCAGAAGATGTACATTCTAAGCTTACATGGTACATTAAACAATTGTATAACAAAACAATACATACGCCAGATTATGTACAGTCATAGCATACATGGTATATTAATTATGTCAACTACATTTACACAAACTACTGGTACTTTATTTTGTAGATACCTTCGAAATAAATCCTTCGACAGAGTAGAAGGAGTTGTCAATTAAAAATTCTTTCAATTTTTTCCTGAATTTTTTCTTATCATCTGCTAGACATTTTGGGAGTTTGGGAGTTTATTAAAGACTAGTGTAACCCGATGACAGTTTTTTTCCCATCGTCACGGGTCTGTAATAGTTCCAGTTTTCAGGTAGGAAGATTATGATAGGTTGACCTGATCTGACCTAATACAAACTTGAACTTTGTTTCAGGGTGAATAAAATCTCTTGAGCTTGAAGAACTCTGAAGCATTAATAGAGGTAGTTATTAAACACGAACAGGGACGATAGTGCAATGGTATAATTGTTTCAAAGGTCATTGACTGGAAATTGCTTTAATACAAACTTGACTTGTACTTGACCCTTAAATTTCATTCTACTAAATTTAAAAAATTCCTGTTTGCTTCGAAAGCATCTAATTATTTTTTTAAATTGAGACTGGGCATACCTCATAATGGTCACAGTTTCTGTAACGCTCAAAGTACTTATTACACATTTCATATCTTTTATCTTTAAACGAGCAATTCTTGTAAATATATATATATTTCAGATCTCGGAAATGGTTATGACGATTTGGATGAAATTTCATATTTAGATAACGTTTTGTATTTTAAGGTTACCTAAATAGTTGCCTAGCCAACAAAATACAAGCTAGTTTAGTTTAGAAAATACGAACAATTTTTTCACTCCGTATCTCGAAGACGGCACTAACGATATCTCGTAGACAATTCAGGTACTAAAAAGCCTACTAATAGTTTCTCTTTGACTTCAATGAATATTTAAACGAATATTTTTTGTATACTGGCAGACCCGTGGAAATATTAGCACAACAAGTTTAATTGTAAAACACTTAAAAAGGATGATAATCAATAATTTATCATTGGCTTTGTCAGAGTTGATACTTTACAGAAACTTCTTTGAAAGTAATAATACTGGTACCAGTTATAAAGCAATCATCGTTTACTTTTTCACCGTAAATACTACCAGCTTAATTATAAAACACTTAAAAGGTACCTGGGTGACCGATCTTCGCTCGATATCTTTCGATTTCTGTTCGTTATACAAGATTTAGAATAAAGTTTGATAACAAAGTGCATTATTAAATATTAATACCTCTAAGAATTCCCGAAAAAGTCGCGTACGAGTGCGCATACGAAAAAATGGGTTCTGATAAATAGAATCTTGCCTTTTGAAGCGTCTGACCTTGTGCTTTATTAATGTTTATAGCGAAGGTTACTTCTTATGGGAATTATTTTATTATCATTTTGAAAAGCACGGTTGATCAGAAGATGGGAGTTTACTCCGAGGTACGAGCATAGTTTTGCAAGAGTGAATGAATTTAGCACTGATGTTATTGTCTAAGTGAATTATGGCAGTTCTATCATTACCGGGACGTCACAATCTGATGATGAATTCTTATAGAACTCGACGAAACATATCGAAAATAAAGAATAAATGTTCGTGATATCTCGCTTGGTTTTCGAGATATAGCATGTCAAAAATAAGTTATAGGTATAGTTCCTTGTGCTTCTGGTGACGTTTCTTCTGGTCCAGGCCGTATATCAACCTAACAACAACCACTAGGAAGAAAATAAAACACCTATAGTGTATTTCCACCCTATAGACATAGTGGTTTTGTGTAGTAACTGAGCGGCAAGTCACCACGGCCAAAGTTTGGATTCGTCTCTGATCAACCACTCTCCGATTAGTTTCCGAAGATATGTGGCCCTAGGATCAGAGTGACTACGTTCTGCCCACACTTAAAGCTAGTAAAGAGCAGGAATCAGCGATACAAATGAAAACATGTAGTTGAAAGAATGGAGTGACTTTAATACTTCAGTAAAAATGGGCACATAGACATACACTTGAAATAAATGAAAAATACTGCATAAACTAGCTCTCAAAAAAAGGCATCTCTTACTAATAAAATCCTGCCACTCGGGATATTCTTTCTCAGCCAGCCAGAGGGTATAACTTGCATTAGCCATTACCTAATAAAATCTGCATGCCGTATGGCGACGTGGTCCATTCTGTGAATCGGCCAATACACTGCCCCTGGAGGCTGCTCCCGACTGCGCTCTCCAGAGTAGAAACGTGGTGGGGAGAAGTCAGGTGACCTATCCCTATTCGTCTAAAATCCCTGGCTAAGGGCTTTGGGGGTTACCCTGGTAAGGGGACTGCTTCCCACGGGAAGTGACTTTGCCCAACCTTGAGCTCTTCTTCGTTGGGTGGAATTACATTACATAGCTGCAGTTTGAGAAAAATTATCCCGAGCGAAAGTTAGAATATATTATAGCTAAAATCTCTCAATATACTACAGTTCCCCCCTTGGGGAAGAGTCGAACCCAGGGCTTTAGCCTAGGTGAGACTCTTACATGGTAGTCTGCAAAATCTGGACTCAAATGCTTAAACAAAAATACACAATAAATGTTGATTAAATAAAAGTGCCTTGAAATGATTAGGTATCTGACTTAACACTATCTTCTATTTGTTATTATATTCAGCTTCTAGGATAACATTTTCTAATACTACTACATGATTTGTTGATTACATAATTTGTCTTGAATTGACTACACCAATGGATTTGATCAATTGTTTGTATATTTCTAATTCTACTTGCTGTAATCTTTATCATTTTCTAACTACTACATTGCATTCAACCTTAATTCTACTTAAGCACATTATACATATATTTTTTTAAAAAAATAAAACATAATTGAAATAATACATACATAAACTTATCAAAATTTCATTTATCTCCGATCATGGCGAGAGATTACAGATAATTCATCATGATCTGGATCAAAAGATCGTCTGTGTCCAATAGCAGCATGAGGTCTCTCAAATACTACAATATCCTCATCATTGAGTTCATTGTTAATGTGAATAGGTCTTCTCCCTCTTATACGAGATAATTTAGTACCAGTAGAATGGTTTACAATAGTGGTTTTCACACAAATCTGATTACAACATTCACCTGCAGTATTACGCCAAAAATACTTAAAACAATTCCTTAGACAGCTACAATGTTTACATAGGCAAAATATGATGATGCAAAAAATAAGAACTACACAGACATACGATAAGATCGAATACTGAGACAATGAATAATTTGTAAAAGTGTTTTTCTCTTGTTCTTCAATTTCATCTTGGAGCTGGTCAATTTTCACTCCTGCGATTTTCAAATCACCAAGATTCTTAACAACGTTTTCCATAGGTAAATTCAATTTTAATTCTGAAATATTACGTTTCTCTTTGTTTATGATACAACAATCGACTTCTAGATTCAAATCAGGTATAATATCTGGACTGGTAACATTCGTTCTTATCGTTTGCTGTGATTCAATCAAAATATTCGCTCCATTACCACGACATTTTTGCAAGAATTTTAATTTGCCTGTTCATTTGAAAATGATATCCGTGGGCTGATTTTCACCACATAATATAGTCATACCTTCGTCTTTAGGTGCAACATACAACTATTCGTTGTTGTTTAATTTAGTAAACAAACTTTCATTTAAAGAGACTATTTTTCTGGTACAATCGCTTGGAATTGATTTAACTGGCTGTAACAATTTTACCTCACACGGCGCATCTTCATAGGAAGCAGACAGAACAAAATTTTGTTTACATATAATAAGATCAGATGTTAACTGTTTACATTCGAGTTCGTCATGATTTAGTTTAGCATACAATCTGCGAGACTCATCAATAATTAAGGTATCTTTTTCTGGCAAGATGAACAAATAATTATAATTATTACCAATGGCTATAGGCAATAGAAGAATTCTGTAAATATTAAATTGATTGTTGTTCGAAACAGGAATGTTGAGAACATATGTCAAAATATTTTGCGTTAAGAAGACGTCCAAACTGATCATTTTTAATAGAAGATAACCGTTTTCCTCGGAAAGCGGAACTGGGAATCGTTTGTCTTTAATATCATCTCTTATTAACGTTAGGTAACTGACAACTTGGGATGGATTAATGATAAGGGGTTTTAGAATTCCATACTGAACGTTTACAATAGCTGACACAACTAAATCATACTGTCTTTGTAATTCAAATATAATAGACAAGGATCTTATAAAGTGTTTATTGGTAGCAGTCATTATAGCCAATTTTCGAATGGAATGATCTGTATGATTTGCAAATTCCTGTACATAATTTTGTATTTTCTTCATCCCCGAAACCAAAACATCTTGATTTCGGTTCACACTGGATAATGTATAGTTAGTTTCAGTCAGAGATTTCTTTACTACAGTTAGTTGTTCTTTTAGACAATTTCAACAGATTACGTTGCTCTTTCTCAAGGATATCTATCTTAGATCTCAAATAAGCTGCATCATCCATATTTAGGGTGCCAAATAGAAGTTTGGAAATTTGGCCTACGAATCCGAAAACAGCGCGCATCTTTCGAGATGAGTCATGTTTCGTAATTTGTCCAATTAAATTTTGGAACTGCTTTCATTTATTAATATGCCAGAATATTTCTTGGGGCATCTCATCGCATTCATGGGTTATTACATTCAACTCAACTAATTTGTTTTTACAAAAAGCGATTGATCGAAATGCATAATTCTCTAAGTTTTCAGAAGCGTCATCTAATTCCTTCAGATTCACATACGCAGCTAGTCTCCAGGTCACAGAATAAATTCGTAATCCGGTTATGTGGTCAAAATATAAGCCTGGACTCGAACTGAACTTTTCGACCATGAAATCTTGTGTTGCTACGCTGACGTGAATTAATAACAGAAGACCGTACAGCAGTTCCATCTGAAAGCAAAATAAAAGTTTAGTTAAGTGTACAGTTGCAATCTGTAAAAGAAAGTGCGTACTTGAATTATAAATGCAAAAGGGTACGTCGTAATATCACAATCGACTGTTCTTCGCTGCGAGTTAAATGCCTTACGTGTGTGGGTGCGTTTAAAGACCTCGCTATCAGGTGGGCTCGCCTCGGCGCGCTATCATAGTGTGGGCGAGTGGCCTTGCCGGCGGCTGAGCCAGATAACTGGGGACCGGCCATCTTGGAACAGCCGTTTATCAGGAGTGCGTGGGTGACCATGTGCTTGGCCACGCCGTGACTCCACGTGGTGCGGTGTTTACAAAACAAGCGACACCGTGCGTTGTGTTTATGTGTTTCTAATGCGGCTTTTTCTGTTTCCTATCCATTTTAAATGTACTGTAACTTACTTTATTGCATTTTTAAGGTGTGTTCTCACTACTGACTGAATTATTTTGTAATTTATTCAATGATATGGCTTTAATCTATTGGCATGAACTGTGAGTCTTTTATATTTGCCCAGTTGAATCGTTACACTTACGCCTCCTTTTCCAATCACAACAAAAGGTCCTCTATAACCACTGTCAAGCTTCTGAGACCTCACTCTGCGAACAGATTCATCTTTTAGCAAAACTTTGCTTCCAATTTCAAATTATCGTGGATTTTGTGTCTTATCGTAATATTCTTTGTTTTTCTCTTTCAGTCCCTGATTGATCTCTCTAGCCTGCTTGTGTAGTGTCTGTAGGATAGCTTTTAGCTCATCTGCGTACTCATCATATGAATAGTGAACTTCCTTTGGATCACTTTGTAATACCACTGGTATATTTGGTATTCTACTGAACATTAGCTCGTGTGACGTGTACCCTGTTGCACTGTGAACACTAGTGTTATATACAAATATAAAATAAGGTAACCAATCATCCCATGTGCTATGATTCTTGTCAATATAATGCCTCAAGTACTCTGAAAGACTATGGTGGGCGCATTCCACTAAGTTCGATTGAGGCCGATACGCCAACGTCTGGATTTTATTGATCTTTAGTAATTTACATACTTTCTGCATTGTTTCACTGATAAAACAGGATCCGTTATCACTAAGTAAAATGGAAGGCACGCCGTAGCGTAGAATTACTTCTAAGACTAATGCTCGAGCCACTGTATCAGAATCTTCTCTGGCTATCGGAATTGCAGTTATATATTTGGTCAATTCGTCCTGGAATGTCAACACATATTTGTTCCCATTGTTGCACAACGTTCGAATACATGTTCAGGTATTTTTGTAAGCTCTAATGGAATACGGGTATGTGGTACTAAGTGTTTGTTCCTCTGGCAACTATCACACTGTTTGACATAATTTTCTATATAGGACTTCATCCCTGGCCACTGAAGGTATCTCTTAATTCGCTCATATGTCTTACTTACACCTAGATGTCCAGAAATGGGGCTGTCATGTTATTCCTTAAGTATGGCTAGTTTTTCTTCCTCGTTTAGTGTTGGAAATTCCTCCTCATTTATCTGGATTTGTGCATCTACTGTGGATGTGAGTGTTTCTTCTTCTGTTTGCATTGTTTCATCTGTGACAGTATCTGGTTGGGTGGATTCTTGTACTTCCCTCACTTCCCTAATTCTACTAAGTGCAGCTGCAAATGTATTTGATTTTCCTTTACGATAAACAATTGTGTAATTGTATTCTTCAAGTTTTAAGCGAAATCTTAGTAATCTAGAAGATGGGTATTTAACACTAAAAATCCAAGTAAGGGGGAGGTGGTCGGTATAGACCGTGAAATGTCTGCCAAAGACGTAAGGTCTGAATTGCTTTACCGCCCACGTAACCGCGAGTGCTTCTCTCTTTGATGTGGAATAATGAGTTTCTGCTTTATTTAAAGTTCTGGAAATATATGCGACTGGTATATCTGAGCCTATTTGCCACTGCGAAACGTACTCCCAAAATGGCATACTAAGACGCGTCTGTGCTAATAATGTATGGAAGATTTTCATCTGGGTACGCTAAAACAGGTGCTGAGATCAATTTCTCCTTGAGAGTTTGGAAAGCATTCTCAGTTTTTGGACTCCAATCAAATGGAACATTTTTCTTTAATAATTCATATAATGGTTTAGCTATCTTACAAAAGTTCTCTATGAAACGGCGATAATAACCTGCAAACCCAAGGAATGTTTTCAATTGTTTTGTTGTGTGTGGAGTTGGATAATTTTTTACTTTTTCAATTTTCTGTGGGTCTGGGTAAACTCCATGTTCTGTCAACTTGTGTCCCAGATAGGTGACCTCTTTTTTAAGAAGTTACACTTGTTTGGCTGAAGGCGAAGTGTGTGTATTCTTAATCTGTCAAAAATGTCTCTTAACCTCTCATTGTGTGCTTCCAAGTTTGGTCCAAAACAGATTACATCATCTAGGTACACGAAACATCGATCACCCTGTAGACCACGCATAACGACTGTCATATAATACTGAAAACTTGCGGGTGCGGAGGTAAGCCCCATAGCCATCTTTCTGAACATAAAGTGACCTTGACCTGCACTGAATTGCTGTTAACGGTTAATCCGAATTTTTAATCAAAATTTGATGTTACCCCTGAGCTTAGTCTAAGGTAGAAAGTATTTTGCCTTCCCCAATGAATCTAAGATTTCTGAAATTAGTGGAAGCGGAAAAACAGTTCCTACAGTAATTTCATTTAATTTGGGAAAGTCTACCACAATTCTGTATCGTTGTTGACCACTGGCATCAGGTTTCGTAGGTAGGACAAGTAATGGGAAATTCCACTCGCTAGTTGATGGAACAATGATCTCATTCTCAAGAATTTGCTCAATTTCTTTCTGTAAAATGGGTTTCATAGTATCTGGAATTCGATACGATCTCCGTTTGATGACTGTACTCTGTGCTTCTGGCTTTAAATTGATTTCATGGGTGACTGTGTTGGTGTGTGTCAACATATCTCCTGGGAGGTGAAATATATCATTGTACAATAAACAAAGTTCTAGTATGGAACGCTTTTCTTCTTCATTCAAATTATCTAGCCTTAAATTTTCCATTAATAAACTGGGGCGTGACTTCCCTTGTGTTGGTTGCACGTGTTTAGTTGTTTGTTTACCTTCTACAACTCTAATGGCGGATGGGCTGTCAGCTGGCGTATCACGTGACTCTGACGTCATATCGCTCTCCCCGCAATATGGCTGCGCCTGTAATGCTCCGCAATAAAATTCAACACTGTCCTCCCTGGTATTTAACATGGATAAAATACAAGTACCGTTTTCTACTTTGACCAATGATTCAGGAATGAAAACACCTTGAATTATTTCTTGTTTGTTTATAATAGCTTCTCCACAATTTCGGCATTGCACCTGAACTCGTAAAATGCGTTCTTCTCTTGGCCCTAACTTTACTGTGTAATCCGCCGGAAGACTTACGAATTCTTTTGTGCCTTTAGAACTGTTGTTCAACTGCTTTAAACTATCTTTACTGTGACTTGAATTACTAGCATCTCTCCGATTAGATACTTCTACAGTTTGTTTATGTTCCTGTTGTTCATTCTGTATATGTTGTGTAGTGGATTCATTACTGTTTTGAGCATTATTTGCGTTTTTGTTGCTATGCTTATTCTTTCTGTTTACATGTTTTCCTCGTCTTTTGTGAGAGTTTTCTGGTGGTACCTCCGTGTTTATGTTTCCCTTCGCTTGAGAACATTTACCTCTTGAGCTGTCTGATCCCTTTGAGACTACTCTAGCCCGCTTACTAGGCCCACTAATATTTTCTGATTCTGTTAGAACTGGAATAGAATGACCACTGATACATACAGACATGGTTAATTATAGCTCCCTGTTTGATTAAAAGATCTCTCCCAATTAACCCCTCTTTAACTATATCAACAGACTCTTCAACCACATGAGACTCACGCTTAATGAACACATGATTACTTAGTTTTAGTTACAAAACAATAGTTCCTTTTGTTCTCACTGTGTGTGACATAATTCCCTTAATACTTAAAGTTTTCTTTGTATCTATTTGAACGTGATTTGCCAATGCATTCTTGTGTATAAGAGACAGCTGGAACTCCGTGTCATGGAGACAGAATAATTCACCATTGTTTACTTGCTCACAGGTGATCTTAATAAAATCATTCTCATGTTCACAGCCTACGGTATGTATTTTGCCGTATTGACGAGTGTAAGAGTGGCTGCCATTTCTCACACTCTTCGCTCGTTTCCCGAACCTTTGTTTGTCTTTTGTGTTGTGTCATTGTTGCGACAATATGACGCGAAATGCCCGAACTTATTACATTTGTAACAAACTGCCTTCTTTTTTCTACAGTCTGCAATCATATGTCCTTTTCTATGGCAATATGCACAAGTGACATAACTAATTCTTCTGAACTGTGTGCGTGCTTTACATGATATGGCTAGGTGACCTTTTTGTCTGCAGATTTGGCAAACGGGTTGGCTCCTACATCTCTACTAATATGGCCACTTTTATTGCAAGCGAAACATTTTTTCATGGCATTACTCTGTGTTGTGTGTTTATCTGAACGCCCTATAACAGCTTTTTCTTTCTGTGACAACAATGCACTTTCTTCGACGAGTGCTAATTCAACAGCTACTGGTAAAGTGATACTGGAACCCCGTGCTCTAATTACTGTCTGTATTCTGTCATTACTTAACCCTTGAAAAAAACGTAATGCGACTCAGGCGATCAACAAGAGTGAGACTCCCTTTTACATCTTCTTCAGGAATTTCTTTAGCTACTGCATTTCTAAAGTCATGTGACAATTTGTCGATCCTCGCGGCCCATTCAACAATCGGTTCTGCTTTACCCTGACGAGCTGCAAAAAGGTTACAAGCATAGTGATCTAATGAACGCCTCTCCCCATAGTTTTCAATCAAGATATCTTTTACAGAATCCCATGTTTTGGTAAAAGCTCAGACGAGCAATTTCGACCCTAGGCCTGGCCAGTGATCTTTGACTTTACAGAATGAAGGAGAACATCATGATCTTGCTTAGCAATTAAATTAAATGCAGTTGAAACATTCTCAATGAAAGGTTGCAGTTCTTCTTTATCTCCGCTAAACGAATTTGGAATCAATTTTAATGCTTCTGAAACTGAGAGCTTTCCCACACTGCTCTCTTCAACACCTACTTCACTCGTTGCGGTATTCATCGTGAAACACTGCGCACTGCGTATTACTCACTGTTCTGCTGGGTTGAGACTGCGAGACTTGAATTCTGGCGCCGACCGCGCGTGTTGTGGTGGTGTCGTCGTCCTATTGGCTGCTGGCGATGTCACCCCCTCCACTGCTATCGCGCTGGCTGCTGGGACTCGGTCCGTGCTGCCCTCTCTCCGGCGGATCGCGAACTCGGTCTGGTATCTTCTTATCTGCTTGCAGTATCCGGTATCGGTTCCAACTCGCGCTCCTTGTAGCGTCGATAATTTCTTTGCAATACTGACTTCTTCGTACTGTTTCTGGCTTTGCATTTACTCTCTTCGGCTGCTACACATAAGAAATGGTTTTTACAGCGAAAGAGAATATTTGCCTCTTTGCCGTACTAATAGGAAAATACTTTCCCAATATTTCTGCTATCATCGATCACTGATTTTACGTAATCTACCCCACATCTGACACCATTCTATGCGGCTGTAGTAACTGAGCGGCAAGTTACCACGGCCATAGTTTGATTCGTCTCTGATCAACCACTCTCCGATTAGTTTCCGAAGATATGTGGCCCTAGGATCAGAGTGACTACGTTCTGCCCACACTTAAAGCTAGTAATGAGCATTAATCAGCGATACAAATGAAAACATGTAGTTGAAAGAATGGAGTGACTTTAATACTTCAGTAAAAATGGGCACATAGAC
Organism: Vandiemenella viatica; assembly: GCA_031002005.1. NCBI lineage: Eukaryota > Metazoa > Arthropoda > Insecta > Orthoptera > Morabidae > Vandiemenella > Vandiemenella viatica. Next base: position 116,745,377 of record JARYHS010008075.1, on the reverse strand, counting down.
ATACACTTGAAATAAATGAAAAATACTGAATAAACTAGCTCTCAAAAAAAGGCATCTCTTACTAATAAAATCCTGCCACTCGGGATATTCTTTCTCAGCCTGCCAGAGGGTATAACTTGCATTAGCCATTACCTAATAAAATCTGCATGCCGTATGGCGACGTGCTCCATCCTGTGAATCGGTGAATAGACTGCCCTTGGAGGCTGCTCCCGACTGCGCTCTCCAGAGTAGAAACGTGGTGGTGAGAAGTCAGGTGACCTATCCCTATTCGTCTAAAATCCCTGGCTAAGGGCTTTCGGGGTTACCCTGGTAGGAGGACTGCTTCCCACGGGAAGTGACTTTGCCCAACCTTGAGCTCTGCTTCGTTGGGTGGAATTACGTTACATAGCTGCAGCTTGAGAAAAATTATCCCGAACGAAAGTTAGAATATATTATAGCTAAAATCTCTCAATATACTACATTTGGTGGATTTTTTCTGGTCCAGGCTGGATCTAATCCTAACCTCTTCACTTTTGAGATATACTATCTCGAGAAATAAGCGATATATCAGAAAAATAAATTCTTTACTTTCGATTTATCTTGACGAGTTTCATTCAACTTCATCAAACTTGGCTATGGGGAAATTTATCTTCTGCTTTTCAACCAATCACGTCAATTTTGAGATACGATTTCTAGAGTACTAAGCGAATATATATATAAAAAATTTACTTTCAATTTTTCTCGTCGGGTTACTTAAGAATCCATCATCAAGGGTTATAGTAGAATCCCCTGAAATACCACAAATCTCGCGCCATTAATTAGTCCCTGACTGTCATTAAAATTTATATTTAACATAATCATAGCATTTTTCTTTGAAAGCAATTTATGAGGCGGTCTCGTAAATGGATCTAGCGATTTCGATGAAATTTCATATGTAAATAACGTTTTCCTTTTCAAGTTCATAACGCGATTTAAAAAAAAAAAAAAAAAGGAACAATTTTTGTATTTGGTTTCTCGAAAATGACTCTAACCTAATTACATAGATAGTTCAGGTACCAGTAAGCCAACTGATGTTAGTTAAGCTTCTTTTTGGTTAACTGTGTACCTCAAAACGCCTAGGAAGCCTTCAAGCCTTTTACTTTTATCAAACTTTACTCGAAATCTTGGATATTGAACAGAAATCGAAAGATGTCAAGCGAAGATCGGTCACCCAGGTACTTATTAATCAGCTGGGCAACTCCAAAGAAATGAATAGCCAAATACTCGATTCGGTAACATATTTGGGCTGATATCCACTTAAAATAACCTAATAACTCACGTACAGCGAACATGAACGAAGACCATTAACGAAAGTGGTAAGTAAAATACTTAAAAATCAAATAAAACGTAATGCATAAACTTTGATCAAGCAAAACATATAAGAAGAAACGGCAAACGAAATTCCGCTGCATCATATTAAAATTCTGACGGGAGACTTCAATGCGCAGATTGGCAGAGAAAAGAAATTAAGAGCCACTGTAGGACTCTATCCTGCACATAAAAGAACCAATAAAAATGGAGAGCGACTAATTGCCTTCTGTGACAATTTTGATTTAAAATTAATGTAAACTCATTTTCTGGCACTTCCAAACAAGAAAAAAACCTGGAGATCACCAAATTATCATTTAGGAAGATTTCAACTAGAAACAAGAAAAATCAGAAGGAAATTATGAACATTAACGTCAAAAAAGGATTAATTGACTCTGATCACCATTTGTCTCTAATTAAAGTAAAATTTCAACCACATAGAGTCAAACCCAGAATACGACAAAATGTGCGAATCAACCCTGAATTCTTGGAACAAGAATCTGAAACTTTTCTTGCCAGTATATCCAGTCAACATCCTACCAATTGGCCAGAACTTAAAGAAGCACTCCTCAAAGCTGCTCATAGCATCGGCTCACCTCCCAGAAAACGCAACATAGGTGGTGGAATGAAACATGTGACAAGGCTACTGAACTTAGAATTATAGCCTGGCGAAATTGGAATTCCCATAAAACCATTCAAAACTGGCAGGAATTCATTAATACGCAGAAACAAACTTCAAAAACCATTAGATTAGAGAAACGTATGTATGATAGACAGAAACTAGCAGAAATTGATCAAGAGTTTAAGCAAAACAACACAAGGAACTTCTACAGAACATTCAAGGAAGAATTATCAAAATACCAGGCACCTAGCCACTGTTTCAAACGACGAGATGGTACTCTAGAAACAAATAATATGGAAAATTGTAAGCTCCTAGCAAATTACTTCAAAGACCTTCTAAATTGTGAAAACCCTAAAGGACAGCTTACCTTTGAAAAATCCACTCCAAATCCAGATTCAGAACTTCCAACTTTAGAAGAAATACAACAAATAATGCGAGGACTTAAAAATAACAAAGCCCCAGGGGAAGATAGCATAATTGCTGAAATGTGGAAAATAGGTGGTACGAGTCTTGCTCAAAAAATTCATATGATTATTGAAGACATCTGGGACAAAGAAAAAATCCCTGAAGACTGGAAATGTGCACTAATTCACCCACTTCACAAGAAAGGGGATAAAACTGACATTAATAACTACCGAGGAATTTCCTTGTTACCAATTAGTTACAAAATTCTATCCAAGGCACTTCTCATGAGACTTGAAACAAATTGATCATCTTATTGGCGAGTATCAGGCAGGATTTAGAAAAGACAGATAATGTGCAGAAAAATTTTTAAATCTCAAAACCATCTTACAAATCCATAAAAACCGACAAACAGTAATCACCTTTGTAGACTTTAAAAAAGCTTATGACTCTATTGACAGACAAACACTTTTTAAGACGCTAGAAGAATACAAAGTAGACAGAGAAACTAGAGAATTAATCAAACAGACATTAACGGATACCATTTCAAAAGTAAGGTTCTTAGGTAAGGTGTCGGAACCTTTTAAAATTGGCACAGGAGTTCGACAAGGAGATGGACTGTCACCTCTTTTATTCAATCTTGTTCTGGAGAAAGTAATAAAAACCTGGGAGAATGAAGTAAAAGGAATGATCATTGGCAGGCTACTCAGAAATAAACTTCACTTGCGGTGTTTGGCCTTTGCAGATGATCTGGCAATTCTCTCCAACAACAGGCAAGAGGCAGTCTACGCGCTTGAAAAACTGCATTCGTTGGCTGTCCATTGAAGAAACAGTGCCCAGGATTTGATCACAATCGGAGAATTAAAATTGCATTTTCTAATGAACACAGATAATTGCTATGCAGCAGATTTACTTCATTTTATGTGCGCCGGTGAGACTAATCGCTTTTATGTATGATTTTTAAGGAGCATCTTAAATGATATACAAATTGGAGTGAAGAGCTTTGAAAGTGGAAACACAAATGTGGTTCCCTGCTGAGCAGCCTGATGATTAAGTTTCGCTTTATATTAATAGGTTATCTAGATCTACATCAATTCACAAGCATTTTGGGTGGCAGAGGGTGCATTCCAATCCCAAATAGCGCGAGGAAAGAAAGAACACATAAAAGCATCAGTAAGGCATCTTATTTCTCAAATTTTATCCCTCCAGTCATTGCCAACACAACTTAGCATTATAGAAAACTTCTGATTACTAGAAAATGAAATATTCTCATCAGCAAACACAGTGCAAACAGTTCCAATATTTTGGGCCAATCCCTATGGTCGCCGCGCATGCGCATTAGCAGACAAGTTTTTATATGAGGTTTCACCGATTTAGCGTTATTTCGTCTCCATACATTCCTTCCTCCATGGCTTCCACTACTACAACATTCAGTAATATCGTTGTAATACTGCTGTAGCCAGTCGCAAGACGTATTATTTTCGAGCAGTAATTCCGTTGTAAGACAGCCTGGACCATTAATATCAAGCAGAAATTATGTTTAATGCAGCCTGGACCAGCATGAAACCGTTAAATGTAATTCGGAAAGAATTTCTAGCGGAGTCTTGCATTTGACTACTACAGTGTTGAAGCCAACTCCTGGCGGAATCGTGATCTCTAGTAATCCTGCTAAACATGTTTTATGTTGTGGAATAGTGTAGCTTTTGACAATTGAAAAAACTGAAATACAGAAAATGTTATATATGTGTGAAGGCTGACGTCGCAGAATACGGTACTCCCATTTTCTAATAATGCGAGAAGACGCTTTCTGTGGTAGTTCTGTTAATTATAACAGAAAAATCCATATTTCTCATATGAAACTGATTTTAGAGAGACACGGTAATTTTCAGAATTTATTCTGTCGATGCACTTCGGAAAACTAGCATTTTCAGACCTCTTGAACAGGAGCGGAACATGTAAACACAGTTACTAAAGGAAATTCATATGATAGTAACTCACGGTAACTACTATAATTCAACGGGTTAGTTCCAGTTTCGCGAAGGTTCCGAAAGTGGTACAATCCCCGGTGATTATGAATCATACTTTTATTACCGTCAATTTGGTGAGAAAATTATTATTTCAACGCAGTGACTTTAGCAAATTAGGAAGCTAAGCTTAAAGGCAATTAATAATTGGATACTGGAAACACCAACATTTAGTGCTGTCAAAGAAGTCTTCAAAAATATCACAGTTTCTAAAAGCGCATTAAACTTTGATCTAATTATCTTTCATTGATGTTTTATATAAAGTTCTTGAGATCTTCTTTCAAGGTATCATCTGGTTTCTTGAAAAGTGAATGCACCTAGCACTGCTTCTTGGTGGAATAGAATCTTTGAGCTTCAATCTTTTTATTTGCAGGAGAGCTGGTGTTATCATCTGAAGCATTGGGTAATGTGCGCTGGAAATCTTGAGATGATGCTAGAACTTTTGATTTTTTCAAGTAGTGAAACTCAATTCGCTGTTAACTTCTTTCTTTAATCGTTCTTTTTAGAGCCAGAAATAATTCATATATATATTTTCAATGAAGGAAGGCTCAGTTTATCATAATTCCATTTTAATAACAACAATAACTAAGCTAAACCAACACCCGTCATACAATCTATATGGATCGTTGCTTAATACTTCCTTTCCGAAGATTTCAGGTTCATGAATTGGTAATCTTATCTCACGATAAGCGTACGTCTACTTTTTAAGAAGTTTTGAGTTCATCTGTTTGTTTTATTAAAGATTAAAATTCCATGGAGAATATTAAATGTACGTGCTTTGAATTTCCCGTTACAACTAGCTGGTCATTGTTCCAGAAGAAACAATCAAAGTTCTTACTTGTGAAAACAGCAGTAATAATACAATTAATGAATTGGTAGCAACCATGAACAATCAAACTTCAGATCTTCCTCTGTGTTCCTATAAACTTATGCGAGGAAACAATCATATGTTCAGTATGTGTCTGATGAATGAAAAGCAACTAGTGCATTTCACCGGATTCAAAAGGCTTCACTTTGAATGCTTGTAAAAAGTCACTAGAACAGTCGATGGCATTCAACTATGCTGTCAGAGTTATGTGAACATTCTCCTTTGGTGTTAGTGAACATTTTGTGAGCAATGTGTTGGTTAAATGAAATGTATAATGCTTTCAAGGAATTAAATTTCTGGGGTATGTGCAAATAGGTGGATGGAGAATATGACATTTTTATGATTGTGCTGAGATTCCAATTCAAAGCAGTGGTTACCCTGACCATGATCCAGCCACAAACTCAAATTACAAGGAAGGTCATACTTTCAAACCACTTGTAGGTGTCAATGAATCTGGATTAGCTTTATATTATTCTGATTTAAGTGTTGGAGCTACATCTGATCATCAAATGGTAGAATTGTTAGGCCTGATCTTTAAAAAGGAAGACATTTTATTCTTGTTGACAAGGGTTTTTTAATTAGTGATTTGTTGGAAGTCAAAGGAGCCACTCTTAACATTCCACCTTTCAGAGAGAGTCATAAGATCAAAATGACTAAAAGGGGTATCGCAAATCGGCGTATTGTGGTGGAACAAGTCATAGGAAAAGTTAAAAATTATGCTATTTTATGTCACGCAATGCCAGTGTATACATGGCCTATTGCACATAAGATATTTTGTACATTGTTTTCAACTTCTGTAACTTCAAACAAAAAACAGTTTGATTTCTACCATTGTTTCTAACATTTTAAAGTTTGTTATTGTATATGAGCCTCTATAAAAGAAAAATTGTAAGTTTCTTCAGTTCCAATTTTTTTAATGAATGCATGAAACAATTATGTTTTAAAAATTCCATCACCTTTTGTTTACAGGTTTTTTCCTACTTAGATGACAAAATAAAACAATTGTGGTTTAGAAAAAAAAGAGTATTTATTGATTGCAGTTGCCTCTTTTTTCCATTGTGCAAAAATTATGAATCCTCAGAAATAAGTTATTACAGAAATTATTGAGTAATAAAGTTTAACAAGTACCCTAAGGACAAGAAGTATACTTTTATAAGAAACTATCCAGAAATTTAATTTTACATTCTGTCAGCATTTTTGGTAAATTATTCATCATTCACCTTGGTAATTTATTCCAAATCCTGATTCCTTATTTGTGAAAGATTATCTTACTGAAATTAAGTGCCAGCTTGTGGTCATGTTTATCATTTCCCTTCCATGCACTACTCTAAATTCTTCCACCAATATCTTTCAACACCTCATACCTTGTACACTCTCAGCACTCTCTTGAACCCTCGCCTGTCTTTCAATTTGTCCCAATCTAGCTCTATTATCATACCAGTTACTAATTACACTCTGCAGCAATGTTCACAGAAAATAATAAACACAATCATTTAGGCTACAAAATAAAGCAATGCAGAATGATTAACTAGTATTTAAAATAAATATAAAAACCATCCACTCAAGTTAATGACTATGGAAATAAAGTTAGGCACTGACGGAGTTGTCAACTTTGAAAATTATTACTTAATAGAAAAAAAAATTATTTACTGTTATAACCAATAATAAAATTTTAAAATTGGAATTATCACATGAATAGAACACAATATCAGTACAAATAACATGTACGAAATGTTCCCTCCATAAAGACATACAAGAGTTGTGTCATAATGTGGTTTAGACTAAAATGGCAGTCTTCTCAATAGATTAATAGAACAAAATTAATAATCTTGATATGGTGATTATATAAACTAAGATGAACTCTTTTAAATATACACAGTCCTGTCACACTAATGTAACCACCTCTCAAAAACCAGAATAACCACCTATGGCAGAGTGGACCGCTGCGAGGCGTGCAGGAAGAGAGTCAATTAGGGTTCTGAAGGTGTTCGCTGGGATGCTGAACAATGCCGACTCCAGTGCCGTGGCCAGCTGCGCTAGATTACGCGGTTGAGGATCCATGGCGCGAACAACCCGATCGAGGTGGTCCCACAGATTCTCAATTGGGTTTAAATCCGGTGAGATTACTGGCCAGGGAAGTAAGGTAAACTCATCCTGGTGCTCTTTGAACCACGCATATACACTGCGAGCTGTATGACACCTCGCATTGTCCTGCTGCTAGATGCTATCATTCCGAGGAAACATTAATCGCATGTAGGGGTGGACATGGTCCGCAAGGACAGATACGTACTTGTGCTGATCCATCGTGCCTTCCACAATGATGAGTTCACCCAGTGAATGCCAGGAAAACATTCCCCAAACCATAATGCTCCCTCCTCCACCCTGGATCCTTCTGGCAATTGTTGCAGGGTGTTTGCTTTCAGACGTTTCACGCCTTATACGCCAACGTCCATCTGTCCGATGGAGCATAAAACGTGATTCATCGGAAAAAGCCACCTGTCGCCACTCTGTGGACGTCCAGTTGCAGTACTGGTGTGCAAATTCCAGCCTTCGTCACCGATGAATAGCAGTCAGCATAGGTGCATTAACCAGGCGTCTGCTGCGGAGGCCCATGCGCAGCAACGTTCGCTGAACCGTTGTTGAGGATACACTCTTGGTTCATCTGGGCGGTCAGTTGCTCAACAGTTGCACGTCTATTTGCACGAAAGCATCTCCGTAGCCCTCGTTCGCCTCTGTCATCTATAGCCCGTGGTGCACCACATGTTCCACGCCACTGATTTTGAATAGTGCCATTTTGCCATGCACGGTACACTTTCACAACGGAGGCATGTGAACAGTTCACAAAATTAGCCGTTTCCGAGAAGCTTTCACCCTTGGCCCGAAAGCCAATAATCATGCCCTTTTGGACGTCGGATAAATCACTACGTTTCCACATTACGCCAACAATTGAAATGCTTTTCAATGCCCTAGGAAATCCTTTATATATACTCCACTGTAATGTGCTGCCACCTGCCTGTGATTGGTTATTTCACGTTGACGTCGAAAGTAGGTGGTGGTCACATTAACGTGACTGGACTGTGTATATAACTCTTTCATTAAAATCAACTCTTTCAAAAAAACTTGTTATTGCATCATTGTAAAAAAATTTTGAGGGCAAAAGTGGGTTGGAGGAGGAAAGGAGAAGGATGGGTATGTAGGGAGATTGCCACCAGAGCATACACTCCATCACAATATATCAATTAATAATAATAATAATATTTTGGATTGCAAGAAAGACAATTTTGACAATCTTCAATAATTTGAACCTTGGGCTTGGAGAAAAGGAAAAAATACCCTATGATAGTAGAGGCTAAACACATTTATCAAATGATTCTTTTAGGATCTATTTAAAAGAATACACTGGACAAGAATTATCTTTGTTGTCTAGATCACAAAATCACATTTGTCAAATCCAATCACTACGAGCTGAGCCTGCATTTGTGCATAACTGTCGTTCATCACTTTTCTATTTGCGGTCACAAAGGCACAGCAATAGTTTGTCAAATCACACACTTTACGGGCTTTTAACACAACTATGGTCTTTCCATCCTCAGCAATGACATCTGGAGTAGCACCAAAGTAGTCCCACTCCATACTTTGGAAGAGTCCACATGATTTCACCTGTTGGAAAGGTATACAGAATTTTTTTAGTCAGAAGATGGCTATATATCTCTATTCACACCTCAAGAATATAGCACAAAATATCAGTTTGACCTATGGCTGAGACTGAGGACTGGCCATATGTAATAACAAAATCATTTAAATAAAGGCAAAAAAAAAAACATCACATCATTACTTTCAACTCCATGAGCTTTTCATAAGATCTCCTTGCAACTTTTTCTTTTTCAAGTCCCCATTTTGCAGAAGGTACATTTTTTATGCTTTTTGGGTTTATTTGTCTCCTGGCTGGACCTTCACAGAAATTACCCGTCACAACAAATATTTCATTTTACAATGTTTCTAAGGTGAGTACATAAAAGTTAGATCAACAATTACATATGTAAGAAAACTGCTAAAATATTTATTATTATGACAGTTTGCAATTAGTACACTACCTGCTTCCACAGTGTGCAGAATTTCATAGAACATTGATCCAGTTATCATTTTTGTCTGGGCTGAATTACATTCACCACTATAGGCTAGGTCTCTGTCCTCATTTCCAGTATACACTTTGATGGTCCAGGATCACTGCAGGAGGAGGTGTGCCATGAAGGGGCAAGTAATAATGGGCTTCATAGGCTCTATGGCAAGCAGCATACCTTTGAACATTTCTTCTTGAGCCACTTTGATTCGATTTGGTATGGGTTACCACATTTGATATTTCATCTGATTTCAAACAGCCTACTTGCCTTCCAGGTGTAGGCTTTCCCCACTGCTGAAAATTAAAGTCAAACTTACATAGTGCACATTTAGGCAAATTACAGTAATTAATTCTACAAGCTCAATTTAACAAGCTCTTACCTGTGGCTGGCTAGTCTTGGAAACAAGCTCCCTGGATTCCCCACACAAGTTATAATGTTCTAAGCTGTAGCTTATTGCAGCAACACGTTTACATGCTACAGACCACCCAGATCCAGATAGACATGGTTGGCATGTAGCCTGACAAATTTCTCTGGATTCTCTATGGGGCACCATTTTCACTCTATAATCCGTATTCTTTGTAGTTTCAGCCGCACACAAAGCTTTAATGAAGATAATCTCATCCGTCACACAACTCATTAAACCCTTCTTCGGGAAATTCGTACATTGCCTCTAGACGCAATACCTCAACTTCAAATAATGTTTTATTGATGTTTGTAATAAAGACTGTGGCCTAAAATCAGACATTTATAGTTTTAAAAATGATTTCAAGCGGTTCAAGAAACGAGTAGAGAAAGGCCGACACGAGGACTAAATTCAACGGTACTTTCAAGGTTTAATTCACTTTGATCTTGTGAATTCTCACCCGTTAATCAGTTCTTGTTTCGTGTACTTCGACAGATCAGATGTACATCGTCATAAACAAAAACAAAAGCATAGTGTGGTGGCGCTGCAACTCTATACCAAAGAAGTTACACGTCGACGTCACTTCCGCGTGCCAGGTAGTGGGGGGATTTCTGCACGGCATCGAGTGTACCCACAGACGCTTGTCCAATTCTGTGACGCTTTCATAATGGTTGTAGCAACCAGTCACGAATCGAGCGGCTCACCTCTGTACCCTCTCCACTGAGTCAATCGGGACCTTGTGATACGGATCCCAAACTCCACAGCAGTAATCCAGATGCGGACGTACTAGTGTTTTATACACTATTTCCTTTGTATGAGCATTACAATTCCTCAGAATACGACATATGAATCTTAATTTAGAATTAGCTTTGCCTACGACGGAAGTTATGAGCAAGTGCCATGTCATGTTACTTTGTACTATTACCCCCAGGTACTTCAGGGAACGAACCGTGTCAACAACTGAATTGTTTACTTTGTATTAGTGAGCAACCTAATTCTTTTTGATACTTATTCGCATTGCCTTGCACTTTTTGCAATTAAGTGTAAGCTGCCAATTACGACACCATTCGGAAATAGCATCTAATTCGCACTGAAATTCTAAGCAATCGTCAGAGCATCTTATTTCCCTATAGTTAACTGCAGCGTCGGCAAATAGTCACAACCAGCATTTAACTTTGTCACCTAGATCGCCTATAAAAAAATTAAGAAAAGAAGTGGTCCTATTATACTTCCTTGAGAAACGCCAGAAGTAACATCTAGCTTAGAAGAGGCTTCCCCGTCAACGACGACATACTGTGATCGACTAATACCAAAGCAATAACTTGAAATAATTTTTTATCTCATTCAATATAGTTTAAAACATATTAAAACTTCCATGGAAAATATTTAATAAACGTGCTTTGGATTCCTATTACAATTAGCTGGCCATTCTTTAATAACAGACGAATTGAAAACATCATTGAGATTAGACGTCGCTTCGTGAAATAACAAGATTAAATTATCAATACCAAACCGGTAATCTTTCGGAAAGAAATAAACAAACCATTTAGAATTTATAACAGTTGGGGTCTTAGATATCGTTTTTTATTAAACGGTATTGCTGTAAATTGGATCTTTCTTCAATGAAAGTTTCACAGGTGTCCAGCCGGATGGTGTCATAACACCCGTGAAACTTTCATTGAATCAATACGCCGGGAAAGTCTCCATTTGCATATGGATCTTTCTTCATTTAGAAGTATTATTTCTGATCCAAAAGAAGCAGGAACGAAAAAGATAACGACGAAGCGCGTTTGATGGCGAACATGAAACATTTATTGGTAATTTTGTGAATTAAGAGGAACTTATTTATTTATATTTATTGGCATTTGGCGTGTACCATATAGCCAGAGGAATACATCTTATCAAATATTAGTCTACATATTATCCTTTGGTTAATTAGAGGGTCAGATTTACAATTTATAATTGTGTATATATTTATCGATATATGGAATACAATAATATGGCATACAAATTTATAAAATATAATATTTAATATGCAAGATATTAAAATGTTTAGGTGGAACCACTCACATTATTCTGTTGGTCATCATTGTTTTAGGATTTGTTGTTTTGTTGAGTGTGTATGGTTTTGTTTAATGTCCGACCGTGTGACCTCTTGATTCGGCTTGTTCAGGTGTCATATTTCGATATTGTTCCTCGTTGCAAACTTGAAAAGGATCATGAAGATTTCTGCTTTATTCTTTTGAAGGAGGGTCTGCACCTTGGTAGGCAGTTCTGCCCCGAAACTGCACAACTCTGCTATTCATATTGATGATTCATCTCAATGTCGTCTGCAGGCAAAAAATATGTGATCAATATTCCCAAAGCTTCTGCCATCACACTCACACATGGGGGAGTTGACCATGTTGATCCTGTAGAGGTGGCTCGGATAGCGACTGTGGTTGAATTTCAGTCTGGAGACACAAGAATGTGACCTTCCTTGTAGTTGGCGTGTTGTCGTACCAGTGGGTACGTGGTATTGTTGGGTGGACCTGTCTATAATGACTAGCTTTGTTTAGGTCTTTTGATCTCCACTCTCTGTCCCATTCCGTTCTAGCTTTATTACGAAATAGGGGAATAAAGTCAGATGCAGGAATATGTTTTATTTTCATGCAATGATATGGTGCTGCCTTAGCCAGCCGATTAGCTAATTCATTGCCTTCTATTCCGGCGTGACTTTTTGTCCAGATAAATGTTACCTCCGAGCCCCTTTCTCTAAGCCTTGCTACCAACTGTAGGACCTCGTATACTAACCAGCTTCTTCCGTTGTCCGCTGCAAGGTTGGATAATCTCAAAAGGACGGATTGAGGATCTGATCAAATGAGCAGCCCGTCTGTCGGCAACTGTAGGCCATATTCTAAAGCTTTTACAATGGCTTGTAATTCAGCAGTGTAGACCGATGCTTCTTCTGGGAGGTGATATAGACTCCACTTTTCATTCGCAGGATCCACAAAGGCGCAACCCATCAAGTTTTCGGATTTAGAGCCATCCGTGTATAGTCATATGGGATTGCCTGCCAGATTCGCAATGTGGTCCTTCAAAATAACTTCGTTATCACTACCTTCCACCATAAATTTTATGTCCGGGATAATATCTAGTCTCATCACTGCGCTCATAGTTTTATGCAAATGTACTGGAAGGAGGCATGACCTATAGATTATATTACTGTATTGCTTTTCCTCCGAGAAGGCAGTTGATAGGGCAGGGGCCTCCTACTGTTGCCAGTACCTCCGATTCGTGAACTGAAATGTAAGAGCAGATATTTTTGCAATGAGTTGGTTATCCTTTGTTTCAAGTAGTGTTAGGAGGAAATTCTATCTAAGGAATGCCCAACGGATGGGTGGTTCTAAGCATCCCACCAACAGTGCGTTTGTAGGTGTGGCTGTCATGGCCTCGGTGCACAGTCTGAGTGATCGATACTGGCATCTATCGATTTTAGTTAGTAGTACTTTAGAGGCAGATCCAAAAAACATATTGCCATAGTCAATATGAGGACTGACGGGTGCTCGATACACCATTAGTGCGGTTTTAATGTCTGCACCACAAGCTTTACCCGTCACTCCTCTAATGATGTTGATCGCCGCTTCGCTCTTTTTGAGTATATACAGGATATGACCTGACCATCTCAGGTTGAAGACCAAGGTATGGTACGGTTTTCCGCACTGGGAAGTTAAAAGGCCCCAGAGACATATTTGTCGTGTGAGGCAGTCTATGTCGTGTAAATATGATGACGGACAACTTTTCAGGGGAGAGGTCGAAGCCGTTGTTCAACATCCAAGTCGCCAATCTGTTAGTGGTAGCACTTAATGCTCTTTTGCAGGCTTGCAATGACAGGAAACTCGTATAAATGCATACACCGTCCACACACTGAAGGATCTTAACATTCAGTAATGCAATTTCGTATACTAGGTCAATGGAATTAATATTAAAGAGTAGAGGTGATAGGATCGATCCTTGTGGTAATCCTTTGGACGACAGTCTACGATAATGTTGCAAATTGAAAAAAAAAATTTTTTTCAGCTATGTGAAAAAAGTGAAAAAAACCTAGCACCCTTGTTTTTTTTTCAGAAAACAATATATTTGATAAATTATAGTTTTATTTATGGAACTTTTCTTCTTCTGTCTTCTCTACATCCATAGCTTCGGAAGTAGTTACATTTTCTTTTACGGGTTGTTCTTGTTTTGTACGCAAAAGATTTTGAGACTGAAATTTTAAATTGTGAGCAAAGTACACATTGTGCGTAAAGACTGCGCCAATAGTTCTGTATTACCGTCTTTTAAGTTTGAATTTAAATCTATTATCATACAAAATAGGAGATTTATTTCTTTTCAATCGTTGGTTTACACCAATGGTTGCAAGGAAACGATTCATAATTACTGACAATTTAATGAGTCAGTACCACTATTCGCTGAGAGTTAAACAAGTATACGAATATAAGGAAAGCACAATAAGTAATAAAAAGAGGAATAAACCGCAGATAAATTTTAAATTCCTACGGATAAACTCCTACACATAAATTCGTAGGGCTGGCAGCACTAGTTCAAACAGTATGAATCCAAACAAAGGGGAACGGGGATTCCTTCTCGCACAACCTAGCCTCTTAGGGAAGTCCCCGTTCATAAAAGAAAATTTCGGTCAATGTTGCCAATATTTTCATAACTTTTTTTTACTGAACCAGAAAAATACAGTAGATTTAAAAATTAAGATAAGTACTTAGGATAAACTCTAAAATAGTCATACTAAATTATAAATGCCTTACAAATTTGAGATTTAGTAGTTATGAAAAAAAACGTGTCCCAGAAAAAAAAAACCTTTTTTTCTTTTCAAGCCAGAAAAAAACCTTTTTTTTTTTTTTTTTTGCAACACTAGTCTAGGACCATATGTTTTGTTCCCCTCTCGTATGATCAATATTCTATTCTTGAGTAATGCAATCATGTTACTATAAAACTGTCCAGGAGCTTCAATCTCCTTAATTTACTAGCCAGGATAGGGAGAATAAAGTTGTTGTACACCTCTGAGAGGTCAGTGAACAGTGCGGTTAGGTATTGGTTATTACCATGACACAGCTGAATATCGGTGACCAGGTGGGCTAAGATTTCGTTTGTCCCCTTCTCTCTACAGATTCCAATCTGCGAGTCTGGCAATAGGCGCTTATGTTCAATGTACCACTCCAATCTTTCCTTTACCATTCGTTCCATCATTTTCAGCGAACAGGACAGTAGAGAAATTGAGCGAAACGACGAGCTGTCTGAATGGTCCCTTTTTGGTTTAGGTATTGGTACTACCCTTATTGTTTTGAAGGATGGCACATGACTTCTAGATGTCCATACACTGTTCATAATCTGCAAGTAGGTATCTTTTCTGGCAGATTGATCAACATGTTGTAGTGGATTTGATCTGGGCCCGGGCTGGCATCGTTTGTTTTAGTAGGTGCGTTTTCTAGCTCCTCGAGAGAAAATGGTTTTAGAAGGGGGTGATAGATATTGCTTTCCCGGGTGGGTGCAGATTCTTCTCTACACCAGTCTGGGGTTAGAGAACTAAGGTTCACGGCGGCGGCCTAGGGGGTTTGGGTATGATGGCTTTTTCTGGAAGGATCTAATCTTCCTCCATATCACTGTTGGCGGGGTTTTAGAGTTTAATCAATTACAAAAAAAATTTCCCAGTTTTCTCTCTTCTTCCTCTTCAGTAATATTTTCGTAATTGCTTGGGTCTTGTTGGAGCAGGTTCCCCGGCGCGGACGTCTTGGTTTGAATTCCGGGATGGATGCTGAGGCCGTTTGTTCCAGTATTGTCATGAATTTTGTATAATCTTCTTTGTTGTCCACTGTTAGCTGGAAATTTTTGAACTTTTCTGTAGCTATCTGTTTACATAGGCGCCAGTTGCCTCGTTTTATATTCCATCTATATATATGAGTTAACGCCGGGTTGTCTCCTATCTGAATCGGCGAAGGCATCAAAATAGGATAGTGTTCGGAGCCCGAGAAGTCTGGTAATGACTTCCATTCGAAACAGAATGCGCGATCCGGACAGATAATAATTATATGCACAGCTGATTTTCATCCCGTTGGTCGTTGTATTCTTGTCTCCGAACCTTCGTTTAACAAGACCAAGTTAGTTCGTCTATCAGTTTTGTAAGAACGTTTCCATGGTGGCAGGTGTATTCGCACCCCCAGTGGTAGGCGTTTAAATCTGCTATTATTAATGAAGGGGGACGAAGTTGGAGCAGGATCCGTAGGACTTCTCGTTTTGTGAGTCGGACATGTGGGGGTTTATTGTACACTAATGTGGTCATTTTTAGAAAAAATCAAATTTTATACTGGCCGCGCAGGCCTGGATCTCTCGGTCGTGTACATTTAATTTTATTTCCTTAAACTGGAGGTATTCTTTTATCAGTAAGGCTACGCCACCATACCCGTCTTCCCGGATGATGTTATAGCCTGGTTTCGAAAAGTTAGAGGATGGTTTTAACCATGTCTCCACTAGCCCTGCCATTGAAATGTTATGCTCATATAGGAGTTGGTGCAGATTTTCTCTGAGTGGATAGATCTAATATTCCACTGAAGCAAGTTATTGGATTTGGCCATAAGGACGATCAACTATCGAATTACTGACCAACTAGGTAATGTTTTCTCTTATCGCATCTATTGGTATTGAACTTCCTCTGGGCTGCATTTTCTGTATCAGGGTTATAAAGTTGAGGACTGTGTCTATTAGATGGTCTCTGCCCAGCGGGGCTGCAGTGTCGTCTAATTCACTTACAATATTAGTTCTGTTTACTGGTAATGGTTCCATTGTTCTATGATTTGGAATTAGGAGTTTGTCACATTACGATAGATTATCGTACCTTTCAATCTGTATGCAAAGTCGATCAACGAGTGCGAGGTCGACTATCGACCCCGACGATCGAGGAGAGTGTCGCCGACCAGTTGCATTTAGCGAGAGAGTGGGTAAACATGGTTGCAGGGAACAGTGAAGTATTCCCGTGTTAAGAGAAGTTTCGGTCGCGCTACCGCGTCGGTTGAGTGCTGGCTGTCGTTTTCGCAGCGCCTTCTGTAGCCAGTCACTTGAAGGTAAAGTGATTAGCCAGTCTGACTGTTGTGAGAATCATGGTGTTAAAAGCCGCAGTCATCGTGGATACGAAAGCACGGTCTTCCGCGTCTGTATAACTGACACTGGCCGACTTTTCGTACCGTTGGATAAGTCAGTAGCTTTTCTTGGATGCTGAGTGAATACTATGAACGTTTAACGGCTGTTACTTGTGTATGTCGATCACTGCTATATGAAGAAATACAGTGTTGTGCTATTTGTGGAAGATTAATGAAAGCTTACACTCGCTACGAACAATCTTCATGAACTATTATTCAGGGTAGTCATTGATACCTATTGATGACAAACTAAATAAATATGGTATGGTGGTCGGGGTGTAGCTGATAAACTTGGTGCAATAAACAGTGTTTCGTGTTCTATATACTTTTGTATGTGTTTCGTGCAGTTAAAAAGTATTGGTAGAACAATTCCACCGTCCACCACACCAGGCGACAGTCTAGAATTATTCCTGAATAATTTCCTTTAATTAACGAAGTACCGAGTTGTCCAAGGTTTGTACTTTGGTATGGCTTGGAGTGTTCCATTTCCGTAGATGTGCACTATGAAAAAGGGAACATACTCTGTTTGCTATGTAACGTCGGGAACTGGGAGACATCTCTGGTGTCATGTGGTGTGGCTGTCGCAGCTCTTGTGTATAGCCTGTTATCGAATGAGGCTAGTGCTTCCCGGTAGCTAATTTTTTGATAGGCCATCCTACATTTTATTTCTTTCTGTTTTATAAACTCCGGGCATGATTTACCAGTAGCTGAATGGGGACCTGCGCAATACATACAGGTTCGGAGGAGATAAAGCAAGTATTACTATCGTGAGTACCGCCGCAAAATTTGCAGCGAGCTAGGCTGCAGCATTGCTTGCTATTGTGACCATAGCGGAAACATTTGAAGCACTGGAGAACAGATGGTACATACGGTTCCACAGACCATCGAACTGCATGGATTTTTACATTCACAGGCCTTTCTTGTGCATTAAATGTAATCCATCATACCGGCAGGGTTTTCCTTATGGATGCGCTATTTCCCCCCGTTTTTTTGTAGAATCTTCTTACTGCAATGACCTGAACTGGACTGCAAATAACTACCAAGATCTCTTCCTCTGCTAATGTAATCTCTATATTCCTAATTATCCCTTGCCTAGTTACCAGGTAGCTTGGGATATATGCTTCTAGTTTGTATCTAGGGAAATCACTACTTTTCATCAGTGCATTGGCTGCCGCTGTGGATAGTTCTATTTTAACCCTGTTTTGACCTGAGGGGTAGATGTTAGTGATATTGTTAAAGTAATTCCCACCTTCCGACCTCAGAATTTTCCCTAGCGCCATTGAATGTAGTCTACCCACATTTTTGTCAATACTTTCCACTATGATCACAACGGATTGCTGTCATATATCTCTTAACTACTGCTAATAAGTCTGGTGGGGTTTGGTGTGGGTACCACTTTACTCACTCCATTCCGCGGTGATACCTGTCTGGATGATGTGATTGCAGTAATCTCCTCCGCTCTGGCTGCAACTTGGAGATGCGTGGAATTTTCTCCGTTTTCCCGGCTTGCTGCTGGTTGTCTTTCTCTTAGCAAGGGCATTTCGTTGATCTAGGTTCTTCAACACACATAACATAGGGATCTCATCGTCTGCTACATTCACTGTCACTGTTTGTATTGCATTCCTTATCACTGCCCTGGAAGAAGACCACAGAATGAGGGTCGAAATGCCGGCTACAAGAAATATCGACGCAGTGCCACCCGGACAGCCAAGAATCAGTTAAGAACTCTTTATAATTAACTTGAAACTGTTGACTGCCATTTTATTCATCAAGTATCCGAAATTTACAATGGAAGGGGAAAATGAGAATATGCCTAATGAGGTCCGTCACAACGATGCTGCAGAAACTTTACCAGCTCCACCATCTATTTATACGATAATAGACTGTTGTCCTCCTATAATCCTGCCTCAAACACTTGAATTCCAACAAATTATGGTTAGAGAAGATAAGGAAGCTGATGTAGAATTTACACAAATTGAGGGTGCTCTACCAGAAGGTGATAATTCAAGATATACTTGTAGACGCCCGTCAGGAAGCTGAAAGTACGCAACCTCCAAATACCTTTTTTATTGGTGCTATACCTAACCATTCTGAACAGGGCATTTCACCACAAAATTTGGCTGACCTGATTTTATCAATGAAATGTTAAACTAATATTACATTAAGTACTCAATTCAATATATTAAGTGCTAAGATTGATACTAGTGTAACTGAGCTGAGAAGAGATTTCATGGGCCATTCCCAACTAATACATACCAGGATACGTGAAGTTCAGGAGAAGATAGATAACTATTATACCCATTTTGGTAAAAGGATTATTGAAACATAAGCTTGAATGCCATAAAAGTCAAGAAGAGGTTAAAAACAAGATACAGACCCTTAATGATGAAATAAACCGGTTTGGGGAAAACTTTAAAAAAGATTTTAAATGTTAAGTCAGTCAAATACAGTAGAAACAGAACAACTCAAGAGTAGACTGTAGGACTGTTAAATGAGACCCTAACTAGGGCACAAGTGGACATAGGTTCATTACATGAACATGATGTTAATGAAGAATATAAGATGATATGTTACAATTTTGACCATTTAGCCAGCATCTTAAAGAGAAGAATGGGGATTACAACTAGATTAAATGCTGAATTTTTAGTTCTGGCAGAGTATATGCTGACAGAAAAAGGTTCTATAGCAGGTTACATGCTCCTAATATAAATGTGATTGAATCTTCCAATATTGTATCCACATATTGGAAGAATTTGTTGCTTATTGTCAGAAGGAAGGTGATGAAATTATTGACATCAGCTATGACAAGGATGATGAGTGTTTTGAGAGCACAATAATTGAACCTGTTTCAAAAGAAGTTAAACAAAAATATTTCTTTAAGAATGATAACGAGGAAATAGACTTATAGGACACTGTGTTTACCATTGCATATAATGAAGTAAGTTGTGTACAGAGTGTTTCTATTGGTGAAAATAATTCCGGTGAGGAAATATTCACAAATGAAAGAGATTTTTTGATAAAGATTATTGTGGTAAAGGGAGACTATTTCAGATAGGGCAAATGCTACTATTAGAATTGCTGTGTGTGAAGCAGGAAAGAATGGTCTACTCACAAACATACTACCTGAAGAAGGATAAAATGAAGAAGAAAAGAAATACTGCTTCAAGCAACTACTGCCTGCTGAAGAAAGAATTAAAGAAGAAAAAACACCTAAAGAAGAAGAAAGTTAAGTGGAAAAGTCGAAGGGTAGCAAAAATGGCCGTGAGACTAACTGTTTTAGAAATGATGACAAAAGAGAAAGATATTAAGAAAAAATATACGAGATGAGGAGAAAGAAGACAAGAAAACATTAGCTTATCTGGAAATGAAATATTCAGAAATAAAAGAGTTACACAATGATTCTGGCAACAGAAAATGTAGCAAAAATATAAAAGGAAGCAAAAATATAAAAGGAAGTAAGAAGTGATGATGTTTGTGGCAACACAGATGATGATATTGGTACAGGAAATATGGATCATAGTAATTTTAACAAGCAATAAAAGTGAAGATTTTGAACTGAAAAAATAAATGAATGAAGATGAATTAAATGTGCAATAAAATGAAATAATCGGAATAATTCTGTTAGCTCAAAGGAACATTCTTTGAATGTCAAAGAGAAGGATGCCAAAGAAAGTAGTGATAATAAGGAAAATTATCATTTGTTTTAAAATAGGTCATATTTACCATGAACACTTAGAACTCATTCTTTCTTAAGACCCGTTTCTGATCACCCTGTCCCGTTCCCGATTTCACTTTCCTCCCGTCGTCAAAGTGTTGCATTTAGACGATCTGTCGGCTGGCTCGATATTAGCGGCCTACCACCACGCGTATATCCGTCTTGCTTGCACATTCCATTCAACAATAATACTAGTAATAAAATAAGTTAGTTACACATTTTATTAAAGTTCTAATATTTAAATTAAATATGTATCGCTCCATATTTATCAAAATCACAAATTCTTGGTGTAACCCTGACGTTCTGACATTGTGCGAAAAGCCTAGGAAAAAGAAAACTAGATGTGTGCCAAGCAATTATATTTACAAAGGCATATGTTCAGTCAATTTATACGCTTAGATGTGTTGGATGGTGAAGATGTCCAAAATTTCTAGCGGATGACACCTAAAATGCCTCATTTCTCGCGTCTTTGTTATGACAAAGGGCACGTGAGGTTAGGCTTGCCAACCATACTGTATTTAAAGTATCATATTTTATTTTTGGATGTTATACTTTTTCCTACGAATAAAGTATGCGCAAATTTTTTATTTCAAATAAAGTATACAACACATGTAACTGAACGTTCATCTGCTAGTTTCACAACCTCTTCCAAGAAAAAGTACCTATCGGCCAGCGATTTTCTGCTCCCTCGCATCCTTTGATCTGTGTAATTATCGCAATAATGGCGGACCATTAATATTGTTGTACTCCAGTCAACTCATGTCCGCTCGTTGTTATTTCTGAACGGAACCATAAAGTATGCAAAACAATTTATTTTTGGTAAACTATACAATTCAATTAATTTCCAAACAATGCTTATGATGAAATGAAATAAATGCAAAATGGTGGGAAAGGAGAAACAGAGCGTCTATAAATTTAAAAATGAGTTTCGTATTTTGCTATACTAGATGTAGAATGTGGCTCCAGCTGTAACACTGAAATGAAACCAACAATTAATAGCTAGTCCAGTAAGCCCGAAAATATATATGTATTTAAGGCAATAAATAACTAAAAAAATTTCCTATATATACTTTCTATTTATCTCTTCAAAAGACAAATATACTTTATTTTTTTCTAAATAAGTTTGCAACTCTATGTGAGGTGTCCCATAAAAACTTATCGGTCTTTTACACCTCCAGCAACTCTATCAATATTTTTTTTTTGATTAGTGGATGAATCCACCTCAAACTAATAGAAAATGGGTAACCAGACAGAGCGGGCACAACCGGGCGAGGCTTTACATGGCAAGTTTTCAGCGCAGGGTGGTGGGGGCCCGACTTACCCCCACCCTTTCCCCTAAATCGGATGGAATTTACACCCGACCTCCCTACCTGGTCTCGCGGCAAAAACGTGACCAGGAGCTCGCTTCAGACTACCCGTTTTCAGGGCCGAAGGGGCGTGGCGACGATTTAGGGAGACCAGGTCAGGTTGTCTAAATGGGCCTTTATGAGTATGGGGAGAAAGGTTGTGTGAACTGTGTCATATTGAGAAAAAAGGAACAGTAAAGTATGTCAAATATTTGCAGAATTTGTATAAAATATTATTTCAATATTTACTATTGAAGAAGTCTCCTGCCACAAAAAGAAAATGATCCATGCCAATTAGTTTAGTATTATATAATTTTCAGGCCTTAGTACCGCCTTTCCTATGGACAAATACTTTATGCGTGAACTGATGTATCGTTAATTATTTAAATAAGTTTTGTGTTTTGAAAATGAAAAAAAAAAGTTTATGTTTTTGTTCTTCTACAAGTTTTAATAGACTAAATGCTGGCAGAATGTACACTTTGCTTCAGGAGTACCACGCAGAAAACTTGATGGCACCATAGTTTTGGTACCATATAAGACAACTGGAGTTTATGCATGCTACAGATAAAAGACAACCATCACAACATACCAGCAGAGCAGCCAGAAAAAGAACAACTTCATTTTATTAAATATTGTTACTATTATTCTTTTTTGTTATACTTATGTAACACCAACACCTGAGAGACCTTTAACTAATGTGAAAAAAATTCCCTTCATATCTAGATATTCAGGTTTGGTTAAGGAAATAATGATTATAAATACTGAGAACTCATCTCTTCTGAGTAGGGTTCGAATCTTTAGGACAAGTCATATTTTTTTTCCTGCCTTTTTGTTATAGCTGTAATGCTGAATTAAACATGATTGAACATTTCTGATAGTATTTGAACATACTTTATACAGCATATAAATGCATATTTATGCCATTTTTCTAGTTTTGTTCATATTACAATAGTATTTATGATCATATTCTGAAGAAAAATCTGGTAATTTTTTGATAGTACCAGGAATTCACTAGACATAGATAAGAAGAAATTAAGATAATTATTCACTGGAGGAAAAACTAAACCAAATTGTCACTGAATTGGTCAGAATTCACCAGTCAACAATTAAAGTTATGCATTATTGTCACTCTCTAAACATTAATGTTCCACCAGCCTTTTAATCTAGACAATGGAGCAGCAGCATGTCTGTGTCGATCCGCGTCAATCAATGTCTCGATGAAATACTTTTGAAAATAACCCTCAGTCAGTGTTAAATCTACAATGGATCAGTGAGTACTGCCATGCCAAAAACAATTTTTTTTGTTGAAAGTGTGAAGTTACAGAGTTACATAAGGAAATTTGGAAAGGAGTATTTTAGAACAGATGAAAGTTATTTGCTGTAAATTAAGTGAAATTAAAGTGACTTCAACAAAACAATTTAAAATTTAATCTCCCAATGATATAGTTAGTGCACGGAAGCAATTTATGCTGTCTATGTGAAGGCGACTCTACTAGATAAAATAAGTGATGTACAATTGAGCATGTTTTGGTGTATAGTAAATTTAAATGTTTGGTCATATTTTGTAATTTTTATGTCATATTTACCTGTTTTTAAGGTCATATTTGCCTGCATATTTCTCTCTCTCTTTTTTTTTTTTTTGTCATAAAGATCCGAACCATACTTATGAGTATAGGGAGAAAGGTTGTGTGAACTGTGTCATATTGAGGAAAAAGGAATAGTAAAGTAAGTCAAATATTTGCAGAATTTGTATAAAATATTACTTCAGTATTTATTGTTGAAGAAGACTCCAGTCACAACCAGAAAATGACTCTTGGCAATTAGTTTGGTATTATATAATTTCCAGTTCCCTCCTTTTCTATGGATAAATACTTTATGCTGGAACTGATGTATTGTTAATTAATTAAATAGGTTTTGTGTTTTGAATATGAAAAAAAGTTTTTGTTTTTGTTCTTCTACAAGTCTGAATAGACTAAATGCTAGCAGAATGTATACCTAGTTTCAGGAGTACCATGCTGAAAACTTGATGGCAACATAGTTTTGTTACAAAGCAAGACAACTGAAGAAGTTTATGCATGCTACTGGTGAAAGACAACCAGCACAGCATATGTAGATATTCCAATTTGGTTAATGAAATTAAAATTCCCATTTCTATT
The DNA here is from genome assembly GCA_031002005.1 of Vandiemenella viatica. NCBI lineage: Eukaryota > Metazoa > Arthropoda > Insecta > Orthoptera > Morabidae > Vandiemenella > Vandiemenella viatica. Next base: position 116,721,210 of record JARYHS010008075.1, on the reverse strand, counting down.
CTGAGACCATTGAATTTTCATGGGAATTAGCGGCGGGATGTAGTAAGACTGTCTAATGATAAGATAGTTAATTAATTATTTAAACATTAGAATTCTCATTTCAATTCTATAACTGTGAATTTCATGGCAATTAGTGGGAGATGTAACGGAATTGATTAATACAAAAGCATTAACTTGATATGATTATTTATCTCATTCAATAAAGTACAAAAAAGATTAAAACGTCCATTGAAAATATTTAATAAACATGCTTTGGATTCCTATTACAATTTGCTGGCCTCTCTTGAATAAGAGATTAGACGTCACTTCATGAAATAACAGGATCAAATAATCAATACCAAACCGGCAGTATTTCAGAAAGAAAGAAATGAACCATAACCCATTTTAGAATATATAATGGGTGTTGATCTAAGATATCATTCTTTATCAAATGGAATGGCTGTAAATTGGATTTTCCTTCATTTAGAAGTATTTACTAATAATTTCCGATTCACAAGAAGCATGAACGAACAAGATAACAGGGAAACGCATATCAGGTACTGATGATTCCAGCCTCAACAAATGACAAAGATTATTTATCTATTAAACTAGAAGACCACTTGAATCTCGTACCCTATTTAGCACATCTTTTTGAATCTGTAGTGCAAAAGACCTCATTACCCACCGATGTCATAAATGCAATAAAAAACGTATTGGCTTCACTATCAAATTAGCAAGAGAGATTCAGCAAAGACTTTCTTCCAACTACATTATTTTGGAGAAAATGTGTCTTTTGAGTGTGGAAAATACTCTTTGACAGGGCAAACACAACCAAATAGTAGATCTTGCCTCAGATCTTGGATTTGACTACGAAAAAATTGACAAACTCCTACAGCAATGTCATGGTATTAATTACATTCAATGGAGCACTGGAAACAATGTCATTGAATTCTGAGCTGAAGTTAGAAAATACAAGAATGCTGCTGGAATAAATTCCTTTCTGGAGTTATATGACTTAGTTATATCTGCTTTATCACTTCCTCACTTAAACGCTTAAGCAGAAAGCGTTTCAGTAGAACAAACATTGTTAAAAACAAATTGAGAAATAGGATGGCAGTAATTACCATTTAATAACATTCTTTTCATAAGGAATCGGTTAAAAATTGTGAAAAAAAACTTCTACAGTTATGAGCTTCCGACTGGTGTGATTGTTGGTAAAGGTGCTGAATACTCTTTTAACCCTTTAACTGCTAGGTATTGCCCGGCAGAGTCCTCGCTGCGTGCTCCTTTGTTATCCTCTAAGCCGACTACCTGCGCTGAGCGGTCGCGATCGGCCGATACCTGCCCTACTGAGTACGGCACGCGGCCAGGACTGCTCTGTGCTGAATATTTGTGAGGCGTTGTGTGTGACGGCCTTCCGTTTTCGCTTTGCGTTTTGAAACACCAGATACAAAATAAATGCAGTTACTCTGACATCTAAGGTTTTTCAATTTAAAGCTCCTCTAAAAGTGAATGTCCGCGTAGACAAACATATAGGTGCTACATATGCTAAATAGATATTACAGAAACTGAAATGTGTTTGGTATTTTTGTTTGTTAGCGCAGTAATTCATCAGGAGAAAATTTCCAAGTTAAGTGTTCGAATACCTTTCACACACTCTGCATATATTTTCCATCCTTCTTTTGGTTCTGGGCTTTAGACCGTCACTGGCGAAGTTAAAAAAAAATTTTTTTTTTCATTTTTTTGTATTTCACTTAGTTTTAGAGGCGTATAAATATAATGTAATTGTTACAGTATAGTTACCCATGGTTAATAAATGTTTTTCGTGTAACAAGCCTCCAGAGTTGTATAAATGAAATGTAATTGTTACAGTGTAGTTACCCATGGTTAATAAATGTTTTTTGTGTAACAAGCCTCCAGACAAGGCACAACACACAGTATTACTGTACATTGCATGTTCTGTGTTTGTACCTGGTTTCTCGATGCACTTTCTGTTCCGAACATCCAACGCATCTATGTGCTGGTGTGCTCTCCTTTGAATTTTTAATGTGAATAATATTTCGAAAATATCTCCCAGTAAATCTTCCACCTTGAAAATCTAGAGTGAATTGATTCTGGCGTATTTATCTTGGTATATAAATAAAATCTATAGGTTCCTTCAGCAATAGATTTCATAAGATCTTCTGTTAAAAATATTCCGAAAAATGAAAGAATGCGGGAATTTTGACCTAATGCATATTGTGTCCTGCAGCTGAATCGTCTATCGCATGCACAAAAGGACGAGAATCTCTTTTCTTCCAGTCAAAGCTGTTACTAAAGCATCCTCTTTTTCCGCACATTTAGCTCTCGCTATATGAAACTTCAGATACTGAAAATGTTTACCTCTTGTGGAGACAGACGGTTGTATTCCACTAGCAGATGTACAAGGCTTAGGACTATTACTTCGAGATCCTATTGAAGGGTCTTCACTATCATCCATATCAAAGAGATCATTCTCACTGTAATTTCTAGTAAGAATCTCAATGATTTCTTCCTTTGTACAAACACGACGGCGATCCATTTTCTCAGGTAAAACTACAATGAAAATAGCAACTCAAATAAGATCGCAACTGCAGACATTAACGGGCCGTACGTTGGAAAGCAATTAACCAGCTGGGATGGAAATACGGCTACCTGACCTGGCCACTAAGTGGCTCGCGCGTTAACGCGTCGAGAGCACACAGGGACCCGAGCGGCCCGATGTCTCAACGCGTCCAGAGCAGAGACAGGGCGGCAAGGTGGCGCGTGTATACACGTCCAGAGCACCTGAGGGAAGGAACAAGGTTGCGCGTTAACACGTCTGGAGCACCTGGGCGCAGCAGAATCCCCGCGCGTTAACGCGTCTACAGCAGTCAAAGGGTTAAATCTAAGACCAACTGTTCATCTCATGCTTCCACTCATGATGCAACTCCAAGTATAGACCAAAATGATGATGAAGAAATACCCATTAAGGAATCTGATATTGATTTTTAATACCATGTTTTGTTGGATTTAATGAAAATATGAATTATTCAGGGTAAGTTGCTTAAAACTGTCCTTGTACAGTGCAGAGATCTTCCAAGTAAGTCTTTCATAACAAAACGGAGAACAGAGTTGTAGACCTGATTCCATCTAGCAGAATGGAACTTACCCTTTTCTCTAGCACCATATACCAGTAATAGGTAATCACATTCTGGTCATCTATCCTATTATTTCTGTAGTTCTGGGTAGTGTGTTAGTATTTAGGTAACCTTGAATAATTTTTGATTTTGAAGGTCCTGGTGCGCTTCATTTGTAGTCCAAGGTTGGTTTGGCAGTTTATACCTGTAGATTCTGAGAATTTAAATGTTTGAGATGATATCTCAAGACATAGATATTGCCATAACTTTGATATGAGTTTATCCTGGTTAATGACACTGAAGTGGTGCTGATATTCACAATGGTGTTTTTCCCCCCTCAGGAGAAGAACATCTAGTATATTTAATAAGTAGTCTTTTTACAATCTGCTGATTCCTCCAATATAAGGTTGCAAAATTTGGAGCACATGTTGAGATCTTTCGTTGTTATAGTCCCTGTCAGGCTCTGAGAAGAGTCATTTAAAGTTGACAACATTGTTTGGTATGCTTGAATTGCTTGCACCACAAGGAGGATAGGCTACTTTTGCATAATTCATAATAATATGGAAAAACTTAATATTGCATCACATGAGCATATAAAAATAAACTCACAGTTTTTCTGGAACCATCTGACTCTTTGAACAAATAAGTCTGCATTATTCAACAATCTAGGAACAAATCTTGCAAACCTGAAGTGCTAGTAAACAAACTCTAATACAGTATGATGGAAACAATAAGAGACAGCTAAAATGACAGTATAGAAAGTTTGAAAAGATAAAACCCACAAAGCAGCAGTAATTTAATATTACGAACTATATTAAGAAAATAATACTCATATCTGTATATCGCTGCAGTTCATTCTTCCTTTATCCAAGACCAATTATTTGTGGTATGCACATCTTTCACATGTTATGAAATTCTATTACTTTTACCATGATACTTCTATAGTTTTCTAGTAGCAGCAGACTTTATCATATTTTCATCATTACCTTTCATCTTTCTAATTGAGACTTGCCCTCTTATTGTAGCCTCAACATTTATAAATTTTGTCACCTGAATCTATAATCAGTACCCATTCACTTATCTGTTCTTACTCTCACTCCAGGCGAATGACGGGATGCTTCCTTCAAAAAGGCCATGGCCAAATTCCTTGTCCCCAGTACCATCCTGCCTCTAATGACCTTAGTCGTTGACGATGTGTAAAACAATAAGTAAAAAAAATAAAAAATATTTTTACTCCTGCAGCAGAAGCCTCTACCCTAAAAGGCACTGTCCTATCCCCATCAAATATCCAAGTGGGGTAATAACTCAGGAAGTACCCCTTTCTATTCTGATATAGACCAACTGCTGATATTGTTTACAGGCACCAATCTCACCATAGGCCACAAGTTTTTCCTAAGAATTTCGTATCGTACTAGATCTATAAAGTGAAGTTACTTAGTATTAACAAGCTCACTTTTAATACTTGTAAAAAAAGATTATCTCAATTCCTACAATGCTTGCCAGACTTTCTTAGATACCAATACAGGGTGGGCCAGTCAAACGGCAAAATTCCAGGAAGGGCTGACGGGCATAATGGGGGGTTTGGAGAGCAGGGGACTGGGGCATCTAGACAGCCAGAATTTAGTAGCCATGAGCCCTGGTCGAGTGAGCATGCGTTTGCTGTAAAAGCATATTACAAGAATTTGGAAAGTTTTGTTGCCAATTAGTGTGCCTTCAGTTAGCTCCATGTGCAACGGTGCCATCAACGGAAGCTATCTGACTGCAGGTGAGAATTTTGAAGCCACTGCAAGCACAACAAAGAAAAGAAGGGGTAGAGAAAAAACGATCCGAACTTCCGAGAATATTGATCAGGTATGTAAGGCCTTAACAAGAAGTCCGCAAAAATCAGCTAGACGACACAGCAATGACCTAAATCTTAGTTATCGATCCGTAAGAAGGACTCAAGATTACACTAATAGAGTATGCTTTTGTCAACTGATGTTGAAAAAGAAGAGACTGTTCATAATTTGTGAATGAATGACGATGACCACTTCCACCTTTTTGGTTTTGTAAGCAAACAGAATTTTAGATACTGAGCCGAAAATAACCAACAAAGTCTCCATGAAAAACCTATTCTGTCAGAGAAAGTTATGGTTTGGTGCACAGTGTCATCACATGAAATAATCGGCCCCTACTTTTTTGAAGATGAACGTGGTGCTGCAGTAATGGTTAACTCTGATCCCTACGCAGACATGTTGGCAACTTGAACTTAACTTGACGAGTATGATCCTGATGAAAATGCACTTTTCCAGCAAGATGGCGCAACTAGCCATACTGCCAGTGTGTCAATGGATTTACTGCATGGGAGGACGGCGGTTCGAATCCCCGTCCGGGTCTCCAGATTTCGGTTTTCCATGGTTTCCCAAATCACTCCAGGCAAATGCCGAATGCTTCCTTCAAAAGCCCATGGCCAAATTCCTTGCCCCCCATCCTTTCCCGTCCCTAAGGACCTCGCTGTTAAGAGACGTTAAGCAGTTAAAAAAAAGATTTACTGCGGCTCACTTTTCCTGGTCATCTTATCAGCAGGTTCGACGTTACCCATGGCCAACCCATACAACTGATTTAATGGTACCTTACTATTTCCTCTGGGGCTACCTTAAATCTAAGGTTTTTCAAAATAACGCACCAAGGACCAAGAATGACTTGAAGGATTGCATAAGGCAAGAAGTAAACAACATCCCTTTGGAAATGCTACGAAACGTAATGGGTTCCTTCATTCTCAGACTCGGGCAATGTATACAAACTGAAGGCAACAGTCATGCCAACACAATATTCAGAAAATGAACATTTTTACATTACACCAGTAAGTTCTACTAATGTAAAATCCATTCATAACAACCACCAATAAAAAAAATGTATTGCTTTTATTTTATTATTATTATTTTTTATCTAGCCATTTGACTGTCCCACTCTGTATTAAAAATACAATCATAACAAAACAAAAGTTTTTAAGAACAGTTACAGGTGTGGATTGGAAGCAGAACTGTGACTACTATTCATTACATTTAAAAACATTGAAAATTTAACAACGGAACAAGCAGAAATGGAAAGGGAATAGAACGTAGTGCCATCACTATCAAAGGTTGAAGGAAGGAGGGCTGCAGAGACAAAAAACACAAGTTTTCCAGACCCTTCAGATACAGTCGTACTTTATCTTTCCTTTCCATATTTGAAAAGTTAGCTTTCCATACATAACACACGAGCAAAACCTGCAAACACAGGAGCTAATCTATTAAGCATTTAAACATTAAAGAATAATGTGTTAAAGATACAGAACAATAATCTCGATCTTGTATAGCTTCAGAGATTTAATTCATCAATACTTTTAAATAAATTGTTCATGGTTGAGTAATTGGATATTTTAAGAGAGACAAATAAAAAGGTATTTAATATTAATCTGGATTATGATTTTGTGCAATTCAGTTATCTCAGAGAAATGGGTCTAGATATAATGCAAATAAAGACTTTCTAATCTTATATATATATATAAAAATAGACACGTTTTTTCCTATATTTCACTTTTCAGCCACCACTACCTAGCACAGATCACTGATGTTTGTGGGTGGAAGTAGCATTGAGTTTCCTGTCGTGCACAACGTTGGCCGAATGCCGATAGCTGTGGGGATGTGGGAGATATAATGATTAAAGTTGGTCAGTGCAGGGCGTTTTCATATTTCGACCAAAAATTCGTATCTCCGTATACTTCTCTTTCCTGCCACAACTACATAACATAGACCTTTGGTGTTTGTGTGTGGTAGTAGAATCGTCTTTCCTGTCATGCACTATGGTTGTTAGATGTCGGCAGCTATGGGGCTATAGGAGATATGGGGGTTGAAAGTGGTCGACCTGTGGCAATTTCATACTTCCGCCAAAGACAAAAGTGTCATGGTGTATCACTTTTCAGCGAAAACTATAGATCACAGATAGCTGGCGTTTGTGTGTAGTAGTAGCACAGAGTCACCTTTCGATCACAACAGCGGCCGAATTTCAGAAAATGTGGTACCGTGGTAGATATGGTGGTTGTAAGTGGCCGACCAAGAATATTTTCGTATTTCGACTGTCTCCGCATATGTCACTTTTCTGCCACAACTACATAGCATAGAACATTGGTGTTTGTGTTTGGTAGTAGAATCGTATCTCATGTAGTGCACTATGGTTGTTAGATGTCGGTAGCTATGGTGATGTGGGAGAAATGGGGGTTGAAAGTGGTCGACCTGTGGCAATTTCTTACTTCTGCCAAAGACAAAAGTGTCATGGTGTATCTCTTTTCAGCGAAAACTATAGACCCCAGATAACTGGCGGTTGTGTGTAGTAGTAGCACAGAGTCACCTTTCGATCACAACAGCGGCCGAATTTCAGAAACTGTGGTACTGTAGTAGATATGGTGGTTGTAAATGGCCGACTAAGGATATTTTCGTATTTCGACTGTCTCCGCATATGTCACTTTTCTGCCACAACTACATAGCATAGAGCATTGGTGTTTGTGTTTGGTAGTAGAATCGTATCTCATGTAGTGCACTATGGTTGTTAGATGTCGGTAGCTATGGGGTGTGGGGGATATGGGGGTTGAAAGTGGTCGACCTGTGACAATTTCATACTTCTGCCAAAGACAAAAGTGTCATGGTGTATCACTTTTCAGCGAAAACTATAGATCACAGATAACTGGCGTTTGTGTGTAGTAGTAGCACAGAGTCACCTTTCGATCACAACAGCGGCCGAATTTCAGAAACTGTGGTACTATGGTAGATATGGTGGTTGTAAGTGGCCGACCAAGGATATTTTCGTATTTCGACTGTCTCCGCATATGTCACTTTTCTGTCACAACCACATAGCATAGAGCATTGGTGTTTGTGTTTGGTAGTAGAATCGTATCTCTTGTAGTGCATTATGGTTGTTAGATGTCTGTAGCTATGGGGGTGTGGAAGATATGGGGGATGAAAATGGTCGACCTGCGGTAATTTCATATTTCTGCCAAAGACGCATGTGTCACGGTGTATCACTTTTAAGTGAAAACTATCAACCGCAGATCACTGGCGTTTGTGTGTGGTAGTAACACAGAGTCTCCCATCGATCACAATGTTGGCCGAAATTCGGTAACTGTGGGAGTATGTGAGATATGGTGTTTGAAATTGTTCGATCATGAATATTTTCGTATTTCATCCAAAGACTTGTGTGTATCCGTAAATTTTACTTTGCTGCCGGAACTACATAGTGCAGAAGACTGGTATTTGTGTGTGGTAATAGTATCGAGTCTCCCATCGTGCACTATGGTGGTTAGATGTCTATAGCTGTCAATATGAATTCTTTACAATCACGAACGAAGTCGTGGGTACCAGCTAGTTTTACATAAAATCAGATGAATGGAGAAGTCAAATAATATCCAATCTGCTTTTCTGCACTTCAGTCAACGTTTATTTCTTATCTCAAAAGTTTCTAGCACTTCTTACAGTCACAATGTCAGAAACTGAAGTGGTGTTACATACAAAGAAATTCTTTTTTGAAAAAACCGAGTAGCTGCTGAAACATATTATCGTACTACCAGAGATCAATATGATCCTCACACAAAAATAGGGTTATCTGTGGCACTAACTAAACTAAAGCATTTAAATCTGTGTGTTACAAACAAAAACAGCATTTGGTAGGTTATGGTAGCAGCTCTTATTTCAGTTTTCTCTGTGCCAAGTTCACAACTTAACTATTTATTGATATCTGTGGAATAAAACAAAATACAAAACTTAACAGACCTCTAAGATAGCATACAAGATGACATCAATGTTTCAGTTTGATCTTCATTGAAGGGTACATTTTTCTCAAACAAAACAAATGGTGTATCAAACCATGACTCATTGAACTCTTTTCCCACCTACTTTGAGCTCACCGGTAGCTGTCTTGTCGCTGACCACCTCCACGACTCCAACCACCACCACCTCGACCACCACGACCTCTTCCTCCTCCATAATAACCACCTCCTCCACTCTGATAGCCGCCCCCACCCTGGTAGCCACCTCCCCCTCCTCCACCCTGGTATCCACCTCCCCCTCCTCCACCCTGGTAGCCACCACCACCACGTCCACCAGCATTTCCAGTGTTCCATCCTCCCTGAACTCTGCCTCCCCTATCTCCTCCACCTCTGTCTCCTCCTCCACCTCTTCCTCCTCCAAAACCTCCACGTCCACCACCACTGCCACCTGAAAAAAAAAAGAAATAAATAAATTAAAAAACAAATGCAGAATCAGATTTTTTGGCCTAACACGGTGTCGAAATGGTGATCATACTTTCACTCTCTTCTACACTGTTAACAAATCGGGTAAAACAACATCACACACAAAAAATTTATACAATAAATCATGCACAAAACCACACAGGTAATAATAACCAACTGATTAAATTGAAGAAACCAAATGATGTATACATGATTATAATGCTCTCCCTTTAAAACAGCCAATGGAGAATTATAGACATTACAATGGTATCAGCATTAACAGCCACATACTTCAATCAACATGTAACTGAATCATTAAATGTTTCACTTTTCCGTATAAAAATAAAGAACAATAGGTAAAATAACACATCACTTTTCCCAGACTGAGGCAGGAAGGCAACACAAAACATGAGCATACTTGTGTGAATGAAAGCTTTCCTGACGTGTTGCTGCAATATAATATTCACGGGTTTGCTGCCAAATTGTGTAGGTGAAAGACTAGATTTCAGCAACAAACTCTGCTGCCATCTTCAAGCCTAGTGTTCACCCTGTGATGATCAGAGCTGCAATGCCAGTCTCTGGTACCGACACGTCTTTTAAAGGCTAGTGTGCCTCACTTCCCCACCATCATGCTCCATAATTCCTGCCAGCTCTTGCCCTGTACTGCACTCATAACTCTGGGTGGTCAATCTTGATTCTCTGTCTTTTTGTTTGAAATGAGGTTGTCTTGCTAGGATCAAGCTAATTTCCAGGCATCACTAAGCATATGTATATTCTGTCCTCCTGCTAAAATCCATGACTGCTCCAACCTGTAAAGAATGATCTAGGGTTAAAGATGCTGGGGGCCTACAGCATACCGTGCCAACGTGGTAAGTCTTATATTGGTCAGACAATCCGCACCATCAAGGCTCATGAGGCTGAGCATGAGCACAACATCGGCTGTTTTAGTTGGAGAAATCTGCAGTCATGCAACATGTAATCGAAAATGGCTACAAAATGGACAACTGAAAGTGCTGGCAAAATGTTCTTTCTTTTGGAATTCAGTCATTAGAGAAGCCATTGAAATATGGCTGAATAATAATATTATTAACCGAGACTCAGTTCTGTGGAATAGTGATGCCTGGAATCCTGGCTTAGTCATTGCTAAAACAACCTCATTCCAAACAAAAGGACAGAGAGTCAAGATTGGCCACCCAGTGTTACGAGCGCAATACAGAGCTGCGGCTAGTGGGAACTACGGAGAACGATGGTGGGGAAGCGAGGAGCGCTAGCCTTTAAAAGACGCATCGACGCCAGAGACTGGCATTGCAGCTCTGGTCGTCACAGCGTGAGCACCAAACCTGTAGATGGTGGCAGAGTTTGTTGCAAAAAGCTTGTCTTTCACCTACACAATCCGGTAGTGTACCTGTGAAAATTATATTGCATGAACATACTTTACAATATTTCAGTAAATCTTACTCACATTGGAAGCAAAACATATGGCAAGGAGAAATATGTGTACACAAATAGACCTTCCACATGAATGAGCCAAAAGGAAAGGGCGAGGACTGCAACAGTGTTGAGGAAGGGAGAGAAGAAAGATGACCAATTATAATTATGGAAAAGGTAAAATAAACAAATTTTCTAAACATTTATTTTCAATCTGTTAAAAGAAGAAGAAAAATGAGTTTATTGTACATTTATAATAATGTGACAGGCTAAATAGTGGGGTCTTAGCAAGGGCTGAGGAAAATGGGATGTCTGGTGTGTAGAATGTGTTGATAGACCAATTCCCAACTATATCTAGAAAAACTCTGGCATCTCTAATCGCAAAACAGGTGTTGAAATTGTTGAAGTGATCGATTTTTGGAGGTGTAGACTGCCACATGATGATATTGGTTGCCAGTATAAACAGTTTACCTGTGGCAGTTTATCCTGAGTGACAAGACCGATGTAAAATACCTGCAATGAAAGCAGGTAGTAGGCAAATGAAAGTGAGGGGTAAGGGCAAGTGGTATGTGCAATAATAGGAAAATATATCGGTGACAGGACTGGAATAACCAGAGGTAGTTGGAGTCATGGTGCAAGTTTTGCAGTGAGGTTTACTTCATAGAAACATCCATGAGGAAGTCTAAGAGAATCAGAACTTGTGAGCGAAGATGTTTTTTCAGATCGGGATGCAGAATGTGCAGGGATCAGAGAGAAGGATTTTTACGTAGGAGGACATGCATTTCCCTCCCAAAATCCTCCCAGCTGACAAATGCTACCACAAACCAAACAATGTGAAAAACACCTTGATCAACAAATAAGCACCTTCCTACTCGCCTAGATTTCCACATTTTCTCATGTAACTGACCTGACTAAAAACATTCAGAATACATCCAGCCACAACTACCTTTACCAATCATATCACGGGTGAATTTTTCCTATTATTGGACCTGCCATCTGAACTATCACTCATCTCATTTACCAACTTACCTGCCTTCACTGCACTGTGTCTTCCAATGGTCTCACAACTAAAAATCTGTATACCAGGCTGAACATACACCGACAAACAGTATAAACAGCCAACTTCTACCACTCCATGGCAGTCCATGTGACTAACAACCTCAAAACCTGTTTAACGGTTAGAACTGTCAGAGTTTTTCCAGACACTGGAACTCCAAATATGTAAACAGGCCTATCAACACATCCCAGACACCAGACATCCTCCTAGCCTCAACCTACTCTCACACCAACCAGTATGTCACTTACTCTATTAAACAGATACCATCAATTTACTTCTTTTTTTTTTTAACAGATTGAAAATGTTTAGAAAATTTATTTATTTGACCTCAATTGATCGTCACTTTCCCACAATTATCATTTGCCTCAACTTTCTCTCCCAATAATCACTGGGGATAACCATCCATCCCTCATGTATCATCTTTGGGTCATTAATGTGGATGGTCTGGAGGAGTGCACATCTTTCCTCGTACTTTATGTCGTCTCAAACATGAGTAAGGTTATTCATCAAAATATTTGTCTGGCCCTCCTGCCTACATCTGTGGTAAGTAAGTAAGTGTACTTCCTCATTTTGATCGATTAACAGCAGTTTCTTTGTCAATATTGTCTAAATTTTTTTGTGTGCAATACATCCAGTGTAATAAGCTTTATGAAGTTTCCTTCCAACAACATTCCAAGTACAGATTTCCACAACCTAAAACATGATCAGAGAATACTATTTAAAAAATCCAGTTTTAAGGAGTTATGAAAAATAATTTTTGTTTCTGCTTCGTAAACAAGTGTAACAGCCAAACATATTTTATTTAAAACTGCCAAACATTGCTAGAAATGTTCAAAGTGGCAAAATTTATTTTAACTTCTCATTTATAGCAGAGCAAAATGAGTCAAATTAACTGCATGTAAATGAAGAAAAATAAAGTTTGGATGTGCATGCATTCTTGCAAATGGATCACTTTAAAAAATAATAATAATTTATTGGCCCTTGCAGTGCTCGAAATTGACCGGGCGTTAGGCGTAATTCCGCCTGAATATTTTCGTTTTACGCCTGCAATATCCGTCAAAGGTGTAGAAAATACTCCTAAGTATCAAAACTTAAGAAATTACATTTCGGAACTTGTTTTCAGTTAGTTTTGCGTGTTCAAGGTTAAATTCTAATAATTAATTTCAATTCTTGTCGTTTTGATCTATTTCAATGTTTCCAATAATACGTTTCTGAAGTTCAGAAGTGGCAACATTGTAGGGGGAAGTACCGCGAAGGGAGGGGGAAAATACAATAATAGCGCGTGCGTTATTCTTCTGTTATTTGCTTAACAAAGAATCTAAAGATGTCTCGTAAAATTACTGACTTTATACCATTTGTAAAGACAAGTATTGGTGATAGAAGTGTTACAAGTACCGATAAACGAGGACTGCCAGAAAATGAAGAAACATCAGCTGCTGACAAATCATCAGGCCCTTCAGCTACGACCAGTAGGCCTGCTCCAGGATGTCAACAAGCAAATAAACGATCAAAAACAGTTCAAGATTTATCAGCTACTATGCCTGCTGTTATCACCAGTACATCGACAACTAATGTCGTGGGTAAACACACATTAAGTAAGTGGCAAAAAAGTTTTCCTTGGTTATCAGTAGAACAAGGCAGCGAAAATAGTATGTTTTGCGTCGTTTTTAGGCAGTTTGCGAATTCATCTTTATTGAGTTTCGTTAATGCAAAGATTATATCTAGATTAGAAACAGTTAAAAAACATGATAAAAGTGAAGTCCATCAGAATTCGTGTGCGGCAGATGTGGCGAAAAAAAAATTCATTGCAGACACCGTTAGCTCTTACGTTGAGTGCCATGAGTGACGAAGTACACCAAAAAATGTGTGTTTTATTTAATACTGCTTACTCCGTTGCAAAAGGTAACTTTGCGTTCACAGATTACCCATGTTTGTTAGAGTTACAAGTTAATCGCGAAGATATAAACAGAAATTTCTTAACAGGATTAACAAAACGTTTCGAAGATCTTCGAACTAAATGCATGTTTAAAAATATAAACATTTTTGATGCAATTAACATTCCAAATGAGGATATATTAAATTATGGAGTAAAGGAGTTTGAAGAGGTCCTCAAGGATTTAGCTGCAGCAGTGAACATAAGCAAAGAACAAGCTTCTGATGAATTTCTGCGCTGGAAAATATGGGCCAAGGACAAGAAATCTCTATGAAGTCGTCAGCTTTGGAACAGATTAGTATATAGCGAAAATAGTAAAGACAACCAATATCCAAATTTATTAAAAATCATTTCATATTACTGTGTGCTTCCATTCACCACTGCAATATGTGAGCGAGGTTTCAGTGAGATTAACAACATGAAAACAATTAAATCAATAATCATGTTAAATTATTTCACAATTTTGGTATATGATGTATTGGCTCATGCAAATCATATTAATCTGTTTCTGGGTATATTTATAGTTTTAAACTGTGCTGGAGTATGTTATAAGCTATAATATCTGTATTTTCATAATTATTATATAATTACGCCTAACATTTTCATTTTACGCCTGAGTCTGAAAGTTAGGCATAACAAATACGCCTGGATTTAAAAACGAATTTCTAGCACTGGGCCCTTGGCCTGTTGGCCACACAGTCAAGATACATTATAATTAGTGTTGTAGCTTTATATATATATATATATACACACATGCGTCCACATTTACATATACCCATTACACATACATACAAGTTACTATTCATTAAAACTTTTTAACAATAAAACAGTAATCTTCTGGTGCTCTGTAAACAATAATTGTTTGAAATATTGAGGAGTAGAGTGGGTTCTACCTTGTTATACGAGGCGCGTCCAGAAAGTAAGTTCCGTTTGGTAATAAAATGAAATTGTACACAGATACAGAAGAAATTTTTATTGCACAAAATTCTACAACTCTTAAACTACTTTTCCACATAACTGCCGAAATTTTGCAGGCATTTGTCATAGCGTGGCACCAGGTTTTGTATACCTTCTTCATAGAAATCTGCCGCCTGTGTCTTCAACCAGTTGGAAATAGTTTCTTTCAGCTCGTCGTCACTGGTGAAGAGATGACCGCCAAGGAAAGACTTGAGATGTAAGAACAGATGAAAGTCGCTAGGAGCGAGGTCAGGGCTGTACGGAGGATGGTGAAACACGTCCCAGCCAAATCCCTGTACGAGGTTTTTCGTCACGTTTGCAGTGTGTGGTTGTGCGTTGTCGTGAAGCAAAACAACACCTTTTGACAGCAGTCCCCGGCGCTTATTCTGAATTGCAAGGGCGCAATTTCCGAAGTGTCTCGCAGTTAGCATCTGCTTTGATTGTTTGACCACGCGGTAAGAAGTCAATGAGTAGGATGCCTTTCCAGTCCCAGAACACTGTGCACATCATTTTCTGAGGTGTCATGATTTGCTTCGGCTTAACCTTTGGTGGGGATGAAGTGTGCCTCCATTCCATTGATTGCCGCTTACTCTCAGGGGTGTCGTAAGAAACCCACGTTTCATCTCCTGTGACTATCCGTCTCAGAAATTCTTCGCCGCTTTCAGCATAACGGGTCAAAAACTCAAGTGCACTACCCATCCGTTGTTTTGTGTTGCTCAGTGAGAATCTTTGGTACCCAACGTGAGCAAAAGTTTACGGAATTTCAGTTGTTTGGTAACAATTTCATGCATCAGTGATCGTGAAATTTGGGGGAAGTCCATAGCGAGAGCACAAATTGTAAACCTACGGTTTTCCTGGATCTTGTCATCAATCGCGTGAACCAGTTCTTCTGTAGCCAAAGGTGGACGCCCACTTCGTTCTTCATCGTGCACATCACTACGCCCGCCATTGAACTGTCGGACCCATCTTCTCACCATCGAATCACTCATCGCATTTGGTCAGTAAACATTGCAAATTTGCCAATAAATTTCACTTGGTTTCACTTTCCTCGCATTCAGGAACCGAATCACAGACCTGATTTCACAGGCAGCGGGATTTTCAATCAACGCCGACATTTCAAACAAGCACAACAAAGCGTACGTAACTGACAGCGATCTCCAAATGGCGCACGTTCTTCCCCTTGATACACATCATCTACAGCGCATGTGCGGAACTGCAATCGCAGCGCTGCAGCGGAGATAAATTGAAACGGAACTTACTTTCTGGACGCGCCTCGTATTTCTATATGGTTTCTTGTTATGAAGTGTACCATTCTCTGGTATATTGCAGTATTTTCTAGAGCAAGGTGGCCTACACTAACTGGATAACTTATGTCCCAATGTTTTAGGTCTTTCCAGAAAGTGTCTCTTTCTTCTTTTGTAATTCGGGCATCCAAAGAATAGGTGGTTTGTATCGGCCTCGGGCTCCCGATCGCACTGACAAAGTGGGGAGTTTGCTAAATTTATTTTCTACAAGTGGCTTCCGAATCTGCCGTGACTGAATTTTAATCTAATTATTACAGTCACTGCTTTTTTTGTGGCGTATTTTTTCTGAAACCATTGTGTTGTCAGTATTTGCGGTAGTATCCGCCAGTAGACTCTTCCCTTGTATTGTTCACTGGATTGTCACATATCATTCCAGGCCTCAGTTATTTTGTGGCGAAATAATGAGATTAAGTAACTGCCTATCAGAAGTTCCACTAGATTTTCTGTTTGTGCAACTAATATTGCCAGAGAATCCACTCTTTCGTTGCCAGGAAGCCCGACATGTGCCGTAGCCCAGAAAAAGGTCTAATTCCTCGTTTATTTATTTTGGTCAACAATTCCAATATGTTATATAGAAGTGAAGTCCTCCCTCTATCTTTGATTCCATCACCCAGCTTTTGAAGTGCCGATTTGCAATCTGTAAGAATTACAGTATTCGGAATGCGCACGTATTCCAATGCTTCAAGTAACGCAAAAAGTTCAGCTGTAAAGGAGGATGTTACCGCTTGTAGCTTAAACAGCCTTTCCACTCCGTTAGTGCTGTCAAAAAAGGCGCTCCCAACGATATTGCCAACCTTGGACCCATCTGTGTAAATATGTATGACTCGACCCGTGCCGCTTAAATAATCACTTAGAAGATTATTTTTACTTAAGGCATTCTCTGAATAACTCAGATTTTCTTGTGCCCGATCATAAGGATTTCATAGTTAACATCATAGCATGGTAATCTTGTGAGAGAGAGCACTTGTGACTGATATTCACTACAGTCGGAGATGGCCGCGGTTAGAGGTGGGATGTTCCTATGAGCCCAGTATGTGGAGGCTGATGTTGCCACCCACAGGGCGCATATTTTCATTGTAAGTGCATTTCAGGTTTTCTGAAACTTTTATTATAAACTTTTTACTGAGATATTGGCGCCTCAGTGCGAGTGGTATTTCCCTGGATTCGATCAGCAGTGCATTGGTTGGAGTTGACAGAAATGCCCCTAATCAAAGTCGAAGAGCTCAGAACTGACATTTATCCAGGCAGTTCAATAGTTGATTAGATGCGGAGCCATAAAGTTCACAGCCATAATCAAAGTGGGGTCACACCATAGCTTTGTAAAGGACTATTGAGATTTTGGGATCCGCTCCCCACGAAGCGCCGTTCGTGGCACGGAGTGTGTTTATTGCTTTCTCACATTTTCCAACTGTTTAAGATATGACACTTCCATCTTAGCTGGCCGAGTCTTATGTCTTCAGCTGCCGATATCCTATGTTGGGTAAGGGTTATTACTGCAGATTTTCCTGGCGATATCTGGAGTCTGGTGACCTGGAGATTTCTGGAGATTTTGTAGAGGTCGTCCGCATATTGTATAAACCAGGTGTCTGGTGACAGTGCTGTACCTATATCACTACAGTGTATAATAAACAGGAGTGGTACCAGGATCGAGCCTTGTGGGAGACCAAAACTTGTACGCCGAGGGCCAATTATGCCAGTTGGTGTTGTAATTGTCAAGATTCTATTCTGCAGAATGTTCCAGAGGTTTAGTATAAATGTTTCCAGCAAATTCATTAAAGAGAGCTTTTTTTACTAGAATTTCTGGAATTACATTATCATATGCTCCAGTCAGGTCTGTAAACACACAGGTTGTGTAGTTGTTGGCAGTCAAACTCTCTTATACCTCAGTAACTAGGTATGCGAGATCATCAAGCGTGCCAAGGCCTCTGCGAAAACCATACTGAAAATGAAGAAGTTTTACATAGTGTTCCACGTGCCATTCTAGTCTGAACCTAATCATACACTCCAAGGTTTTATAAATGCAAGACATTAGAGAAATTGGCCTATATGATGCTGTGTCACACGGGTCCTTGCTTTGTTTGAGGTTGTAACTAAACATCGTTCATTACTTTAAGAAATACTAACTTGCCTTTTCTTGGTAGATACTTGAGCATAGCGTAACGAAAGTTGTCTGACCCAGGTGATGTGTTCCTACTATTACTAACAGCCGTTTCAAACTCTATCAAATTAATTGGTTGTAATATATGTTCATTGGGTGTATTTTCCCGTAGGCAGACCTTGTTGATTACTGATGGTGGAGTCATCTTCTCCAGTATCTTCTCTAATACCTCTTGCATTGTGATACGAGTTGAGCGGTTACTCGAAGTTTTACTGAATTTTCTGATCTCATTCCAAACAGAGTTCGGGGAGGTGTTTCGGTTTACGTTTTCGCAGAATGCTATTCACTTTTGCCGCTTCCTTTTCCAGAAGCGTTTAACTCTGGCCTGAGTCTTATTTAGTTCAATTCTTAAACAAGTAAGAAAAGTCATTAATGAAAACACTAAGCCATCATTAATACATAAAGTATCTTCAATCTTAAATAAGAAAGTTTAAAAATTCTGTCATCAAAAATAATATAGACATCAAAACAGATCTTCCAAGTTGTGCAGAGGTAGAGATGGATTCCACAATAATACACTCTGCTGGCATTATAAAGAAATTTTACATTCTGAACTGGGATGGCACCCCATTAAGAGTATTCTCAGAATATAAATGAAATTAAAACCGCCATGATTCAAATATATTGGAAATTACAGTAATACCCCACTTTATGCGACCCAGTTATGCGCAGTTTCGCTTTAGCGCAAATTTCAAATTTTGCGTTAAAATGCCTCATATTACGCGAATTGCTTACTTAAGAATATTTATGTACATAACGTAGTCATTTGATTCTCTTTGGTTGCGGAAACCACACTATCTCTGACCATTCTGATCGAAGAATTGGGGCTTCCCCATCCTACGACTTTGTTCTATGGGGATCCCCTCGTTTGTTTCGTTTGTTCCATGTTTATCTCGGCTGGCAGTCGTGTTTTAATGTTTGGCCGAGATACAAAATTTAACGCTAGTTTAAAAATGCTGCCTATGAAGAAAAAAAGAGTGTAAAAGTGTAACTTTGGAATTGAAGATTTAGGTGATAAGAAGAATGGAAAATGGAGGCAAAGCAACAATTGTTGGCAGAGATTTGTAATTTAATTTAATTTTGGTCTGCTAGAATCGACTGTGATACCGATTTTTAAAAATCGGGAAAAAATTAAATTTCCAGCAAAAGTTCAACACCTATAAGTGAAACAAACTTTCTTCGAGATCTTCTACCCTAGAAAGAATGGAGAAGTTGCTAGCAGTTTGGATCGAAGATTTAAATAAGAAGAACGCACCACTGAGTCAAGATATCAAATGCACAAAAGCAAAACCTTATGAAATGTTAAAGACAGAAGAAGGTGGAGGGAGTTCCACTCCGACTTTTGCTGCCAGCAGAGGTTGGTTTCATTGGTTCAAGCAGCATTCCAATCTTCACAGTATCCAGATCACAGGTGAGGCCGTCAGCGCGGACACTCAAGCTGCAGCCGAGTTTCCAGACAAGTTTCAAGATTTCGTAGCACGAGAAAAAAATCCTGCCTGTCTCATCTTCAATGTTGATGAGACTGGGCTTACTGGGAGGGGGGGGGGGGAAATGCCATCTCGAACATTCATTTCTAAAGAAGAACGTCAAGCCAGCGGTTTGAAAGCTGCGAAAGGTCGACTATCACTTCTGCTAGGTGGTAATGCCACTGGTGATTTCAAACTGAAACCTTTACTGGTTTACCATTCAGAAACACCCTGTGCAATGCGAGGTACAGACAAGACAAGCCTACCAGTCGTGTGGCGGTCCACCAGAAAGGCGTGGGTTACATGGGAAGTTTTTCAAGAATGGTATTTTAATAGTTTTTGCCCGTCAGTCAAATCCTACTGTGGCAAAAATGGGCTTGAACGTAAAGTTATATTACTCTTAGACAATGCACCAGAACATCCAACCTCACTTGATATGCCAAGAGGCTTAAAAGTGTACGTGAAGTTCCTTCCACCAAACTCTATGTCAATATTACAACCTATGGACCAGGGAGCCATAGCAAACTTCAAAGCTTATCCCATCACCGCACTTTTAGCCAACTACGTCATGAAACTGACGGGGAAGGCAAACAGTCTATGCGAGAGTGATGGAAGTCATACAACATCATGAATGCTATTCACAACATAGACGAGTGTTGGAACGAAGTTAAAAAAGAGTTGTATGAAAGGGGTGTGGCGTAATCTTTGGCCAGATGTAGTGGAAGCACCTAGAAGAATTGTCCAAATGCACAGACAAGTGCTTGAAGACATTGCTGCAATTGAGGGGCCTGACCTTAAAGATGTCCCTGTAGAATATCTTGAAGAACTTGAAACAACTCACGACGAACCTCTCAGCAATGAAGATCTGATTGAGTTACAGAATGATTCCATAAACGATGAGGAAGAACAAGTAGAAGAGAGAGTTTTATCTTCAAGCGGAAAACAAACTGCTCTTTCAAAAATTTATTCAGGTTTGGACATATTGCAGAGTATAGATAGTGATGATGACAGTGTTTTGACCGTGTGTCAAACAATTAAAAACAGCATTGGGTGTTATGAACGTATTTTACAAGAACGTAAAAGAAATGCTACTCAAAAGACAATAGATGCATTTTTCCAGAAAAAAAAAACAAACAAACATGTAATACTGCATAAAGAGTTCTTAGAATTAAAGTTATTGATTCAAATTATTGTTATTTTTTTGCATTAACTTTTGACTATGTTTAATCGTAAACCCCGATATACACGAATTTCACTTAAAGCGTTCTTTTTTTTTTTGTTTGTGGAATGTATCCCTCGTGTAAAGCGGGGTATTACTGTAGGTGACATGGCAGACGTTGCTCAGTCCAAATTTCCATAAATTTGTCCTTCATTATTTTGTAAATTTGTGAAATGCTGTTGAAAATTTGTAAACAAAGAAAAAATGAGAAAAAACATATTTCTGAGTCATCATTGTATTTGTTAATGAGTTCGATCATAGTTATTCAATTCAAGGAGGAGTACATTCAGAAGTATGCCGATGACAAATTTTACACGAAAGATGAATTCTGTCGACAGCACACCACCGACTTGGAAACATGAGATTTTTTCAAAAATTTAAGCCACAATTGAATTAAGTCAGAATTTCATATCGGCCAAATGATTTACTTTCTTCCATTAAATTTGAAATCTCAAGGCGTTTTAATTACACTTCAATTTTGATCATCACACCACCACACCAGTTTTGATTGTTTCGTAGATCTTGCATCATTCGGTCTAATGCCTCCAAAGCCTTTTTATGTGCCATCGTACATTCATCCCAAATTATCAATTTGCAATGCTGCAGAACTTTAGTCATCACACAGTTCTTCGAAAGGTTGCTTGTTGGAGTTTCATTAATTTGCATATTCAACAGAAACTTGAATGCTGACTGAGCTATTTGACAGCCTTCCAACAACATAGCTGCAATTCCTGAAGCAGTGCAAGCACAATTTCATTCTGCAAGTTGCAAAAATCCATATCCACTGGGAGTGTGCCAGAAAATGATTCCTCTAGCTCCATCAAGCACAACGTTCATAAGCATATTTTTGTTGCCAATTCAATAGTGGTACGTTCGTTCAAACTGATTTTCTCAATGTATCACAATCATTTTTTTCCCCCGAATTTTAACTCTTGATTAAATGTGTCACACATCAGATGATTGGGCACTGTCATGAATAGTTGACGTAACATCTTTTTCAATATCATCATACAGATGCCCTCAACTAATATCAATGGAATAGAAATACAATAATTTCTTTTATTGGAAAGATTGTTAAATACAAAAATAAAAACAAAGTTAATTAATTTGAATTAGGCTGGAATGCATTATTCCAGATTTTTCTTCAGATCTTCCAGTTTTTTTCTAATAGAAAACATTTAATTAACTTATGTTCATCCTGAGAGAACAAACAAACAAAAAAGTTATGCTTATGCAACGTTCGAATACAAAAATTCAATAGAAAAAAAGCACAGTTTTTCCAGAATTTTTCAATTTTTCAAGCTATTTTTTCCAATTTTTCTTCTTCTAAAAATCTTATTCAGACTTTTATGAACATCTTTGAAAAAATAACAAAATCAGTCCATAGAAATAAAAACACTTTCAGTTTTTTAGCGAATTTTCTGGACAACTTTTCCAATTTTTCCTTCTCTAAAAATTTTATTCAGAATATTGTGAACATTTT
Source organism: Vandiemenella viatica (assembly GCA_031002005.1). Lineage (NCBI taxonomy): Eukaryota > Metazoa > Arthropoda > Insecta > Orthoptera > Morabidae > Vandiemenella > Vandiemenella viatica. The sequence continues at coordinate 116,698,848 of JARYHS010008075.1, read as the reverse complement.
TAAAAAATAAAAAATTAGGTCTATGGAAAAAAGTAGTTTTCTTTATTCGAGAATTTTCCAATCTTTCTTTCTCTAAAATCCTTATTAACACTATCATCAACATTTAAAATCAGTCCATAAAAAAAGAAATTTCAGTTTTTCCCAAAGTTTCCAATTTTCTGGTAAATTTTCTTTCTCTAAAAACCGTATTTGGACTATTATGAACATCTTTGAAAAAAATAACAAAATTGATTATAGGAAAAAAACCTTTGTTTTTTAGCGAATTTTCTGGAAACTTTTTAAATTTTTCTTTCTTTAAAAATCTTATTCAAAATATTATGAACATTTTTTTTAAAAAAATATCAATTAGTCTGTGGAAAAAAGTACTTTCCTTTATTAGAGATTTTTTTAATTTTCTGGGCTAGTTTTCATATCTTTCTTTCTCTAAAAACCTTATTCGCACAATTATGAAGATTTTTTTATTAAAAAAATAACAAAATTAGTCCATAAAAAATAACTCTCAGTTTTTCACAAATTTTTCAATTTTCTGGGCAATTTTCCCCTATTTTCTTCCTCCAAAAAGCTTATTTGGACTATTACAAACATTTAAAAAAAATTAGCCAAATCGTTCCATAGAAAAATGTACTTTCAGTTTTCCTCAATTTTCCAGGCAACATTCCCAATTTTTCTTTCTCTAAAAACATTATTTTGACTATTAAAAACATTTGAAAAAATATTAGCCAAATCGTTTGTCAGGCCGAAATGTTCGTTGGGGGTTGGGTGACACTTAACCTGAACTGTGAATAAATAACTTCATGACCAGGTGTAGCCTTCTGGTACCCATAATATTTAAGAAATCAACCGCCACACATTCGCGTTAAACTCCAAATGCAAAGGGTAATTGAAATAAGTTCACATAACACAGTTTCATAGTAACACAATACTTATATTCTTGATAATAGTTCACTCGTACATTGTCGGTACCAGATATGTAGATAAAGCATCGAACAACAGTTTCATTGAAGATTACAGGTTAACCACAATCATACGAGAAGACAAACTCACTAAGTCCTCCCCACATTAATGAGTACTCTACCTTGGCCTGTTCGAATTTGCCGAAACCGCTACTGCATGGAGCAATTCGCTCTGCTAACTAGAACGGAGTTGCGCGATCACTTTCCGGCGAAAGAATGAGACAAATCATGGTGGTTCCATGGCCTTTTATAAGCTTGCCATGGCCTGTGACGTCAGTAACTTTTTTCTTTAATTAATATCGCCTAAAGAACGAAATAGTTTAACTTGCAATTTATACAAGGGCTTCCTATGATCATGTTCTATCTGTTTTAATTTAATTTTCATTTAATTTAGCATCCAAAAGGGTTCCTATAAGCTTAACATTAGTCTCCTACGTCAGCGGTTGGCGGAATTTTTATGCACTTCATCAACAATCAATGACAATCTATCTTTAAAAACTTAATTACCAGACAAAGCTTAAACTTTTTACCAAAACCATTATATATTCGTAATCGTTTGATTTAGGCTATCTACTGCAATAAATTTCAAATCTGTATTCCTTTTAGTTAAAAAGTTCATTTTTTTCCTCTTAATTAAAACCACTAATTAAACTTTGCCAAATTATTTAATTTTACTATCAAAATATCCGGAACAATGCTGACTATAGCTGGTGATTAAAGTTCTGCTGTAGCTTTACTCAGTTCAAAGATATTTCAAATCTTAGATTCTTACTTTTCAAATCGCTTGTTTCAAAACGTGAACTAACTGAATTATCTCTTATTTTTCCCGATACAATGAATACACTTTAAAATGATTTTTATGATGAATTCTCACTGTGGGAATGAAGACAGGAAAATCCCTTCAAGTTGACAATTACTTCTTCTCGAAATTTCTAAGTCAACACAATCGACTTCAAAATCGGTTTATAAACTATGTTATTGCTGAGGATGGCTAGTGGGAGTTCTTTTGGTGAACTAAAGGATACCTTACATGGTGCAACCATTCTCAAGTGATGGGCTACCAATGAACAGCATTTCATTTATATTTATATAGATGAGTATGAGAAAAAAAAAGCTGCTTCTGACTTCAAAATTATGTACGAAAATAGAATTTTAAAAGATTGTGACTAAAGATATGACATTAATTACTGTCTAATATCTGTGTAGCATCTATCCGCAGTAGAGTTCTCGAACATGTCATGTGACCCTAAAATAATGTTCATAGATGAAAATACCTAAACTAAGACAAATCAACACATATTTACAAAGAATGAATTGTGTGGTACATAGTTCATCTTATTTTCAAAAGACGTGACACAAGTTCAAACCACCTCAGATATATGAACCTTTATGAGATCTAGTAATCTTTACATTGGTCATCTCACAAGGAAGTTTTAAGTGCACATCTTTTCATAATTTAAGTAATCTTAGAGACAATTTTAACAACAGTTTAAAACTGTTTGCTAATTATGGAGTTATGTAGAAAGAAATAAGCAATTTCAGCAAGCAATGAAGTAGGAAGAAATGCCTTGAGGCCATATTAATATGGAAAGGAAAGATAAAATCAATAATCACTTAACAAAGTTAAAGGGAGAAAAGCAACAGCACAAAAAACTATGGAGTGTTTTTTACCACTGCTGCCCTTCAGAGACTTAACATGATCTGATGTTATTTTAAAATGCAATTACAAATGGCAACAAATTGCAATAAAAAGTAAAGAAAAGCAGATACTTGGACACAAGTTCAAAGTAAGCTAATAAATTCATGAAAAGGTCGACTGATTCCTTGAAATATTTGAATGTAAAATAACATGGTATTGGCACATAGCCTCAGCCACGGATAAAGCTAATTATATAAAAATTCACAACCCTTAGTTTGGAGAATGGTAATGTAAATGCAAAGAAAATAGCTAATAGAAATCTTGTTAACCCTCTACTAGAATACTACTGTTCAGTTAGGGATCTCTAGAGCAAGTGACTGAAGGGGAAAAAAAGGAAAGTGTTCATTTGAAACATACATGGGAAATAGGGGGCTGTAGGAGAATATTTTGCACAAGCTGTTATAGCCACTGACAAAGCAAGTACAATATAAGGCAAAGAAGAAAATAAAGTCTGAATTCAAAAGTAGCTGCCGTGTTAAATACATATTTTCATATCCGAAACATGAACCATTTCAACATGACACACAATCATAACATTTCCAAATATGAAGAAAAGTGGTCTAGGACTTTATTGCAGGTAGTGGGTATCACATTCCAGCGACAAGCTCATATGGGAATACAGGAAGCAAAGCCCTATGGGAATATTAACATGAAAGCACACAGAAAATGATCTCGCTGCTTACCATACCTAAAGCCAGGCTGTCGCAAAGACTAAAACAAAATAACATCCAAGTGGCAACTTAATCAGAAAGAAATGAGAACCATTAAAAAAAAAAAAAAAAAATTGCCATGTAAACCTTCAGTGAACACTGCTACCTACATGATGTTTTTTTCCCTGACCAATGGGTTCATATCTGTAGTAGTGAGAGAGCATTAAATACAGGGCTAGACAAAATGATTGCAGTGATTTCAGAATATTACTACAGATTTATTATTTGACATATTACACAGATATATAAACAAACTGTAAGAGTTTTTTTTTGTGTCTACAGATGCTCAATATGTGCACCTTTAGTGACTCTGCACACATCTCTTCCCATACCCGATGCAGCATGTCTCTGTCAATGAGAGCAAATGCATTGATGATGCGAACCCACAGATCTGGCAGATCAGCTGGTACTGGTGTCATGAACACTGTGTCTTTTACAAAACCCCAAACATCAGCCGATGATCAGCATCCGCAGCATGACCAATCCATCTGTTTGGAATCTTGATGTTTAGGAAATTACGGACAACTTGCCAAACTTTGTTCTAAAGTGTCGCTGAACAGTTACCAAAGACTGAGTCGAATGAAATTCGAGCACAAAGTACGCTTTCTCACTTTCAGTCATCTTGCTCTCTAGCACTCTTAACAGCCGTGGGAAGCTTGAATTTAGTGCAATCGAAACTTGGAGAGCCCCTATCTTATAACAGCAAACCCCATCATCATACCTATAATAGGACAGCCAAAAGAAAAATGTGAAATCACTGCAATCATTTTGACTAGCCCTGTATTGTGTTAAATTTAGGAATTAAATGCCACACAGGACACTTAGGAAATTGAGACTGTGGTATTCATTATTATTTTTAAGATCATAAATATGCATCTACGTATCAGTCAGAAAGAAATTTTCAGAATAAAGGCCTATTCTTGCCTGCCGAGTAAGAGACCACATATGTTCATAGCAGTGCCTAGTATTTGTTAGTAAATAATCGATCCAGACAGTAAGTACCGTTTGGATATTAAAAAAAGACTAGCAATTTGTTTCCATTTGTAATTTATTACAGAAAAATCTGCACATCTAAAACTATTGTTCAACATATTCACAATGTGAATTAAGGCATATATCATATCTTGGCACTAATTGTAACATACCCGCTTCGTAGAATTGAGCTGCCTGTGACCTGAGTCAGTTCTGGATGTTTACCTTGATCTCATCATCACTTGAAAATGGGAAGAAATTTCTTGAGATGAGAAAACAAATGAAGTCATATGGTGTTAGGTAGGGACTATATTGTGGGTGACAGAATTCTTCCCAGTGAAATGATTCAAACAGCATTGTTGTTATGTGTGCAGTATGCAATTGCTCATTGTCATGCAGGAACTCAATACCTGAAGTCAGTAGTCCATGCCTCTTGTTGTGTATTGTCTGCAGTAACTTCTTCAATGTTTCACAGTAAGCTGTAGCGTTGATTTTTGTGCATCATTCCATCCAGTTCACTAGCAAAATTCCTTGTTTTATCGCCTGTGACAATACTTAAAAAAAAAAAAATCTTCTGTCGCATGAAGCTGCGAGAACTTCAAGGCTACTCCCACATGTTAGTGTTTTGTGTACAAAATTTTTTTGTAGTGCAAATGTTCAATTACAATTTCTTGTAATAAAGATCATGAAATGTGTTGGGAAAATCCACTGACAAATCAGAAATCGTAATCACCAATTGAAACAAACTTGATTGTTGACACAACGCACAAATTCTCTGCTGATCAATGACAGGCGTCTTCTGCACTCCTCATCGTGGACATTTTCCCTTCCTTCAGTAAACATCCTAATCCACTTTCGCACCATACCTTCACTCATCGCATTTTCTCCGTAAGTTTCACTTATCTGACGACAATTTTCACAAGTTTGAACAATTCTCGCATTGGAAAACTTGATAATGGCTCCAACTTAGCTGGCGGCCACTAGATTGTTTTAAACATGATTAACCCTTTCCTCCCTGACGGTACTTATAAGTACCACTGTATTTACCACCATATAATTCGACAATACCAGTGTCCACTGCATTGTTAAGCCTGTTGATCTATTGTTGTATGATTAGGTCAGACAATGACAACATTTATTTTTAAATTCTGCGTGAAATTGCCGAGAAATTAATTTTATAAGTTGGGGCTTGACAGCATACTGACCAGAGTAACAAGTGCTATGTTACAATGAATTTTTAGATAATTTACTTGGTAAGTGTCAATTTCTGTTATTACTTTTTTAGTTTGAACATTTAACCATATATTTTTTACCTATAAAATATGTTTTTCTAGTTTCTTTACTAACTAATCTAGAAAAACCAACGTGAACTTATAAGTACCGTCAGGGAGTTCTGGGTAGTTTTATACGGATTATTGGTCAATAGATTTAGAAAATATACAATTGGTATTATCATTGTTTTAGATATTTTCAAATTGATATTTTTATGAAATACGCTCTGACTAAGGATTGCAATTCCGCAGTGTTTTCAATCCCACGGGATTATTGCGGGATTTGAGCCAATCCCGCGGGATCCGTGTGGGATTGGTGCAAATAGTTTTTTAACGCATATATTTAAAACATGGTTACTTAAAACGTTAATAAATTAAATAATGTTTAAATTAATAAATCAATTTTAATGTTAAATTATAAAAATTAAATGTTAACAGTATTTAATTGGCAAAATGACATTAAATTTTTTTAGCATGTCTTAAGTACATTTCGAGGTTTTACATTTTTATTTTTTAATCTTAACCAATTTTTAATAAATAATAAAAAATGGAAAATATTCAGTGTTAGGTCACATTATGTGCCTTACAGCACATCACATACGCTTAAAAACATGGTTTGCTTAATGGCCAAGTTACCGGAGGTTTTTTTTTTTTTTTTTTTTTTAAAAAAAAAAAAAAAATTCTTACAAACGTTCCATAACACCGAGAAAAAACACATTTCATTTCACAAAGTGAAGTGAATATACTCTGTAAAGTGTAGACTTGGCTCAGAACAAGATCTCATAACTTTTTGTCACTGCACAAGCACGACACTTGGCTTTTTTTTTACAAGAATTGTTTTTGTGGGATTCGTTATTAAATCATCTGATTCCTTGATTGATCTTACAGTTGATTCAATGTTATTAAAAGAAACTACTCACCAACACGTAAACTGTCAAGTATTTCAGTTTTACTTATGTGGCGTAACGACGTTTTTAGAGTGAAAATTATTACTTTTTAGTAAGAAAGGAGACTTTCTCGGCGAATGATCTCAGTGAAGTCCCCATAGGTTGTATCGCCAGATTTCATTGTAAAATCACGAAATTTCACACTTGAGGAAGACGGTGGATGTTCCTACAACACGATTCGTCGATACACCCGTGAAATCTTCATTATAACGTATTTTGCCTTTAGTCGTAATAATAACAAGGAGAAGAGGGATTAATCGATAGCCTGAGCGGTACATGTAAGCAGGTGGCTTTCGTCAAAGAAATGCATTGAGGCAGCGGCAAAAACAACAAGTCAAAGGATATACAATTGCCTTTTGATAGCTGCTAAATAAACAGGTATTCGATCGTTAAAATTATGATAACATTAGTTTCGTATCAACGAATAATCAAATTTTCAGCAACGCAAACACAGAAATTGGGAATAATGAAACCGCAAATAAAAAGCTTTAACTGTGTAGTTCAGGTAAAGTGTGCGACACACAAAAAATAATTATATAGTTAATAAATCGTACTAAATATGCAACATAATTCAAATTATAGAAATGTGAACTCGAAACAACCGTAAGTTTTGATGAATACGTAAAATTGGGTCTATTTACTTATGAATGACGAAGGTTGACAAAAACAAACGTTTGCTCATATGAGTCAAACGCCAACTGCAAGGATACAGGTAAACAGTGCAATACATCCTATAGAGACCGAGTGGAGCAGCGAGTCACGCAGACTGACACGCGTTTTCGCCGCATTTGCGGATTGTGGATCCGCCATACTGTCTAATGATGTGGGATCCCGCGGGATTATGGGATCCCGCTTTGCTGGATTGCAATCTCTAGCTCTGACTGAAGCTATTCTCTTAGAAGTTCATAATTTATCAAGGCAAAAATGAAGAAATGACTGGAATGTTCTCACATTACTCATTAGGTCAAAGAGTGGTCTTAGAATGACTGAAAAAAATGGAGCAATCACGATGTTATCTAGTATTATCATTATTTTTCATCAGTTTCATTATTAAAAAACTGAAACAACTTTTGTTTGTGGGAGAATCAGACCCTACTGCAAGGGACTTTCTAACAATCTGCTGACGGAAAACTAAAAAGAGGAGATTGTGACAATGAATTTACAAACCTAGATATTTGCTACTGGAAATGGAAGGATAAAAAGGTCATACATTAAGTATCAAATTTTAAAAGCAGCGGTGAAACTCCACTACACTGGTTGGGGTCAATGGCAACTTCAACAGATGAGCCCTCTCTTGGGTTGGATTGGTGACCTGGTGGTTCTTGGACCAGAGGGTCTCTCTGGCCGGTCATCGGGGGCCACCTCCGGCAGAAGGTCCCGTAGCATTTTGCCCATCCTGCCACCCTGTTGTTAACACCACTAGTTATATGCAAAGTAAAAGATGGATTTAAGTCGACAATTTCATGCTCAGGAGTCGTCAAGGACTACAATACCTTCATGTGTGGGGTTGATACTGCTGATTATCTGATGGCTTTGTGCAATGCTGACAGAAGATTACCGAAATCATGGTAAAGATTGTTTTTGGGTATTCTGGATGTTGTATTTGTCAATGCCTATTACATAAATGGTCCGATATTTGAAAAAAGTCTGGAAATTTTTTTTAGAAGATTCTTTGCACAGGGTTTGATGACTTTGAAGGATATTGGTAAGAAGAAAAGGTCATCTATACATATTTCACCAAGCCCTCGTCCATTCAAACAACACAAGTCATACTATTCCACAATGAGAGATGTAAGATTGGGAAACAGAGGTATACACTGTACCTAAATTGTAAAAATCAGATGAAGATGTGAAGTATGTAGAATGAAGAAAATACAGTCAAAACATCATTCCAAACGTTCCACTGCAATGTATTTTGTGTTTGAATAAGCAAAAAGTTTTTTTTTTTTTTTTTTTTTTTAATATCATGAAGCAAACATTTCATACCAATATGAACATAATTGATTTCAATTGCTATTTCTGTACATCCTGTGATACACAAAGTCGCTGACGGTACTTATAAGTACCGGCTTAGTAATTAGCACTTAGAGTTCCAAAAAAAAATTGAAAAAAAATTATGTGTGTTTAATTTCAAGTACCTTTATACAAATATATAATTGAAATTATAAATTTCCCTTTATTTCCAATAGCCAGTAAGAAAGGGTTAGCAACAAATAGTTACTTCCAATTTTCACATAATCAATCAAAATGGCTAGGCTAATTAATTCTTGATTTGAAGGACCTACCAATACATGCGCGACCTACGTTCAAACTGTACTTACTTTCTGGTTGAGCCTTGTAGATAAGGGACAAGAAGGCAATGAAACAGAATGGGGGGCAGTATTCAAGGGCACCAAGACTTTTTACACTAATATCCCCTATAGTCAGGACCTTAGTGCATGAAGAATCGAGTTCTCACCTGGCCTTGACTGCTGCCAACTGGGCATTTCTGGTGGAGGTGGCTGCTGTTCACTAGGTCGTCCACCTCGGTCAGGCACCTGTAAGAACAATAACACATACGCTGAACATTATGAATACTTGTTTCAAGAATTCTCAATTATTAATGAGAAATCAATTTTCTCCTTGCTTACCCTGCCAATGATTACTTTATTAATTGAAGATTGAGTATTTTTTCGAACAGATGCACTGCTTGTCTTCTCTATGATTGCAAGATCTTCACGAGCAGCTAACAGATCAGATAGATGAATTTGAGACTCATCATTGAGGGCCTTCCGCCTTGGTAGGTACAGTGAGGCTATTTGGTCCTCTCGACCCTTCATGCGTTCTGACCACTGCAAATATAATTCACAATCTTTGAGCAAGTGAAAAATTTTCAGCGTGAGCTTATCTTTTTTTATATTTTTAGTTCTAAATTTAAGTTCCACTATAAACATCATTCTGATGTAGTAACAAATGTGATATGGCTGGTCAAAGCAATTCCAATATTTCTAACACTTTATGAATTATATTTCTGCATGTTAACATTTGATCCAGATTATTTTTTTTTTATGTGAAACTTTTTTGTCCATGGTAGGAAGAAATTTGTCAGCTTTTGACCTTACAAGTTATGCATTATGAGTTACTGTGCATGTGCCGCAATGTTCTGAATGTGTATGGTTTAATGGCATCAACAATTGGCGACTTGTGTATGGCTCAATGTCAAATTGAAAATAAGAAATACATTAGCATTGTAGCAGTGTAGATTTATACTAAGGAAACATTAGATGACATTATTGCTTATTAACATCCTTCATTATTACCATATACAGTATAATGTGCTGACGTACTTCATAATCATAAAATACCTATGATTTTAAGTGGAGATTTCAATCTCAATTTTACGGTAGACAAAACCAAGAAGCTGGTTAAATATTTAACAAATACCTTCAATTTATCTTTGCAAAGTAATCAAAATGTCAATCACAAAATCTAATATGATAATGGATGCAGTCTTCACGAGGTAACTAGATCATATTAAATGTGAAACATATTTCCACGAAGGAATGAAAATTCATATATTTTTAGTCGAGTCAAAGGTGGCGGTACTGCCTAACCCCTTTTTCTCGAAGTGCTCCAGGCCATTATTGTATCTTATTATTGCTGTATGCTTGTATTTCTATTTTACAAAGATATCAATAAGAAAAGAAAGGGAAATTAACCCACCACATACCAAAGTGGACGGATGCGATGAGAGAACACTAATGCTGACAAACAACTACACAATATTTCGGCATCTGCCTTGCTCACAAATAGAAAAACGGGCCATTAGGTAACGTTCGTTGTGCACACACGTTCCGAGCCTCATGGCCCGTTTTTCTATTTGTGAGCAAGGCAGATACCGAAATATTGTGTAGTTGTTTGTCAGCATTAGTGTTCTCTCATCGCATCCGTCCACTTTGGTATGTGGTGGGTTAATTTCCCTTTCTTTTCTTATTTATATTGCCTAGAAGCCGCTTCCATTTTCCTTAGTTGCATCATTACAAAGATATCAGCAATCTGAGAAAACCTACAAAATTTTGTTTTGTTCCTGTGTGTAGTTTGGATGTTGTTCATATACAAATTTCACCTTTTTTGTCACTCACTCACTGATTGACTGACGATCATCAAAACCCATGGATGTAGAAAGCTGAAATTTGGTACACAGATAATAAGAAAAGCCTTAAACTATAAAATTTCCATATATCTAGCCCTATCTACTCCAAATGTGAAATTGTTTTCTACCCTAAAAATGTTACATGCCTCAGTTTTCATAATAGACGATGCTCAGTAAGTTTAACCAATCTCTAAAATTTTATTTTCTTCCTCCCCTTACTTTCGAACTTAATGAATGTTAAAAAAAAAATTTTACATCGACATCCCATACTATAATTTTTACACACATATGGTTTCATCCCCAAATCATAAGAAAAGTCTAATATCAGTGATTTTCCACTAATTTTTTAAATGGCAAGTTAAAACATGAAAAATTTTGGATAAAATTTGCAATTTAATTGCTTTCCTCTGAATGAGAGTATATGCTTGAAATTTCTTTTATGCATAGAGATCAACAAGTGTAACTAATATCTTCTGCTTAATTTACTCATGGTGGTAGTTAAATCTGCGGCATTCAGCGTGCTCAGCGGTGGCGCACACACATTTTTTGAAGATTGAGTGAGCATTGTTGGCATCATATATATATTGATGCCTTGAATTATAAAATTTTCTCATCCACCAATTTTCAAATACAATTATTACATTTAAACAATGACTCAGAATATAAATGATCTACTTACAAAATGAAATGAGATAAAAAATAATAAAAAAAATTATTGTAAAAATAGGCCAAGTCTCATGCTTGTGCAGCGACAACCTAAGTGAGATCTTGTTCTGAGCCAAGTCTACGCTTTACAGTGTATATTCACTTCATTTTGTGAAATAAAATGGTTTCTCTCTGTGTTTTAGATAGTTTATTTAGAATAAAAATCTCTGAGACTTGGCCATTATGAATGTAATCGGTTTTTACTAAAATGATAGAATAAATTATCTATATCTATAAAACTAAAACTGAATAAATTTGAACAAGAAAAACTCCGACACTACTGAGCAGATTTTGATGGAATTTTCACCGTTTTAAAGCTTAGAATCTCTATTGAATTGTTTGGTACATCTTATGTTTCTATGTTACATAAAGTCAGAACATTAAATGAAATTCTGAACATATGGTGACAAGTACCAAAGATGGAATGACTCCGAAATAAACACACAACTCGAATAACTGTAGCCTTTAATGAAAACTATTTTGCAAACTAAACAAAACTTGAAATATTTTTTTTTTTATTTTATTTTTTAAATTCAGGATATTCAGTTGTTAAACACCGTAGATGGCCATAATGAATGTGAGAAACTAATAACGAAAAAACAACAGAGATTTTCTTTAATCACAAGCTCTAACAGCACAATTACAATGTCCCTGGCTATCGCCTTTGGCATTCTGTTCACAATAAAATGGCACCACAGTTTGGAGCTTCCTGAAACAAATTGAAAGTAAAGAACTTTTTTTATTCCTTATCTCGCCTAGTTCTGAATAATTGATATACAATTCTGAATACCTGATACGGCAGATGAGTCAGCATAATAAGACACATCAATGTTTGATACTGTGAAAACTCGGGCTAAATCGTTTCAACAGTTTTCAGGCAATTATGGATTATTCATAAAATAAATGTGTCGTATTGTCTTAAGACGTACGTTAAATTTTAACATTGACCCCAAGCTTTCAAATTTTGAAAATCCATTCAAAATTTGTATTTTCAGCACAATGCTGGAATAAACAAGACACATTTTCATGTATGTGATATGTATTAACGCGGTCAATGTTTCGATTTTCAAGCAGCAACATTAGCAGATGCAATTACATTTAAATATAACCTGGACTAAAATGAAAACTGACATTCTGGGCAGTTCTATCATTACCGTGGCATCACAGTCTGATGATGAATTCTTATAGAACTCGACAAAACAGATTAAAAATAAAGAATAAACATTTTTGATATCTCCCTTAATGTTTGAGCTATAGCATATCAAAAATCAGTTATATGTAAGGTTCCTTGTGCTTTTGGTGACCTTTCTTCTGGTCCAGGCTGTATTCCAATCTAACAACAAGCATTAGGAAGAAAATAAAACACCTACAGTGCATTTCCACCGCGTAGATATAGTTGTTTTGGAGATTTTTTCCTGGTCTTACCCTAACCTCCTCACTTTCAAGATACAATATCTCGAGAACTAAGTGAGATATCAAAAAACATTATTATTTATTTTCAATTTGTGTCGTCGAGTTACATACAAATTCACCATGAAATTTTTCTTTGGGTCAAGGCCGCATTTCAACGTAACCATGTCAAATTTGAGACACGATATCCCGAGAACTAAACAAAATATATATATAAAAATTATTCTTTAATTTCAATTTGTCTTGCTGAGTTACATAAGGATCGATCATCAAATTGCGGCGCCACAGTTATCGTAGAATCCCCACATTCCGTCTCAGAGTATCCAAACCACCCCATTCTTAGAACTGTGCTCTTAAATACTATTTAGTTTAGTACTGGAAATCAATAAAGCTTTGTATGCATGTATCTTTTTTCACAAATAAAAATAGTGTACGGGTAAATCAACTTCAACCCAGGGTGCGGGGGAATCTAGATTTGCTTTAATTCCAGAAATGGATGTCACGAATTGTATGAAACTTGGTATACATTTTATATTGCATGAATAAAAATGGTGTATGGGTAAATCAATGCCAACTAGACTGGGCAATGCCAGGATCTCTACTAGTATACAGGGTGTTCCCGAATGCCATGTACAAATTTAGAGGGGAGGTAGAGAATATCGTGAGGAGCCATAATTACACCAGAAAGCATGGGTGGAAACGTAACCCTAACGAGATAAAGAGGCACAACCACACTAAGGCCACAATACAGAATGTAGTGTAAAACGCTTTATTACACACAAAAAAACCAATAATAAATAAAAAGTATGACATAAAAGCATCACAGGAGGAGTTCAAAATGTATGCACACACAACACCGACGTGAAATGTTCGAAAATACCAGGCGTTTCAGGGATAGTACTACAGCAATGGATACTCATGCCACCAGGTCCATTTCAGAACTGACAGGCATGTCGTTCGCAAGGTCCCTCATGGCACCCCAGAGGAAAAAACACATGTGCCAACCTTACAAGCTTGCATACAGTGCCACCTATCGCTTTCTGCCCATGCTCCTCCCCTCCAAATTTGTACACGGCATTCGGGGACACTCTGTATATATAATTCATTCTAAGACTTTTAAAAACCAAAAAAACTTGCATGGGAAATCTTGGCTTTTGTGTATTTGTAAGTTGGATAAAGCAATACATTTAAGGTATTTGTATAGGTCTGCGATAACATGGCTTGCATAATGGCCAAGCCACCAGAAATTTTTTATTCTAAATAAACGATCTATAACACCGAGATAAGTCATTCTGTTTCAAAAAGCGAAATGTATATACAATGTAAAGTGCAGACAAGGCTCAGAACAAGATCTCATAAATTTCTGTCGCTGCACAAGCATGACACTTATCCTATTTTTGCAAGGATTGGTTGTGGGATTTCACTTACCATAAACCTTTAATTACAAAAGTATATGATACATATTCACCAAAATACAACTGAATAATAATAATAATTATTATAAGTAGTACTATAAATTAATATTAATAACATCAACATACTATATATAAGTTAGGAAAGCGAAAGATGACCCGTTACTTACCACAGATGAAGGTAGGAGGGCGAGATGAACAAGTAGAAAACACAAAAACAAACAAATTGCACAATATTTCGGTGAGAAACCTTATTCACGTGAGAGGCACGACAGATGGTGGGGGGAAAGATATGATCAAACCCAACCCGCCACATGAATGAAACAAAGGCGGAAACACGGGGTGGGGGGATCAGGTTAGAAGCAGAACAAGATAATCTCTGCGGTGCCTGTTTTGAAATTATTATTGAAAATATTATTAAAAATTAAAAAAATATTTACAATATTATTTTGATTTGGATCAGTTATAGGGGTAAATAAATGAAGGAAGAAATATATAGCATTACAAAATAAATTTAAAAAAAAAAACAGAGAAAAAAGAATGAACTCTATCAAAAGATCAACACAATAACAGAAGAAATCAGAAAGAGTCGAGCTAAGTTGTACACCCACATCTACAGGATGGAAAACACTAAAATAGCAAAGAAATTACTTGACATCATAACAAAGAGTAAATGTGGTAGGGAATGGCTGAAAGAGGTCCAGAGGGACCTACAACGGATCAACATAGAAAATCTTGAAGACCGCATTGAGTGTCATCATAAGTTCACAAATGCTAATTTGGAGCAAAGAACAACACAACAACCTGGAAAGAAATGGACAGATAAACGGAAGAGAGAGCACTCCGAGAGGATGAAGAGATTTTGGGAAGAAAAGAGGAGAAATAACTGAAGATTAAATCATGATTTCAAGTTCAATCGCTCTCCTAAAGGGGAATAATCACAAATAATAATAATTATATATATATGGTGGCAAGAGAATAGAGTGCATAATTTGCTGATGATATGGTATTGTTGGCAGAAAGCGAGCAAACTAAACAGAATGCTGAAAGACCAAGAGTTTGGAATGAAAATGAATGCAGCAAAAACTCAGAGTATGGTGACTGGAAAAGGAAGGAAAATAATAAATATTAAGTTAGGAAGGGCTGATATCAGGCAAGTAAGATCGTTCAAATATCTTTGGAGTATGATCACCGAAGATTTGAGGTGCCATCAAGAGATAAAAACTCACATTGCCATAGAGAAGGAAGCATTTAATAGGAAAAGGAGGATACTAACTGCAAAAATAGACAAAACACTTAGGAAAAGACTCAGTAAATGTTTTGTATGGAGTGTGGCTCTTTATGGGTCGGAGACATGGACCCTGAGACGAGGGGATGAAAAGCGGTTAGAAGCATTTGAGATGTGGAGGAGGATGGAGAAGATAAGATGGGTGGATAAAATAAGTAAAGTGCTAGACAGGGTCAGTGAAAGCAGAAAAATACTCCAAGTAATAAAAGAGAGAAAGAAAAACTGGATGGGACACT
The DNA here is from genome assembly GCA_031002005.1 of Vandiemenella viatica. Lineage (NCBI taxonomy): Eukaryota > Metazoa > Arthropoda > Insecta > Orthoptera > Morabidae > Vandiemenella > Vandiemenella viatica. The sequence continues at coordinate 116,683,113 of JARYHS010008075.1, read as the reverse complement.
TGTTGAGAGGGGAGTGCCTGATAAAAGACACCTTGGAAGGTCTAGTCTGTGGGAGGAGAATAAGAGGAAGAAGGAGGTACAAAATTATAGACAACATCAAGGAAGACGGCAACTACATGGTCCTTAAGAGAAAGGCAGAAGATAGAAGAGCATGGAGAGTAGCCAAGTGAAAACCTGCCCAAGGGCAGAAAACTGATGATGATGATGATGATGATATACATGCAGAGTTAGTAAGCGACAGGTTTAACGTAGGTTTAGGCCAGGGGTGTGTCTGGTGTCGAGGATATGTAGGTAGGCTAGTTCCGATCTGCGTAGTTCTGAAGGGGTGGTGGTGTTCAGAAAACCTAACAGCTCTAACTGTGAAACAGGTGTTGGGGTTGTTCGAATCATGTGAGTTGGCTTGAATTGCCACTGGATGGTCAGGGTTGGAAGTATACACATTTTTCCTGTGGCCATTCATCCTGTAGGATAGTTGTTGAGTGGTGAGACCAATGTTGGAGGCAGTGCAATGGAGGCAGGTGAGTTGCTAAATAAGGTGACTGGTAGCACATGTTGCATGTCCAACTATGGGAAATGATTCTCCTGTGACAGGATTAGAGTAAGTGGTGGCGGCTGCATATTTTACAGAGGGGTCTGTTACAAGGGAAAGATCCCTGTGGAGGTCTAGGAGTATCGGAGGGTAAATACTTGTGGACCAGGCTATTTTTCAGATTGGGTGGTCTGCTGAAGGAAGTGGGGGGAGCAGTGGGTAGGATTTTAGGAAGAGGGAGACGCATTTCAGGGAAGGACCGTATGAAGTCATGCCCACAGCGGAAAATCTGGTTGACGGATTCCAAGCCAGGAAAGAATTGGGTGACGAGTGTTGGTCCACGGTCTGTTTTAGGAGGTGCAGAACAAGGGTTGTGGGAGATGACTTGGGAGATTAGTTTTTCCACAAGATCATGGGGGTATCGGCGGAAAACGAGGACTTGTGAAGTTTTTGGAGTAACTGGAAATTGATTCCTGATCGGAATGCCATGGATTGCAAGGCTGTATGGGAAGGAACATTTGGTGTGGAAAGGGTGACAACTGTCAAAGTGTAGGTACTGTTGTAAGTTAGTAGGTTTGATGAGTAGAGGGCATCTTGTCATAGGGTGATATCCACGTCAAGGAAGATGACACAGGTGTGGGAACAAGACCAGGTGAATTTGGTGAAGTGACTGTTATTGAGTGAGTTGAGGAGTTCCAGGAGGTGGTATTCCCCATGGGTCCAGATCATAAATACAAATGGGATTTTATTTTTTTTATTTAAATTCATTTATTGAAAAACACAAAGTAATTACAATTTATTTTTTCACATAGTATCCTGCTTTGGAAATACATTTTTTACCAGCGTCTGGGCAGCTTTTTGAAGCTTCATCATAAAACAAACAGGGTCGTGTCACCAGCCAGTTGCACACGAAGTCTTCCACACTCTCGTCATCTTCAAATCGTTGCCCTCCTAGAGCTTCTTTAAGAGATTCTAACAAATGTAAATCAAAGGGTGATAAGTCCAGACTGTAAGTAGGGTGATCAAGTGTAGTCCAGTGCATTTCCTGTGTAGCTTAGAGACAGTTAGAGATGCAGTATGGGGTCGCGCATTGTCGTGAAGGAGAATGATGTTGTTGTTGTTATTCGGGTTTTAGGGCGCGTCGACGACGGGGTCATTAGCGCCCTAACAACAACCAGGCGTGACAACGTGGCAAAATTGCCGTCTGTAAAGGGGTCGGCCACAGAGAAAGCACAATAAAATACTAGCACACTAATTAAAATACCGTCTGCGTGGCCGACTGTAAAGAGATCGGCCACGCAGACAGCAACATAAAACTGGAAATAGGCAATAAATTAAAAAAAAATACATATATTAACTGGTTGGCTGTAAAAGGGCCAACCAGTTTAAAAAATGCGTAAGCTGGCTGGCTGTAAAGAGGCCAGCCATATAAGCAGTGTCACAAGTAAAAACAGTACTTGGATTAGTGGCTGTAAATGGCCACTAATCCAATCTAAAACCTAGGGCCGATCTGCCCAAAATTTTTGGGACAAGACCGGCCAAGCTGCAAAACTTTAAAACCTTAGCCACGTTGTCACGGTCATCGTTTAAAATAAGGGACAGATCGTTGGCTAAGCCGACGTCTGCCCTTAAGTCTAAAAACAATATACATTCGGTTAAAATGTGGCGTACCGTCAAAGGTACGCCACAAGCATCACATTCCGGAGGGTCCTCTCGGCGGAGAAGGAAACTATGAGTAAGAGGACAGTGCCCTATACGGAGGCGAGTAAGGAGAACCTCATCTCTCCTCGCCCGCTGGAAGGAGCTGCTCCACGGCTGAACGGTCGGTTTGACCAGCCGGAGCTTGTTATGCTCAACTTCCAGCCACTGCCTCTGCCAATCATCAAAAACAAATCTCTTCGCCGCCGAGGCAAGGTCTGACTTTGGGACCGGTTCAAAGTCAATTCTGACCTTGTCACAGGCTAACTTGGCAGCTACATCAGCTGCCTCGTTTCCCCTGATTCCCACATGGCCCGGTACCCAGCAGAATAATACCTCCTTTCCACGAGATTGGAGGGAAAGGAGGGCGTCCTGGATGTCCTGGACTAGACGATCTGTTGGATACATATTTCCTATGGCCTGAATACAGCTGAGGGAATCACAGCATATGATGAAACACTTATCGCGATTTACTTTCATATGCTGGAGCGACTTTAGCACGGCGTAGCACTCGGCAGTAAAAACGCTGCACCTGCCGTCAAGTTTATATGTGTAAGTTGCTCGAGGGAACACGACGGAGCAGCCAACTCCGTTAGCCTGCTTAGACCCATCCGTAAATACCGGGGTAAAATTATGATGCTCGTTTAAGACATCTGTAAAAATTCTGATAAAAACATTATCTGCGGTACACAGCTTGTTGTGCCGCGATAATTCTAAAATAGTTCTGGGCCTCTTTAAAAGCCAGGGAGGAGATTTACTCCAACCCTGGTGATAAAAAGAAGGAAGCTCGAATCCGTATTGTTCTAAAATTGCCCTTGTACGGTAGCTGAACGGTTTAGTGGCTCTATGCCGATTGGTATAGAGCCGTTCGTAGTTGGGGTGCAGAACTATGTCGTACACGGGACTGCCAGGTGTTATGGCAACGTGTAGGAAGTGTCGCACCATGAGGAGTCGCCGGCGGATGGTAAGCGGCGGCTCGCCAGAGTCAGCACAAATGCTGACAATGGGGCTGGTGCGATATGCACCCGTGGCGAGCCGAATTCCTGCATGGTGGACACTATCCAGTATACGAAGATAACTGTCCCGTGCCGAACCATAGACAATACAACCATAATCCAACCGCGACCGTACAAAGGCTCTGTAAAATTGTAGCAGGCAGGAGCGGTCAGCGCCCCATGACCTGCCACACAGGCATTTTAAAACATTTAGAGCTTTAGAGGCTCTGGCTTTCACATCTTTAAGATGTGGCAGCCAGGTTAGCCTAGTGTCTAAAATGAGGCCCAGAAACCTAACAGTGTCAGTAAAACGTAAAACGGTGTTCCTCAAGGTAAAATGAGGCTGTAAGGAACCATGGCTGCGTACCGGGGTTGTAGTATCGCCTTGGTGCCTTAACTTACACTCTTGTAGACTCACAGTTCTCAGTAATACTTGCTTCAATTTGATTTGATTTAACTTGACCATGTAGCCAGGATGACTCAACTGAATGCCTAGGTCGCCACTATATTTGTTACCCACAAATAGAGAAAAGGGTTTTATGCTAACTACTGAAGAACACAGGTTCACTGTTAGAAAAATCCAGAGTTTTATTTTCAAAGTCAAAATTTCAAAATTTGCATTTACAGTTGAGCAGGCATATCGAACTATCTTTACCAAAGTCTGCAGATTGTGGAGAGAAATTTTGAACCGACCAAAACCCCTTTAGTAAATTTAAAAGTTTTAGCAGTCATTACGAGATAACACGACACGACATGGTTGAACTAGCCCGCATGGCGAGTTACAACCAGAGCGACGAAAGACAGACGACCGAAACCGACACCAGGCAGGAACAGACAGACCGGAACAGACCTGAATAGCAACCGACAAAAGACCCCAGGCAAGCACAGACCGGCTCTTTTATCGAAACCACGAGAACCAGTGACGTCAGCAACTGTATCACATCTTTTTCCTCCGCGTAGCTCAAAGAGTACGAAATTTATTTGACGATCCAGACTATTAAAAATGTTTAAACTTTGATAGTATCTGGACTTATCCACTAGAAGTCCGACGGCAGTCTCTTGAGAAATTTAGAGTAATTAATTTTAATGTTTTAGCTGTTTAAGACTCCGCGTAGTGATACATTCAAATTTGGGTAAAATCCCTAAGTGTTCTAGAACTTTTTACGCGCGTGCACAACAATCCGCGACAATCTACTTTACAAAAACTTAATTTCCGGACAAATGCTTAAACTTTTGATGAAAACCCATATATGTCTGAAATCGTCTTAATTAGGGCTATCTGCTAATGTAAAATTTAAATTGATATCTCTTTTAGATAAAAAGCTTATTTTTTTCTCTTAATTAAAATCACTAATTAAACTTTGCCAAATTATTTCATTTTATTACCAAAATATCGGGGATAGTGCTGACTACAGCTGGTGATAAAAGTTCGGTTGTAGCTTTACTGGATTTAAAGATATTGCGAATCTTAGAATTTCACTATTCTGATCGCGTGTTTCAAAACTTGAACAAACGGGAATAACTCTTAAACCAAACGTTTCCCGATATGATAATTACACTTTAAAATGATTTATATAGCAAGATGTTACTGTGGGAAAGATTACAGGGAAATTACTTAAAGTTGAAAACTGTACTTCACAAAATTTCTAAGTCCCGCCTAAGCAAAACTAGAATTTGCCAAAATTCCAAGGTCCTTACAAGGCTCTGGTAAAAGAGTCCTACTACGACTAAAAAGTACACACCGGGTTTTCTCGGCAGAGAAACGAAAACCGGTGTGCACTGACCATTCATCCAGCCTGTTCAGCGTGAGTTGCAACTGCCGCTCAGCGCTTCTCAGGCTGGACGATGCAATAAAAATTAGAAAATCATCCACATATAAGGAGTACCCTTTTGGACTCCTTATAATGGATGCTATGCTATTTATAGCAATTGCAAAAAGGGTCACACTTAAAACAGATCCCTGAGGAACACCGTTTTCCTGAATAAAAAGATCAGACACTTCACTACCGACTCGGTACCGGAAGCAACGTCCAGATAAAAATGATTTTAAAAAAACGGGGCAGGTTTCCCCTAAAACCCCAGTCATGTAATTGTTTTAAAATAACATGCCGCCAGGTAGTATCGTAGGCCTTCTCAATATCGAAAAATATCCCCACCAGATGTTGGCTGCGGATGAACGCATCCTGTATCGCCGCTTCCAGCAGGATCAGGTTGTCCAAGGTGGAACGGAACTTCCTGAATCCACACTGAAAGCGGCTCAGAAGGTTTTGGGATTCTAGACACCAGACGAGGCGGCGGTTGACCATCCTCTCCAGTGTCTTACCCACGCAGCTTGTAAGGGCGATACTACGATAGCTACCTGGCAACAATTTGTCCTTACCGGGCTTTAAAATAGGGATAAGTGTTGCTTCTCTCCACGAGTCGGGGAAGTGTTCTCCGGTCCAAATATCGTTAAAAATATCTAGAAGGTACTTTTTAGCATCCCTACTGAGATGCCTCAGCATCTGGTACTGGATCAGATCAGGCCCTGGAGCAGTGTCATTAGCGCTATTCAACGCTGACTCCAGCTCCCATGATGTAAATGGGAAGTTATAGGCCTCTGTATTAGACGAATTGAAGCACAGCGGACGCCTCTCGGCAGCGACTCTTCGTCGCTGAAACCGAGGGTCAAAGTTAGCGGACGAAGTGATGGCGGCGAAGTTCTCCGCCATCAGCTGCGCTATGCTTCGTTCGTCAGTAATTATCCGTCCGTGATCCAGTAACCCAGATACTGGTGGGCGGGAGTACCTTCCAGATATACGGCGAATGGACTCCGATACTTTCGACGAAGGTGTGGAACGATTTATATTGCTCACAAAGTTCTGCCATGACCTTTTCTTGCTCTCCTTAATAACTCGACGCGCCTTAGCTCTGGCAATACGGAACGCTGCTAGGTTGTCAGATGTTGGGCACAACCTAAAACGACGCAACGCCCGTCGGCGACCCTGGATGGCGGAACGACATTCATCGTTCCACCAGAGGACGGGCGTCCTTCGCAGCGTTCCGGAGCTCTTCGGCATGGAAACGTCAGCTGCACGGTGAATCACTTCTGTGAAGTGATTCACCTTCTCCTGTAAACTGTCACAGGGTTGCAGTTGTACAGCACGGCAGTAGAGCTGCCAATCTGCACAACTGACGTTCCATTTACGTCGGTTATTTCCTCCACCACGTTCACACTCGACGTGCATCCAAATTGGGAAGTGATCGCTACCATGTAGGTCGCGATCCACGTCCCACTGCACGGAGTCCGCAGTTGAGGGGGAACACAAGGAAAGATCAATGGCAGAAGACGTACCGGTTGCAGTGGTGAAATGAGTCATTTGCCCTGTATTCAGGATACAAATTTCCTCCTGCTCTATCAATCTACCAACCACTCGGCCCCTGGGGCAATCGGTGGTTGAACCCCACAACGCACTGTGGGCGTTGAAATCTCCCACAAGGAGAAAGGGCCGAGTGAGTTGTAGTATAATGCCAACCAGGTCGTCGTAGCCGACTGACACACTGGGTGGCAGATACATAGAGCATACGGTCAGTTGGATTGGACCGTGTATTTTCACCGCTACTGCTTGTAATGTGGAGGTGAGAGCAACGGGTTCGGAGTGGACAGTGTTTCGGACCAACACCGCCACTCCCCCCTTAGCTCGATCACCCTCGGTATCGTCCTTTCGGAATATGTCATATCCTCTTAGCACTGGCTAGTGTAGCGGTCTGAAATGTGTCTCTTGCAGACAGAGACACAAAGGATCAGACTGTGCTAAGAGTTGGACTTCCTCTTTGTGAGCATGAAAGCCGTTAACGTTCCACTTAAGTATGGGAGCCATCCTACCTATTTAAAACCACCCGCCCCGGGTCGGGTGGGTCCTGCGCATGCGATTGCTGAGGAACGGAACTATGTTCGTCCACCAGCATTATGTCGTCTTCAGGATCCGAAGACGACACTTGTTCTAAGGCCTCAGAGTCATGCGGATTTTTGTTCCGCCGAGGCCTGTTCCCCTTCTTCTCCCTGCCAGTTGGGGATCTGGGAGGAGAAGTAGAAGGAGACTTCAAGAACACAGTGGGGTCCGTGTGTTTAAACTTCGGACCCCGGACTTTCTGCACAGTTTGCCATCCGCTACTGGCAGATGGCGTTGCCGTTGCTATAGCTGCTGCAGGTGATGCTTCTGCAATGGGTGCTCTTTCTGCTGTTGCAGAGGCACCCACGTCTGTAGCTACTGTAACGGATGGCTGTGCCTTAGCTGGTGGACTTGCTGAACATACTGTCGATATGGTCGAGTTCGTCAGAGTGTTGCTACCAGCGTCCGAGGTCCTAGGTGTAATGACCTTGATGGGTGTGGCACCACATCTGCACTGACATGAGCACATTGGACTTGTGCCCATGTCCGCAACGGACGTCTGGGTAGCGACACTTTCTTTCCTGACGGGAGTTGATAACGTCTTCGCGAAGCTGGTAGCGAAGACTGGTGGAGCCAGAGCCTTATACTGCTTCTTGGCTTCGCCATACGAAATCCGCTCTTTCGTTTTCAACTCCTGTATCTTTTTTTCCTCCAGATACAATCGACACTCCCTGCTCCAGGCTGGATGTGCCCCGGAGCAGTTGACACATACCTGTGGGAGCGTGCAGCTAGTGCCTGGCTCATGAGCCGCCTTTCCGCACTTCCCACAGGTGGGGTTACCCTTGCAGGTCGCCGTTGTATAGCCGAATCGCTGGCACTTAAAGCAGCGCATTGGGTCCGGCACATACGGGCGAATATTCAAATTCAAATATCCTGCCTTGATGTTTTTGGGCAACGTCGGAGTGTCGAACGTCAGGACGAAGGTGGCCGTCTTCTCAAGACTGCCATTAACCCTTCGTTTAATCTGACGAACCTCGACCACATGTTCTGTAGACCACTCCTTAAGGAGTTCCTCGGTCTCTAAATCCATAAGGTCCCTACAGGTGATGACACCTTTACTAGAATTTAGAGTTTTATGGAGTTCGCACTTCACTGCGAACTCCCCGAGCTTCTCACACTTAAGGAGTTGGACAGCCTGCTTGTGGGTGGATGTTTCCAAAAGCAGTGTCCCATTCCTCAGCTTTTTGTCCGATTTGAGGGTACCCGCAATACCCTCTAAACCTTTGTTCACATAAAATGGAGAGACCTTCTCAAAAGATCCCTCCACCCGTGTCATTATTACGAAGGCGTTATCGATTAGAAAACCCTTGCTGTGACTGCTACTTTGTTCAGGGGGAGGGCTTTCAACCCTCGCCCGCTTTTTTGAACTGGGTGTATTTTTATTTGCCTGCGACACACCCGGGCCGCAGGGGTCTTTGGTTTTTTTGTGAGAAGGAATTTTGATCCCATGAGTAAAAACCAGTTTAAAAAGAAATGCTCATACAACAGGGGTGCGCAGGTGCCCCTGAGGTTGCACGTTAGCGGGTGGTTTGCCTCACCACTCATCCACCTCCTCAGCACGTGTCCGACCTTGAGGTTGAGGGGTTTTTTATAGAGGTTTGTACCGTCCTCGCGATCCGGGTGATGAAGCCAAGATCCCCGTTCTCCTAGGCACACAACGTTCCACCGCCACGCCCTACGGTGGTCGTTGAAGCATGGTAGGAGTTTACGGTGTGGGAAACTTGCGGCGCTCACAAGTTTCCTGGCTCAGGCACCGCGGGTTCGCCAAACCCGTACCTGGCACTTGCGTACCAGGCCCCTGCGGGGAAGGAGAATGACCTGTTGAATCGGTTGGTCTCTTCTTTTGCAGCGATATGCAACTCTCGCCTTGTTCAACAAATCACAGTACTAAGCAGCATTGATTGTGCGTCACTCATGCAAAAATCAATCAGCAAAACGCTTTGCCGATATATATATTAAAAAAAAAAAAAAAAAAAAAAAAAAAAAAGGGTTGAAAGAACCTTGCCAGCTGACAGAAGAGTCTTGGCTTTCACTAGTGCTGCCTCCCCCTTTCCTCTGCCAATCCTTACTGGCTTCTTTGGATTCTGGGGTGTAGTGGTGAACGCATGTTTCATCACGGTTGATGATTCGACTCAAAAATGCATCACCTTCTTCCGCAAACCTTGCTGTAGGCCTCTGACAGACTTCCAAACGTCTCAACTTCAGATTTTCGGTCAAAAGGTGAAGGACCCATCTGGAACACACTTTACAGAACTGTAGGTGTTTTGTGATGATTGCTTGACAGCTCCCATAACTGATTCCAATTTTTTCTGCAATTTCTGATACTCTCGCCCATCGATCCACATCAATAATGTCTTTAACCGCACGAATGTTTTTGTCTGTAACGCTGGTCCGAGGACGGTGATCATGTTGCCGATTTTCCACACGTTCTCGACCTTCCTTGAACTTTTTATACCAGAAAAACACACGCGTCCTTGACAATGGTTGATCACCGAACTGTGCAGTCAATCTCTGGCAAATTTCCACCACTGTAACTCCTTCAAGGGCAAGAAATTTTATAATATTGCGTTGTGCAGTGGAGGGGTGCACCTGTTGCTCCGACATCGTGAGCGTTACTGATTAAATATCTAACAGCACACTCTCCCCACTCCTAATGGTCCCGCCTAAGCATAGCAGAAGCGCGGGGTCAGTCCTGCCAATTGTTGATGTTCAGGAACAACAATGCCGGTTACATTTGATACCCTCTCATCTATCATCTATGTATCTGAACTACACGAGGGGACTGAGGGGCAGTTCTTCAGAACATTTTCCTCCAGATGACCCAGGAAGAGGTTGGCATAGGATGGGGCCATGCGGGTACCCATGAGAGTGCTGCGTATCTGGTGATAAATCTGGGTATTGAAGGAGAAGTAGTTTTTGGAGAGGATAAAGTTGGCTAGGGAAATGAGAAATGATGTTCTGGGTAGACTGTTCCAAGGGTGTATATCCAGGAAGTGTTGAAAGGAACTGAAGCCTTCAAGGTGAGGAATATTGGTGTACAAGGAAGTGATGTCAATGGAGACAAGGAGGGAGTCCAGGGGTAGAGGACTGGTGACTTTAGACAGACACTCCAAAAAATGTGGGGTGTCTTTTGATGTAGGAAGGAAGATTCTGCACAAAAAGGTTGGAGGTGTTGATCCATCAAAGCTGAAATCTGTTTAGTGGGGGAACCATATGCCACAACTATAGGTTGTCCCGGATTGCAAGTCTCCTGTATCTTTGGGAGAAGGTATAAGGTGGGTATGCGGGGATTCTTAGGTGTGAGAACGGATAAGGTTTGTGAAGAGATGCCTTGTAAGGGGCCCAGGAAGGAGCAAATTTCAAGGCAAATGGAAGAGGTGGGATGTGAGACGTGTGCACGGTAAGTATTGGTATCAGAAAGCTGTTTAAGGACCTCCGCATCATAATCACTGTGGTCCTGAGGTTATTGGAGTTGGGAATAGAGTTGAGGAAAGATTTTGAGGTTACAGTGGATGTGAGGAAGTCTTGAAAAAGAAGGAGGGGATGGTTTTGGGGAAGTGGAGGAGGATCTAGTTGAGATGGTGGTTTGAACTGCTCTAAGCTGGACTCAATCTCGTCCCGGCAGTCGTCACTATCAGTTGTGGTAGCAAAGTGATAATGCCAGCGGAGTGTGCGGTAGAAGAGAGTCCCGGATCAGAGCAGCGTGGTCGAACTTAGGAGTAGGTGAGAAGAAAAGTCCCTTGGATAGGATAGAGAGTTGTAGTTCAGACAGAAGTGGATGAGAGGTTGACAATGGCCTCAACTCTTAACAACTATCCTACAGGATGAATGGCTACAGGGAAAAGGTTTATACTTCCAACCCTGACCATCCAGTGGCAATTCATGCCAACTCACATGATTCAAACAACCTCAACACCCATTTCACAGTTAGAGCTGTTAAGAGTTTTTCCGGACACCACCACCCCACCAGAACTCCGAAGATGGGAACTAGCCTACCAACATATCCTTGACACCAGACATACCCCAGGCCTAAACGTAGGTTAAACCTGTCATTTATATATAATTTTTTTCTTTTTTTCAAAATTTATTTATCTTTTAAGTTTATATATTTCTTCCTTCATTTATTTACCCCCTGATCCAAATCAAAATAATATTGTAAATATCTTTTTAATTATTAATAATATTTTCAATAATAATTTCTAAACAGGCACCGCAGAGATTATCTTGTTCCACTTCTAACCTTGTCCCCCTACCCCCAGCACTTCCACCCCCACCCTGTGTTTCCGCCTTTGTTTCATTCATGTGGCGGGTCAGGTTGTGGTGATCTTTTCCCCCGCCATGTCTCGCCTCTCACATGAATAAGGTTTCTCACCAAAATACTGTGCAATTTGTTTGTTTTTGCGTTTTTTACGTGTTCATCTCGCCCTCCTGCCTTCATCTGTGGTAAGTGACGAGTCGTGTTTCCCTTCCCTATCTTATTTTTAGTGCCCAACGGCAGTTTCTTTGTTTCCATTAGCCATAAATATCTATATAGTAAAATACTTTACTTGTTCCAAAAAAAATCTTATTTTGCTGGTGCCTCTCACATCCTATTATTTGTAAAAAGAGGTATCAGCTAATTTTATCCAAGTTGTTTTCTGATATAAAAGCCCTAAATACAATATACAGACTAAAGCTTGATGCAATAATCCTTAATCTTAATTCTAGCGTCTCATATAATCTAGCAAAGTGTGCCTTCACTTTTTAATAATTTTCAGTAATTAACTTAGAAGAAGAGATATTTGGAGTGGAAATTGAAGTCGGTGAACGATCAATGTTGATTTATACGATAACACTTCAGGTACCTCAAATTAATACCATTTGTCCCGGTTGGCCTTCATTTACGAGAAACTGAGTTAAAAACTGTGACACATTAAACTGTGTTTGTGTACCTATAGAAAAGGCGTATTTGGTAAGGTAACTGAATAACTGTGTGGTTTGATGAATTTGTCAGTACACAAAAGGTCGTCGGTTTAATCCCCACTTGGGGAAAATAAGTTTATTTGCTACATGTATTTCTTTTCACTACTATTTGCTGTTAACAGGATTTCAGATTAATTTTTAATAAAATTAACAGAATGTTTTTCGTTGAAGGATTAACGAGTGTTTTATTATGATGTGTAATTACAACGAAAGGGAAAATGACTCATCACTCACCAAAGTTGAAGGCAGCGACGAGAGAAGAACATACATAATGAACACACAAATAAACTCAATATTTCGGTTATTCAACCTTATTCATGATGAAGAAAATGAGTCATGAGGCTCGGGAGGTGTGCACACACACCAAGGGTTGCTACATGACTCATTTCCCCTTCATTTTCCCTTTCCTTGTAATTATATTGCCTAAAGCAGTTTCCTTTTTACTTAGTTTAATTATTATGATGTGTGCCATACAAACATTTAAAAATATAAATTTAATTTTAATTGCAATTTCCCTACACACCCATTTCCCCCTTTCGTACAATATACATATGCCCTCTACAAATTTCAACCTTAAATTCTTTCAACATTTTTGGTAAATAATTCATCATTTCTCTTGGTAACTTATCCCAATCCCTGACACCCTTTTGCCTGATATCGAATGCCAGCTTGTGACCATGGTCATCTTTTACTTGCCATGCATTATTTTTCATTCTTACACGAATATCTTTCCATGTTTCATCACCAATATACGCCTTGAACACAACCAAGAACCTCTTCATCCTCCTTCTGTCTTCCAATGAATCCCATTCCAACTCTTTTATCATATCTGTTACTGATTGCATTCTGCGGTACATTCCAGAAACAAATCTAGCAGCCCTTTTTTGCACCCTCTCCAACTCCTGCATTTGAACTCAAAATGTGGGTCATTCAAGCAATGGTCTGACCAAAGTTTTGTAACCCAATTCCTTTACTTCTCTCATACATCCCCTCACCACTCTCCCCAACAAGTGCAGAATTTTGAAACCATTTCCTACTGTCTGTCCAATATGTCCTGTCCAGTGAAGCTTGTTATCAAATGTAATGCACTAGATATACTGTGCAGATCAACCTGCAGCTGTTCACAGTCCTCTACCATTTTGATGCTTTTTTATAGTGTTATATTATCTGCAAACAGTCTAATTTCTGATAGTAAACCATCAACAGAATTATTCATTGGAATAATGAATTGCAATGATCCAAATACGCTACCTCTAGCGCCCCCACTTTTACTTCCACTTCTTTTGATACTATATTTCCCACCCTAACTTTTTGTTTTCTACCTTTTAAAAATTCTTCTACCCAGCAAATCACTTTCTCATCTACTGCAATAGTTTTTATTTGAATTCCATTGTTCATTTCATCCGAAATATTTTGCATATATCCCACCAACTGAGATTCGGATGAATATCCTTGTCTACATCCATGTTGCCCGCTTTAAAATCATTTACGCTCCTCACATATATTTATGATATTTCTGACTGCACATCAATCTCTCTGTTAATTTACCTACCACTGATGTCAAACTGATTGGCCTATAATTTTTTACTCTATTTCTCACCCCTCCTTTATATACCAGCACTACTATAGCACTTTTCCAGACCTCCGGTAAGCAGCAAGTATCCATATTTTAAGATAATGTACAATGTCACATCCTGCTATCTTTAATACATCTATAATAATATTATCATTACCACCAATCCCTTTATGATTTTTCAGCTTCCTGATAACCTTCACAATATCCTCAGGATGAATTTCAAATTTTTTTGTCTGATTGTGCTATTAAGCTTGTTATTCGATTTAGACCCTCCCCCCCCCCCCCCTCTCATTTCTCATTCATTCACTCTACTGGTCTCACTAAACCAGTTACTTAAAATCTCTTTTTACATCTTCAGTAACTACTTCTCCATCCTTTTCTATAAGCATCTCAATACCCTCCCTGCACCTCAGTTTTCTAACACAGCCATACAAATTTCTCGATGCATTAATGGTCCCAATGCACTGACAATATTCTTCATAAACCCATCTTTAGACACCTACACTGCTATTATTAAATCCTTGTTTAGTTGTTTTAAATATTCCCTACTGCCCTGCTGTCTCTTAACTCTATTATGTTCTCTTCTTGCAAACCTCTATAACCTCCACATCTTATTATAGTACACAGGTTCTCTACTTCTCTCAATTTTCTGTTTTGGAATAAATATTTCTTCCTCCATTCTTATTATCTTCTTGAACTCTTCCCACCTTGAATCTACTCTACTTCTGCCTTCCTTCCATTTAAACTATCTCTGAAATATCTCTTCAAGTATGAAATCTGTGTCTTTTTCTAATTGTATCGATTTTCCCCTTCAATTTTGGCTGCTGGTTCACTGAATCCTCTAATAACCACCAGAACTGCTTCAGGATCACATATTCCTTCAGTTACTTGACAGTCCATGAGATTATCATCAGACTTTATTAGGAATATACCCAAACTATTTTGTCCTCTTGTGTTCTCCTCCATCACTTGTGTAAATCCTCCTTCCGTTAAGGTATTTGCAAATCTCTATTCCTGTTTGTTATTAATCTTAATTCCTACCCAATTTACATTTGACAGACTTAAATCCCCACCAATAATGACCAAACTATTCTCAACTCTGAAATCTGAGTATGAATTTAATTTATCCCCAAAACCCTGATCTTCATCTGTCATTTTTCCACCGCGGTAAGCAGCCAATACCCTGATTTTTTTTTTCTTCTTCTTCTTTTTCATTACCTATGAAATCTACCCATAGTAACACATGGTCATGATCTATAAACACCAGTGAACTGCAGTAGTTTTTGCCAACTAGAATAAACTGAACGTACAAGAGAAAATTTTGCAGAAATGGTAGACTTAGGGATAAGAAAACTATGAAAGGAGCTCAACCGAGGATGAATGAAATGCATTAAAGACCGAAATAATGAAAGATGGTAAGGAAACATTAGGCATTAGGTAACAAGCTACCCGAAAACCTTGGATCACAGAAATTTTAGAACTAATGAATCAGAGGAGAAGGTACAAAAATGCTCAGGATGAATCAGGAAGAGAGCAATACAGGAAATTTAGAAATCAAATAAACAGTAAATGCAAAAAAGCAAAAGAAAAATGGCTAGAATAAAAGTGTGATGAAGTGGAAAAGGAAATGGTAGTAGGAAAAGTAGATGTTGCATATAGGAAGATCCAACAGAATATTGGAGAAATGAAAAAAAGGGGCGTGGACATTAAAGCACCCAATGGGCAACCTCTTTTCAGCTCGGACAATAGAGCGAACCTATGGAAGGAATACATTGAGAAACTGCATGATAGGGAGGACTTGAACAGCAGTGTAATCGAAGAGGAAGGCAATTTCAACATCGATGACTTAGGAGATCCTGTTTGAGGACAGAATTTAATAGAGCTCTGAATGACTTGAAAGTAAATAGGGCAGTTGGAATTGATGAGATCCCTGCAGAACTTTTTAAATCACTAGGAGAAGAAGGAATCGAAAAATTATTCAAGCTAATATCAAAAAGTTATGAAACAGGAGAAATTCCAACTGATTTTAATACAGATATCATTTTCACACTTCCAAAGAAAGCACAAGCCGACAAATGTGAGAATTATCGTACTATTAGTCTAACATCACATGCTTCAAAATTACTGACCAGAATAATATACAGAAGAATGGAAAAGGGTAGCAGAAGAGACAGTAATTGAAGATCAGTGTGGGTTTAGGAAAAATCGCAGCATAAGGGAAGCAATAGTTTCCAAGATTAATACTTGAATGTCGGATCGAAGGTAAACAAAGATACTTTTACGGCATTTGTTGATTTAGAAAAAGCTTTTGATAACGTTGGTTGGAACAAGATGTTCAAAAGTTTGGTCTAAACTATCAAGATAGAAGAATACTTTATAAACAATTTAAGAAAGTGACCATAATAAATGTAGAGAATCATGAGATGTGCATCAGTGAAAAGGGGCGAGAGTCATGGTAGTAGTCTATCCGCATGAATATTCAACATGTATGTAGAGGAAGCAATAAAGGAAGTACAAGAAAGATTTTCATGTGGCCTAAGTATTCAAGGAGAAAAAAATTGGTATGCCATGATTTGCTGATGAAGTTGTCTTGTTAGCAGAACAGGTTGAGGATATTGAGAAGTTACTGAATGGCATCAACAAAATACTGAAGGAATATTTTGGACTGAATATAAATCAAAGCAAGACAAAATGATGAAATGTAGCAGAAATGATACGAGTACTAGTAGCTTAAATATAAAAATAGGATCGTACCGAAGTAAGTTAATTCTGTTACTTCGGTAGCAAAATTACAACCAATGGCGAAAGCATGAATGATGTTAAAAGCAGAATAGCACTTGCAAAAGAGCCTTTATGAAAAACATAAATCTTTTAGTTTCAAATATTGATCTAGGAATTAGAAAAAGCTTTTTAAAATCCATGTGTGGAGCACAGCACTTTACGGAGGCGAAATATGGACTTCAGGTCGGAGGGGAGAGGAAAATAGGAGCTATCTTAAATTTAGTCCAGGTGGTTGTCTGGTCCCCAGTTGGTACTGAAAGGCCAGTTCCCACCTCCTCAGTTCTGAGATGCTGCTTTTGTCTGGGAGTACTTTGATGGCGCGGACTGTGAAGCAGGTGTTGAAATTGTTGGTGTTATGAGTGGTGGCATGAAAAGAAACAGGGTGGTCAGGGTTCTCAGTCCAGACCGATTGTCTGTGTCCATTCATCCGGATGGCCAGTGGATTTGTGGTCAGACCTATGTAGGAGGCTGGGCAGTGGTTGCAGGTAAGTTGATAGATCAGGTGAGAAGTTACGCAGGTGAATTTAAGATGGCTCCAATTTTCCTCTCCCCTCCGACCTTCGCCCCTTACCTGCCATCATTTCCCACAAAACCATCGCTCACCAGAGCTTTCTCTTTTTGTACTTAGAGCTATTGCTAAAAAAATATTTTTCTCTCGTGTGTTTTATATTATTATATTTTTTCCGTGTGCAGTATTTTTTCGTGGGTAATATTTTCAATAATTTTGCGTGTGGAATAATTTTTTATGGGGGCACTTATAGATCGTTTTTAGTAGATTCCCCCCCCCCCCCCCGTGTTTTCCTTGGTTTGTTTTATGCCTGTGACCTTATGACCGCAACCGCGTTTCCACTGTGCAGTCTAATTATCATTTTCGGGCTTAGGTCCTTCCACCCCCACCCCCGCCTCCCGCCATGTTGTTTCTCCCCCCTCCATCTCCACCCCGACCAGCCGACCATGTGCACCCCGTGTGGTCTCCTCAGTTGGCTGCTAGCTTCCGCGGGGCAGCTACCTCATCCTACAACCTGATGAAGAGCTAAGCTCGAAAATTTGTATTATGTTTGTGTTTGTGTGTTTTTTCGTGTTTTGACGCCGCTGGAGCCCTCATCTTTGGTAGCGGTGGTTTTTCTCCTATCCCAATGTCTAATATATATATATATATATAGATATTGTTAGGAAACAAAGGCGCTAAAAGCAGATATATTGAACATTAGGATAGGATAAAAACCACCGCTTACCAAAGAAGGGGTTTCCTGCGGCGTTGGTACACGAACACACAATTATATTCTTGGTTTGATTCCTATATATATATATATATATTATATATATATATACTCTCTCAAGCATCTACATCACAGCTTCTGCCATACATAAGTACAGTCTAAGTTTACATCGGGGTGTAAGGGTTTGGGAGAGGCTACACTAGCCTTTTCCAACCAAATGTCAACCTCTCCTTCACATGGTGCACCCTGTTTGCACGGACGAGGCTCTGGCGACTGAAAGATTCCCAGTATAAGGAATCACCCACTGCCTGCCAACGGCCTCTGAAAGGAGGGCGGAAGAGCGGGGAGTGATTCAGGGCACCCTCTTGCCATTGGGGTTGGAAACGGCCCCTAAAGACGGACGAATCAGAAATGATCAACGGCATGGGGATGCAGAAGGCAACAGGAAACCACTGCATTAAAGACCCAAAGGGTATCCCGAGGACATGTAACCCTCTCAAATTACATACATCATGATGGCTTCTTTCTGGGTAAAATATGCTGGAGGTAAAATAGTCTGCCAATCGGATCTCCGGGTGGGGACTGCTCAGGGAGGATTCATCAGAATGGATAGAAACATTCTACGAGTCAGAGCGTGGAACGTTAGAATTCTGAATAGGGCAGATAGGCTAGAAAACTTAAAAAGGGAGATGGAACAACTTAAGTTAGATATTGTTGGGATTAAATGGCAGGACGCACAGGATTTCTGGTCTGGGGAACACAGGATAATTAGCACACAAGCTGTCAATGGAGTCACTGGTGTAGGATTGGATTGTAATGAACAAGAAAGTAGGGAAACGGGCGAGTTATTATTAAAAGTTTAGTGACAGGATTATTTTGATGAGGTTAGAAACTAAGCCTGTCCCAACCATATTAGTACAAGTTTATATGCCAACGTCACAGGAAGATGATGAAGAAATAGAAAAAATATACGCTGAAATTGAAGAATTAATCCAATATGTGAAGTGGGAGGAAAATCTGATACAGGGTGTATACCAAAAGTAGTAGGTCTGATTTAAAAAAAAAAAGATTAAAAATATGTTTACAATTCCTTAATCTTCATCGAAATAGCACCCTTGAGCAACTACACACTTAGAATTACGCTGCTACCATTGGCCGTACACCTTCTGGATGTCAGATTCGGGGACACTGTTGAGAGCCCTCATCGATGCTGCTTGAACGTCCTGAATCGAGTCAAACCGCAATCCCTTCAGCTGCCTTTTCATCAGTGGGAATAAAAAAAAGTCAGTTGGAGCCAGATTGGGACTGTAGGCTGAGTGCAGCAACGTGGCAATGCCGAATTGGGCCAGCAGTTGCCTTCCACGTCCTCCCATCCAACGAAGGCTCGCATGAGCAAATCAAGACAATGCTGATCGTGTTTTTTGGCCATTGCGAGGTGATTCATAAGGAGTTCGTTTCCCCTGGGGAAACTGTCAATTTGAACTTTTACGTGCAAGTGCCAGTCCACCTGAGAGACCGAGTGAATAGCGTCCGACCAGTCATCTCCGCCAACTGGACTCTGCATCACGACAATGCGCCGTGCCAAGGCGCACCGTCATGATACAACTGTTGGCCTGATTCGACATTGCCGCGTTGTTGCACCCCGCCTGCAGCCCTGATGTGGCTCCATCTGACTTTTTTACTCACACGGGTGAAAAGGCAGCTGAAGGGACAGCGGTTTGACTCGATTCAGGACGTTCAAGCAGCATCGATGAGGGCTCTCAACAGCGTAATTTTAAGTGTGTAGCTGCCCAAGGGTGCTATTTCGAAGAGGATTAAGGAATTGTAAACATATCTTCAATAAAAAAAAATCAGTCCTACTGCTTTTGGTATAGACATCGTAATCATGGGTAATTTGAATGCAATAGTGGGAGAAGGAAAAGTGGGGAATACTGTAGGAAGTTTTGGTCTAGGACAGTGGTTCTCAATTAGTGGTACGCGTACCCCCAGGGGTACGTGAGATTGCTTCAAGGGGTACGCGCAGTAATCTCTTGGCTAAGGTAATCATTCTGATAGTTAAAAAAAGAATTAGGAAAACAGTACTCGCCAAAAATATATATTAAGACAAACTGTGTGTGTGAATTATATTTCTGTAATGCTGTTGTGGGAAGCATTCGACTGGGATAAACGCAATTATTTATCATTTCAGCTATAATGGGGGTACGCGATAGTGAGCTCTTTCTTGAAGTGGTACTCGAGAAAAAACTAATTGGGAACCACTGGTCTAGGACAAAGAAATGAGCGAGGAAGCAGGTAGCAAGAATTTTGTCAAAGATATAAGCTAGTAGTGGCAAACACAGTTTAAGAACCATGCAAGAAGAATATACACCTGGAAAGTCCAGAGGATACAGGCAGATATCAGCTAGATTATATCATGGTCAAACAGAGATTCAGGAATCAAGTTCTAGACTGTAAAGCGTACCCAGGAGCAGACATAGACTCTGACCATAATTTGATAATAATGAAGTGCAGGCTGAAATTTAAGCGAACAAGGAAGCAGTACAAGCAGAACAGTCTGGAAGTGAATAAACTGAAACAATCTAGGATGAGAGAAAAATTTGCAGAAATGCTAGACTTAGGTCTAGGAAGTAACTCTGAAAGGAGCTCAACCAAGGACAAATGGAATGCATTAAAGACTGAAATAATGAAAGCTGGTAAAGAAACATTAGGCTTTAGGGAACAAGCTGCCCGAAAACCTTGGATCACAGAAGAAATCTTGGAGCAAATGGATCAGAGGGGAAGATACAAAAATGTTCAGGAAGAGAGCAGTACAGGCAATTTTGAAATCAAATAAGTAGGAAATGCAAAATAGCAGAAGAAAAATGGCTACACACACATATATATATAAATCTCTGGCATATTCAATTTCCACCATTTTCCCTTGGTATTAACTATTTTTATCCTTTAAAATTATTTTTATCCTGTCTGTGGCCACCATAAAGCCCAACTACTAGCTGTAGTCTTCCATATTGATTTCACACATCAGGCACCTATTGTGATACTGTCTAGAGAAGCTACTCCTCTGTTTTTTCCAGTTTCAAAACCAAAATCTGTAGTTTATCTTTCTTCCACCAAATTCTCTCTACCTTAGCTTGCTGTTCTCCAAGGGTCTCACTTTCTCTACCACTACCATTTTTCATTCTGTTCCACCCTCCACTGGTAGTGTTTTGCTACCATTGGCAGTTGTGAAAACTGATACAATATTTTTAACCCAATCTACGAAAATCCCTACTCCCATCCCAACTAGATCCACTTCCTCACCTGCAACACAATGCCCTCCTCCAATTCCAAGAGTTTCTCATTTCTTCCTGACTACAATCCCCTGCTTCTATCATCTGTATTACAATGAAAAGCAGACAATGAAAGAACTTTATATCAATGAGCTAAATTATTCTAACAAAACATTCGCCTACTTTACAGTACCACATCTACCATCAGGTTTGAGGCACTGCCATGGGCACTTGCCTTGCACCATACTATGCCAAACTTTGCTGGGTGTACTGGAAGAATCCTTTCATCAAAAATACTAATTTACAACCATCTATATAATAACGCATAAGGAAAATAACCAATCACTTAACGAAAGTTAAGGTCTGCGACAAGTGAAAACACGCAAGATGGAAACAGAAATTAAAGCACTGTGGTGAGATTCCGATATATGGAGAGCAAAACCGCCTCTCTGCTTCCTATACTCTTTTGATAACATCAACTCCATAAAATTCACATGATTATACTGTCACAACCACATCACATTCCTTGACTTCAACATCTCTCTACAAAAGCGACCATTTACACACCTCTGTCCACATCAAAACCTAAAACACCATTTCCATTTTTATAGCTGACACCCATAACACAAAATTTTCTCTTCCGTGCAGCTTAACTATGTGAGGCAGATGTATCTGCTTCGACCAGGAATCCCTTCATATATTCCAAAATCCTAATGGAGGCTCTCACATTTTGCAATTATCCAAAGGATTTGTCCATAAACAGATAGCAATAACCGTAACCCATCTTGTCCACCAAAACATCCTCCTTGGATAACCCAGTATCAACTGTAATAGTTTCTTCCCGACTGGTGAGGAATCTTTGAAATAAATCATTTGTCATAGCAATGATTTTCTCACATCTTCCCAAGAAATGTCTCATATTCTTCCCACTATCATTGTTACCACACCCTGCATCACTTTCAGCAGACCATCCCTCTTAAAAATATTCTTGTCCACAAACTCCAACTCTGTCACTCCCAACCCACCCCATGGCACTTGTAAAAAATCTCATTGCAAAACATACATTATACAGCCACTTACCCAGAGCAAATGTAAGCCAACCACTAATGTAGTCAAGTCCATAGGCCATGCCACATGTACCATGATCTGCATTGAATACCAGCCCACCTTCTTCCATTACACCAGCTTGACGAACAA
Source organism: Vandiemenella viatica (assembly GCA_031002005.1). Taxonomy (NCBI): domain Eukaryota; kingdom Metazoa; phylum Arthropoda; class Insecta; order Orthoptera; family Morabidae; genus Vandiemenella; species Vandiemenella viatica. Next base: position 116,660,954 of record JARYHS010008075.1, on the reverse strand, counting down.
CCAATTATTGACCAGGATGGTAACAGACAAAAAAAAATTCACTCCGAAATCTAGACCAACAAGTTGTTTCCCATGCCAGCATCTGCAATTGTGACCACAAACCTGTATCACAATAAGAGCCATCAGAATATCAAAACACCATTCTAACAAGATAGGTGAGAATAGGCTTAACTCACTCTGGATAGCAGACACCCCCAAGCCTCAATCTCTGATAATAATCATCTTTCTATTCACTAAATTGTACAGGTTAACCTACCACTTATATGTATACCATATTTCGCATATTTTTATAATAATTTATCATTAATTTAAGTATTATCAGATGATTAATTTCTTTTCCACATACCCAATTTTTAAAGAAATTGTTGTTATCCCGCATCACCTTTCTCATGACATAATGATCAAAAGCAACCATTCGTGCGGCTGGGTTAACAGTGTATCACTGTACAAACTTAACTACGCACTTTGTCTTCTATTTTTCTGAGCAAGATTATTTTTTTAACTGCTTTACGTCTCTCAACAGCGAGGTCTTTAGAGATGGGAAAGGATGGGTCAAGGAATGGGAAGGAATTCGGCCATGGCCTTTTTAAGGAAGCATCCCGGCATTTGCCTGGAGTGATTTGGGAAACCATGGAAAACCCAAATCTGGATGCCCGGACGGGGATTCGAACCGCCGTCCTCCCGAATGCGAGACCAGAACGCTATCCGTTACACCACCACGCTCTGTTTCTGAGCAAGAACAAAGCCTGAAATGATGTATGTTTTATATTGTGTTTGTCACTGCAGACCACCTATCTTCACCTTTGGCAAGTGATGGGTCTACTTTATCTTTCATCTCCATATTAATACTGCCTCCCAGCATTTATTCCTGCTCCATTGTTATCAATAAAATTTAAATTTACTGTGTACCTTATTCCATATCTATGCTTATTTTTTAAAACTGTGGACCAAACAGGTATCCAGAAATCTTATATATAAAACAAATGTTTGTTTGTTTGTATGTTCATCTTCTAAGCATTCCTATACCATTCATCCGATTATGATGAAACTTTGGCGAGTTATTGTGTGCACGTGCCAAGGTATCTGACAAAAAAATCAACCTCTCTTCCCCTTTACAACCCTTAGTTTTATATGAATCCACATTTTTTATCAGATTTAAATGGAACTTTGCACACGTATACTTTAAAATAAACAGAAAAATAATGTCAACATTTGGCTTTCAGAAACCCCACCCCTCTACCCCAATAATTTTTGCCAATATTTTTTTATACACACTCACAATTTTTATCAGATATCGACGGAACTTTTCATATGTATACTTTAAAACAAACAGAAAAATACAGTATAAATTTGATTTGCAAAAACTCAGCCCCTCTCCCCCTTTCCACCCCCTTAATTTTTGTCGATGTTCTTACACATACCCAACGTTTTTATCCACTATCGATGCATCTTTGCATATGTGTACTTTAAAACCAAGAGACAAATAGTGTCTACATTTGGTTTTCAGAAACCCTATCTATGCCTCTCCACTTTTCACTTCCTTAATTTTTGTCAGTGTTCTTTACACATACCCACAATTTTAATCCAATATCGATGGAACTTTAAAACCAACAGAAAAATAGTGTCTTCATTTGGTTTTCAGAAACACTACCCCCCCCCCCTCCCCCACTTCTCCTTTCGATCCCCTTAATTTTTGTCAATGTTCTTTATTCATACCCACAGATTTTATCCAATTTCAGTGATCCTTTGCATACACATACTTTGAAACCATCAGAAAAATAGTGTCTAAATTTGATTTTCAGAAACCCAACCCATCTCATTCTTCACACTCCATTAATTTTTTTTCAATGTTCTTTATAAAAAGCTTAGAGTTTCTAGCCGATTTTGAAGAATCTTTGCACACGTATACTTTAAAGCAAACAGAAAAGTACTGTGTACATTTGGTTTACAAAGAACCAACCACTCTCATCCATCACCCTTCTTAAAAAAAAATACGCATAAAAATATTCAGTTTTTCACGAATATCTCAAAAATGGATGGTGATGCAGAATGTTAACTGCATCGGCTCTTCCTCTTTGCCACGCTTAGGATTACTTCACACAAGCAACTTTTCTGGGTTTTCTTCCCCATAGAACTTTCATATCCACCTGCCGAGCAATGCTGGGTACTCTGCTTTTGCAGAAGGCGGAAAATACTGTATAACACAAAGTCCCAGAATAAACTTTTTAAATTTTAATTTAATGGATAAAAATCATTGTATTTCAGTTATTTGGTACATGTTAATGAGCCTAATTTCTATATACGTACCCACTTAAGAAATAAAAATAGGCATTGCAACACATGTCGGGCAAAGCTAGTATATTACACAAATTAAAAAAAGAATAAATAGGACACTTAGAAACATTACACAGTAAGGTTATACATAGTGAAACTTTGGAAAATTCAAGATTACAAGTTAGGTGACAAGGATCTAACCTTACATGTTAATTACCTGATGATCAGATGTAATTAGTGAAATGAGACGATTACAGAACTGGCCAAAGATGTAATTAATACACTTGTATTTAAAGAAGTGTCTTTCCTCCGTTTAGAAAAACAGTTAACAACAAATTAACGTTTCCATTCAAATGCAATATATATAATCATCTCAATAGATATAATAGAGCAAATGTATACATTAGCCAACCTTAACTGAAGTTTTTAATTACAATTAAGGTTAAAAATATGTTGGTTTCTAACAATACTATGGATTATGACATAAAAGAAAATGCATACTTGGAATGACTGGATAGTTACATCCAACCTCGTGATTAACATCTCTCTCCTTAATCTGTACTCTTCATGCATTTCAGCCTGAAGTTCAGCCAGAATGTGCCACTGTTTGTCTGAAAGAACACCAGTGAATAGTGGCTTCCCAACAAGTTCTGTTGATGCTTTTGCCAAAACTTCCTTCATCTAAAATATAACAAGGATTAATACAATCAACAAAATCTTGAATGTAGCTAACACTTTTTTTAACATATTTAAGACAATTTAATATATATAAAAAAATTCAGTAACAGTTTTACTAACAAGGCAGAAAAGAAAAAATATGCAACAACGTTACAAGAACTTCACATAGTATAATGCAAAAATTAACAAACTGGTAATGGAATGACATGTGGACACCAACACAGGGAACAGAAACCTTCAAATAAAAGGAAGAAAGAATTATAGATTAAGGATATCTAGTAGAACATATTCCATAACTTCCTGAGAGAGAGATGACTGTCTTATGGGAGTTAATAAGGATGTTTTACATGCAGTTCCATTTTATTAAGTTAAAAATCAGCTGTTATTACAGTTACTAAAGCTGAAGGGCATATAAACATCTAGGTTTCTATGCAATACACCAGAAATCTCCTAGAGTATACCCCATTAATGTTAATGACGAACTATCATTTAGACTGTATGCTGTGCAGTCATCTTCATATATTATTTGCATATAGTGATAGACATCCATCTACAATGAAATATCATATGCAAGGCCCCTTTATATGTACCCTGAAGCTAAATATCTAATCCACTCTTGGACTTTTGCACTATAACATCAATTCCTTATTGCTCATGGCCTTCACAACTACCAAGATCCTTCCCCAACTCTAACAAAGGCTTATTTCCAAGCTTTTTAGATGGGTTTGGTAAGCTTCATAATCACTGGATTCAAAAGAGAGGTTGTCTTAGGCAATATCTTCTTTGTGTTGAAATCAATATTGTGATCAATCTTAAACCCGTTTTGAAATCGCTAACTTCTGAAACTATCACAGATTTAGGTGGTGTTTGTATTCAGTACAATTTTTTGTACAACATACAGGGGGCTACTGGTATCACATTTGGAAAAATAGACAGAATCTAATTTGATACAGTAATAAGAAAATTTATACTGGCCAGATAAGGCATTTTTCCTTCTCAGAAAAAAGGGGAGAAAAAATCTGTATCTAAGGTCTCCCAGAGTGTATCTGCAACAGTTCAGAAATTTACTTCTGCAGAACATGTGCCCAAGAACAGCCACAATACTGATTACAACAAGCTGAAGATACGGACAAAGGCATCCAATTTTTTGGGATTCTGTAAATGGAGGCTGTCAAACAATATTGCTACGGAAAAATTAACAATTGCAGAGGACTGTCGTCGAGTAATGACTGGAAAGTAGTTCTCGCCAGGCTTAAGAAGAGTTGGGTTCAGTATGAAAGACACGCACATCAAAGAACTATCTCAACAGTAAGCCTAATTGGTCCAGGTAGGGAAGGTACTGACCCTCTAGTAATGCCCCGGCTACATGCTCTGTCTTGCATGTGGAGGTAAAACTGCACAGTGAAAAATCTTTACCAAGTCAACAATTGCACAAGTTGCTCTTACGAGTTTGCACGCACTACCGTGTTTTCATCCACAAGCTCCGTCTTGCATATGCAAACTATTTTGTGCAGGTAAGAGCACATGCAAGAGAAGCATGTTGCCGGGGCATAAGGGGTCCTGCAGAGAAGACGCTACAGTATTTGGTTGTCCCCTGATCTGTAGAGATCACCAAGCACCTGGAATTAATGCACAGCATGCAGGTAAAATGCTTTGCTTACTCAGTAATATTCAGTGTATATCTGATAACATTTCTTAGGAATATACATTTCTCTTCCTCAGTGGTAGATAAATGGGCCATTAGGCTCCGTAGGTGTGTACACAACGAATGTCACCCAATGACTAAATGGGTAGTGGGGGAATGGCTATATCGGCAATGTCTGACATAATATATTGCAGGTGATGGTATAATAAACATATGTAGCAAGGTACTGATGCAAAAAGTTATATCTAGTTAAAAAAAAAAAAGTGATGGGTTAAGTGGTTGGACTTTAATGGTGGTTAAGGCCAGGTGGGTGTCTCGTATCCAGGATATTCCGATACTCTAGTTCCTATCTCCGGAGTTCTGCTGCAGTGGTGCTGTCAGGGAAAACTCTGACTGCTCTCGCAGTAAAACAGTCATTGAGATTGTTGGAATCGTGGCTATTGGCATGTTCTGGTATTGGAAGGTACAAGTTGCAGGTGTGGACTGTTTGTCTGTGGCCATTCATTCTAACTGAGAGTTGCTGTGTGGTGAGGCCTATGTAGGAACTAGTGCAATAGCGGCAAGTTAGTTGGTATATAACGTGAGTTGTTGAACAGGTGGCATGTCCGATGATAGTGAAAGTTTCCCCTGTGGTTGGATTGGAATATGTAGTGGTGGGTGGAAACGTACAGCAGGTTTTACAGCAGGGTCTACTGCTAGGATAAGATCCATATGTTGCTTTTGGAGAGTATTTGTGGACTAAGATGTTCTTAAGATTGGGTGGTCTGCAAAAAACATGCACGGGGGACACTGGGTAGAATTTTGGGTAGGAGAGTGCCCATTTCTGGAAAGGAGCGAAGGAAGTCATACCCCTTTCCCAAGATATGGTTGATGGAATCGAGGCCAGGAGAGAACTGGGTGACAAAGACAGGGCTATGGTTGGTTTGTGTAGGAGACAAGTGAGAGTGGTTACGTGGAGGGTGGGAGATTGTGCGGGAGATCTATTTATGTACAAGATCCCTGAGGTAACAACAGGAAATAAGGGTTTGGGATAGGTTCTGTGAGTATTGACAGAGGGAATGAGCATCGGAACAAATGCGACTTCCATGGATGGCAAGACTGTATTGGAGGGAACGTTTGGTATGAAATGGATGGCAGCTATCAAAGTGTAGATATTGCTGTAAATTAGTAGGTTTGATGTGGACTAAGGTATGAAGGGCACCATGCCTAAGCGTGATGTCAACATCGAGGAATGTGATGTGTGAGCAGGAGTAGGTCCAGGTGAAATTGGTAAAATTGTTGCTATTATTATGGGAATGGAGGAATTCAAGGAGGCGGTTTTAGCTGTGGGTCCAGATCATAAATATGTCATAGCTAGTTTAAAGGGAGTGTTGTTCAGGAAACGTTCCTCCAGACGACCAAGGAATAACTTTGAGTCAATACTGTACCCTTGCTACATATGTTCATTTTACCATTGCCTGCAATATATTATGTCAGACATTGGCGATATATCGATAGTCTACTCCTTAGCCGTTTCCCCACCATTCCCCCAGTACCCAGTTAGTCATTGGGTGACGTTCGTTAAGTTCACACGTACGGACCCTAATGGCCCGTTTATTTACCACTGATGAAGGCAGATGCCAACATATTGTGCATTTGTTTGTCAGCATAAGTGTTCCCTCTCACCACAGCCGTTTACTTTGGTATGTGGTAGCTTAATTTCCCTGTCCTTCATTATTTATATCGCCGAGAAGCTGCTTCCATTTTCTTTAGTTTAATGAGTGTACACACTTTGACACTAAATTTCGCCGCTGCTGAAAAATTCTATCATTCTTATTTTGCACAATCTGACAGATATGTCATCACAGGAAGTAGTAGTGCAATACTGGCAAGCCAGTATTGCATTACTATTTCTTAGGATGACATTGATGTCAGATTGTGCAAAATAAGAGTGATAGAATTTTTCAGCGGTGGCCAAATTTATTGTCAAAGTGTGTACATTTCTGACACACAAAATTATGATGAAATAAACTGTAACTGTAGGAGGTACATCACCCACCCCGTTGACTCAGTGTGGCATCATGAGGTGTACAGCACTTGATACAGAGTTAGCTGGTTCAAGCCTAAGTGGTGGAAGAAATTTTCATCAGCAGGGTTGGCCAGCAGGGTAGAAGAGATGTCGGTGCACAAAACCTAATCACCACACCATATACAAAAGGTGGTGGATTAAATCCCAAACCTCTCTGCAGCACATTTGGAGTGAAGGCATAGAACACTGTCAGTGGTGACTTGCCCATCAGATAGGGATTTAAGTCTTGGCGGACCCCCTGATATCTTTGAGAAGAGCAGGGCTGAATGGGACAGCACCGGGATTCCCTTCTTTCACAACATTTCACATTTAACACACAATCATTCACACTTGCAGTAACTTTCACACTTGGGAAGGCAATAGGAACCCACCTCAATTCATCTCCCTGAGATGTTCGTATGGTGTGGTAACATCCTCTATAGTGGTCCGCTACATATGGATACTGGTATGGCATGCACTTTGACTTTTTTGAAAGATACATCACAATTAAGCCCTCTTGCTGGTGCATGTAATCACAGGTTGCCCAACAACAGCAACGGTCTACAATATTCTAGCTCAAAAATCCCTGCAAATGTCACTTTGATATGTTTTAGTCTATGATTATAATCAAAAGACCACTTCAAAGGTCTCATTAATTTTTGTATTTTTTTACATTTTGATTACAATTAAACTGTGTTACTTATATCTTTATTTTTTTTAAAAAAATATCTATTGTAACTATGGCCAAGTATGAGGTGGCCTGCACACTAACGTAGAATCGAAATTGTGGCCCATCTCAAAAATTGGTTGGGCCACCTTGGTATTAAGTGTCTATCCTTGCATTTCCTAACTATGTCAGCATATACACATATCCATAGGAATTAAATTAGGGTAGGGAAATGAGCCACCACTTACCTTTAGATGGTGGATGTAGGGGGCAAACACACAAAAAAACAAAAATAAAACTGATAAAGAAATTTACGGGATTAGCCCTTTGTCTTCAGGAGAACATTATGGGAGGTAGGTGATGTAGGAGACTGCCTCACAGAAAAACTGTTGTCCAGGAAAATGGTGGGGAGGGGGGTTTCAAGGGGGGTAAATTCAAACAGAATAAAAGTAGAGGCGCAGTGATTCAGAGCTAATATCCGAGCATAGATAAATATCCAAACTAATTTCTTGTTTGTGGGAAGAGCAAAGTATAATTAAATCTAAATATGAAAAATTAATATATATATATATAATTAAGGAAGGATAGTAGGGAAATATGACCCAGCACTTACCACAGATGAAGGCGGCTGGGACGACGAACAAAAAACAAACACAAGAGAAGTGCCAGTTGCAAAACATGCCAGTTCCCACAAAATCAATAATTTGAACATCCGTTTTTCAGTTAGAGCAATCAGAGTTTTCCCTAACAATACGACCCCCTCTGAACTTCGTAGATGGGAACTGTCCTACCAGAATATCCTTGACACCAGACATCCTCCTGGCCTCAATCTCCAATAATTTCTGCCCACAAGACCCAGCACTTATTATCTATACCATTTATATATATATATATATATATATATATATATTTTTTTTTAGTTCTGTATTTACTATTTTCCATGCTACTTGCATTTATTTTACTTTTCAATTATAGTTATATATATATATATCCCCACCCAGTTATTTTTCATCTCTTTCAATAATAACATATCGTTATCAGTATCGATTATCGATCTAATATTTGAGCTTACTCCCCCCCCTCCCACCACCTAAACTACCATCCGTGCCTGAGACGCCATTCACCAGTCGGCTGTCTATGTGTACACATGTGACGCCGCCTGGGGCTTCACCTTCTGCACGTTTAAGGCTGCTGTAGGCCGAAATATTGCACTTCTCTTGTGTTTGTTTTTTGTTCGTCGTCCCAGCCGCCTTCATCTGTGGTAAGTGCTGGGTCATATTTCCCTATCCTTCCTTAATTTTATTGCCTTAAAGCTTTTTCCTGCTCATTGTTATTATATATATATATATAAATTTAAAAATATTTAAAAATATAAAAAAATAATTTTTTAAAAACCAAAGACTCTGTGAAGTAAACATCACCTTAGGTTAGTGGTGGTTCAATATAGGTAGTGGGGATGGAGACAGAGAGGATTAAAAAAAATTAAGTGAAAATAATAATAATAAAGACCGGGTATTATCTAAAGTTGAGACCAGGTAGTTGTCTTGTGCCCAGTTTGTACTGGTAGGCAAGTTCCCACCTTCTGAGTTCAGAGGAGCTGTTGCTATTAGGGAGGACTCTGATAACATGGACGGTGAAACAAGAGTTGAAATTATTCAAGTCATGGGTGATGGCTTGGGAAGCAACTGGGTGCTTTGAGTTCCGTGTGAACACCCTCTGTCTTATGGAAAGTGGATTTGTGGTCAAATCAATATATGAAGCCAGGCAGTGGTTGTATGTTAACTGTTAAATTACATGGAAGATTTCGCAGGTGGCGTGTCCTATGATAGGGAAGCTTTCCCCATTGACAGGGTTGGTGAAAGTGGTTGAGGCATGGTATATGTCACACAACTTGAAAGTGGTTGAGGCATGGTGTATGTCACACAACTTGCAGCAGGATCTAATGCATGGGGAAGAGCATAGGTGCTGACTGTTGGGATGAGGAAAACCATGTTTGAGGACTAGAAGTTTGCTGAGGTTAGGTGGTCTGCTGAAACAAGTTCTAGGAGGGGCAGGCAGGATTTTGGGAAGAATGGATCTCATTTCAGGGCAGGTCTGCAGGAAATCATAGCCCTGCTGGAGGATTCTGTTAATGGATTTGAGGTCTGGGTAGTATTGTGTGACCAAGACTGGATTGTGGTTGGTTTTTGCAGGTTTTGGATAAGTGATATTGTGCTTTTTCTTTTTTTTGCGTGTGTGTGTTCGTTGTCCCAGCCACCTTCATCTGTGGTAAGTGTTGGGTCTTTCCCTATCCTATATAAAGGAGTGTTGGATAGGGAAAATAAACAGTTACCCGTCACTTACCACAGATGAAGGCAGGAGGGCGAGACACGTAAAAACACAGAAACACACGAATTGCACAATATTTCGACCTTAGTCTTACTCATGTGGGAGGCAAGACATATGGCAGGGGGAAAGATGTGGTCACATCCCAACCCGCCACATGCCTCGCGGCAGTTTCTTTGTTTCCTTTATCCAATAAAGGAGTGTTGGACAGACTACAACCTGACCCCACTGCTCGGCTCTGGGGGACCCCAAGCTCGGCTCTGGGGGACCCCAAGCTCGGCTCTGGGGGGTCCCCCAAAGCTCAGAGTCACCCGTCTTGCCTGAGGGCCCCAATATTTTTTTTTTTTTTTTTTTTTTTTTTCACCAGGGATCATGTTAACCTAACTATGCTACAGCATACAAGGTGGATATTAATGGGGATAGACTACAACCTTGTCTCACATCCATTTTAACTTATGCGTGTCTCTCATGATTCTCTAATTTTATTATAACTGTGTTTCTTATAATGATTATGTTTAACATTCTCAAAGGTTTTTGAAAAAGTCATGTATAGTAGAGTAATAAAACATGTTACACACTATAATATCCTCACTGATTCACAATTTGGGTTCAAAAAAGGATCATCCATAGAAATGGCTATATATTCATTTTTAAATAACACATTTGAGGAACTGAATAATAAAATGAATCCTGTAGGAATATTTTGTGATCTTGCAAAAGCATTTGATTGTGTAAATCATGAATTACTTTTGAAAAAAATGGAATACTATGGTATTTTTGGGACCGCAGGTAAATGGTTTAAATCATACATTGAAAGCCGAATGCAAAAAGTTTCAATTTTTGATTCTAAAATAAGAAAAGATGCTTCATCAGACTGGGAGAAAATAAAACATGGAATTCCACAAGGCTCTGTCTTAGGCCCCCTCCTCTTTCTGTTATACATCAATGACCTTCCAGGAAATTTATCCGATAAAGTTAAGAGTGTTTTATTTGCAGATGACACTAACCTGACTGTGCGTAAAACACCAAACAGTACTATAGAATTTAATGTAAATGAAGTACTTAGAGTAGTAGCAAATTGGTTTAAGGCAAATTCATTAAAATTAAACTTTGAAAAAACACATTATATTAGGTTTAAAACAAAAAACTATGCACAGCCAGATATATGTATAAACTATAAAAACAACACAATCTTAGAAACAGAGAGTATAAAATTTCTTGGTATTAAAATAGATCAGAAACTCTGTTGGCATGATCATATCACTACACTACTGACAAAGTTAAGTAGTGCCACCTTCGCAATACGAACACTTTCTCTAACAGCAGATCTAGAATTAATGAAACAGGTGTACTCCTCATATTTTCATTCAGTAATGTCATATGGCATAATTTTTTGGGGAAACTCTTCACAAAATAAAAAAGTTTTCATAGCACAGAAAAGAGCTATTAGGTTTCTGTGTAGGGTAAAACCAAGAACTTCTTGCAGACAACTCTTTAAGAAACTCAATATTCTTACAATGTGTTCTCAGTATATATATTCTCTCATGAGCTTTGTCATAGAAAATTTTAACCTGTTTACACCTAATTCACAGGTACACAGTTTCAATACAAGAAACAGAAATAACTTGCATAAAACACAAACATCTCTGTCATTAGTACAAAGAGGAGTTAATTATTCTGGGATACATCTGTTTAATAAACTACCTAATCGTATAAACAGCTTTCAGATAATAAAGATGTATTCAAACAAAAACTTAGAGATTATCTTATTGGCAACTCCTTCTACTCCATTCAAGAATTTGAAGAAAATAATTAATTGTACTCATCATGACATTTGCAAAACTCAGTTGCAAAAATGTATGTTTCTTATTATTTCTTGTATTTGTAAAATATGTATGTATATATATTTACTATGATATGACTCATATTATGTGTATATGTATCAACAATGACATGTTTCACATCCCAGAGGTACTTCCTCAGCAGGGATCCATGGAACAAGATTGATAAATAAATAAATAAATAAAATATACGATCAATTTCTTTAACATTAGCATTAGGATGGTCACAAGAAATCAAATTTCAAATTTTTTCTGGGGGATCTCCGTAAAAGTTGCAAATGGCTAAAAATTTAGATTAAAAAAGATTCAGTTCCATTGGATATGCTAAGCCATGGCACATCAAGGTTGAAATCTTGAGAAAAAAATAAGATTTTTGTGGAAAAATTGCAGTTTTTTCTTCATAAAGTGCAAACCATTTGTTCCAGAAACCTGACGTTTGTCTCATTTCATAGAAAACGTTGTTGCCTAGAACTTTTACTATCATCAATTTTTTGCAAAAACTTAAGTTTAAAGTCATTTAGCACTTTTCAAGTCAGGTCATTATCCATATCTTCAAAATTGGCTTTTTATGAAAATACATGAAAACAATCAAACATTCTGCTTTACAGATTTTGTATTATTTTTAATTTTCTACATGTAAAATGGTTTGTTTATAAGTGTTTTCGTAAGCAAATGAGAAAAATCCAAATTAAAAATTAAGGAATTAGGAGAAAAAACGAACAAATAAAATATAAAAATGATAACAAATAATGTTCAATTGCATTTTTGCTATGAAAATTGTATTATAAAAAAGAAAACATTACAAAGAAAAGAAATTATTATTATTATTTGCAATTACCATATTTTGTTAGCAATGCCTTAGGTAAGGTGCCTTTTGAAGACTCAGAATTTTTTTTTCGGCACTCAGATACAACTTGTAGCAGAAAATGCCATTATCCTTCATTTTTCGTTAAATAGGATTGAAGTCCTGGATTAATTTTATTTCCCTCTCAACTGTCATTGACAACCTTAAATCCATTCACTTTTTTTTCTCTTTCAAATAGTGTTTATTTTCACACCATACAGCAGGATCAGTTTTTTTAAAAAATATGTTAATTTCAAATCTCTTTAAAAATTCATAGTTTGGTGAGAAACCACAAAATTGAATTCTTTGTCCAATAAATGACTCACTTCTCTGAGACCTATTGTTCCTATTACATCCTTATCATCTTTTTTTTCTTCAATGAACATTAATTTTACAGCAAAGCTCATTTTGACTTCCCCCCCTCCCCCCCCAAAAAAAAGATGAAACTGCAACTTGCACCAAGTTAAGGTACCAAAGATGTTTTATCATTTTAGCGAGTGCCTTGTCTGCAACTTCTTGATCATTTTTCTGTACTCAATAAATTATTTTAATAATCATAGATCTTTTTGGAGCCAAAGTTGGTTTGTCTGAAATACTTTTTTCTCTCTAAATCTGTTAATGAATATTGATCGTTGAAAATATATATATATTCAGATAATAAATAGCCTTCGCCATTCATCTGTTGTGAAAATCATGTCTTTTGCAGGAAGACGTCCTGGGTTGTTGGTTTTTTAATTGTTTGATAAGGAAACTAGAAATATGGTCTGAGTTAAGTATTCCAAATCTAATATTTTTATCTTCAATACTGGTTTCATACTTTTTACAATTAAAAACCGCTTTTAGAATAATTTCTACAATATGGTGGCAACATGGTAAATAGAGAAGATATTCCTCTAATAATTCCTATAGCAAAATACAAGTTTCCCTGAAGCAACCAGTGCTTACTGCAGTGGTATGAAAAAACATTGCCTGGATTTTCCCAACTGCCCCCCCCCTCCCCCTCCAAACTATACAATTGCTGAAAATACAGCTTTTGCCGGAGTAATTTCCATACTATTTTCAAGCTAAGGAACTCCAATTAACTGGTCTTCATCCCAACACCTGATCAAAACAAAATGAGACTTTCACAAGTTCATTTTGAATGTACCTAAACTAAAATACAAATATACGAGACATCTTTTTGAGGAATAGAACTAGAAACCTATTAATTAACTGTAATTAGTGAAAATATGTATTAAATTATAAAATTTTATAAATATTTCATAAATTTATATCTATAAAATTGTTCATTTTTATTCCTTTTATTGCAAAAACAATGAAAAAATTGGTTTAAAGCAAGTAAATTGTTTCTGATGTCATTTTTACTTACTAGGCCAATACTGAGGATTCTAAATAACATTAAATCTAAGTTTTAGGAAAGACTGATAAAGAGTAAAAGTCAGAGACAACATTTTCCATGAAATAAAATAAAAATCAGGTTTCTAGGACAAATGGTTTTCACTTTATGAAGGAAAAACAGCGATTTATCAGCAAAAATCTCATTTGTTCAAGATTTAAAGCTCAATGAAGGACGGATTAATGTTATACAATTGATCTGAAACTTTGCCCATCTCATTTTCTAGCCTATCGGCAACTTCTAGCAGGGGAAGGAGGGGGGTGGGTGTTCCACAATACCATAATTCTTTATAGTGCTTTATCCACGATTCTTCTTCAATTATATTTATGTTGGCAGTTTCCCGTTGACAAGGTGTTTCATAAGCTTTTCTTGATCTATAGCATCATTTTCACATTACTGGTGGCAGGGATTAACGCAGATTCATTCTCAATCTGTTCTCAGATCATTACCTTGAGCATCTGGTTACAGAACCAAGACAGTGTCATAATATAAAATAGATCTTGATGTTACCAACAGGCCACAGTTATTCACTAACTTTTCAGGAATAAGTGTTCACAAAGCAGTAATTACAACTGTAAAATCAATAGCAGAGTGAAAAATGGGAGGGTGATGAAAGAAAGAAAGAAAATAATTCATTTATTCACAAATAAAAAGTAAACAGTTCAGTTATTGATACAGTCGATTCCATTAATTATTTGGGCGTAACAGTGCAAAGGAACATGAAATGGGACTTCCACATTAATTCAGTAATGATAGAGCTAATTCTATGCAGCAATTCATAGGTCGAATTTTGAAAAATTGTAATGCAAGACAAAGGAGGTAGAGCACAAAACTCTCATACATCCACATTTGGACTTCTATTGTGCTGTTTGGCATCTATTTCATAAGGGGTAGATTGATCACTAGTACAGAGAAGAGCTACCCAATTTGTGACTGTCTGCTACTGTCCTTACGAAAGCATCAGAACTGATTTGTAGATTGGGCTGGGTTTCTCTATTAGACAGATGACGCCAATTTCATTTGAACTTAATGGTAAACATGTGTAAACCCACTTTCACTTACAAGTGCAATGAAATACTTAGTCCACTAACCTATTTGGGTCGCAATGACAGGAAAGATATGATTAAAGAAAGAAGCTGCCACACTGATAGCTATATGAATGCTTTCGTCCCTCCTGCCATTTGGGATTGGAATGCACAGACTAGAGATTAGTTTTGGTACAAAGCACCTTCTGTCAACCACACACACACATATATATATATATATATATATATATATTTGCATTGCTGAGTATAATGTAGATATAGATGAAGTTCTACTGAAGTCTGCTTTCATATGAGTGTGATATTCCTTCATCTTGTAACAGGTAAACTTTATAAAATTTGTGTCATTTTGTACATTTAATTCAGCCTTTCCCTCAATTAGAAAGTATTCTTATTTTTGTTATAACAAGGTTTTTCCAAAACATGTTATAATTTACGTAATGTTACTACTGTCAAGAGTGCACTGTATATCATTAACCATGTCTGCAATTTAATTTATTATTTTCAAGTAGTCTATGACTAATACAAATATATGTAGCTATAGTTTAACATCACAACTGATCTATAATCTCATAAGAATATTTGTATATTGTCACAACGAATGCTTGCTGCTAGTTCATTGTCTACTTATGTGCAAAACAATTTTGCAATATTTTCAACTTAATTACTGCCTCTGCTAATATTGGTCCCATAAAATTATATTTAGCTTACAACAGCAATATAGGTTCCTGAAATTTATCTTCTGAAACACTGGTCAGCAAAATTCAGAAGTTAAAGAGCCAATTTCATCATTAAAGGCATCGGGAAAAATTTATAAGCCATAGTTATACTTTAATAAATAATTTTTCGATATAATTTATTGAATACTCAATACACCATCAAATATAAATTTATGTAAATAATATATTCATAAATAATTTACATTTTAACTACTGAGAACAATAGGCTTGCATTTCATTAGAACAATCATATATATTATTTCTATAAGGTATTTTTTTGTCACAAGCCTGTATCTTCCTTCATACTTAACCAAAATCAATGAATGAGGTTTCATTTTAAAGCTTATGGTCTCCACTTTGGTCACATCATATTTTAAGGTATGAAGTTTTCGGAATTCGACCCTTAAAGGGCAAAAATGTAAATATTTCTAAAAAGCTGTTTTCTGTGTTACGAGTCATTTATCTCACTGGATACCTATCTGAAATCGTTTAATGAAGTATCATTTTAAAGATTAAGATCTCCTCTTTAGTGACGTCATATATTAAGACAGATATTTTTCGGAATTCGACCCTTAAAGGGCAAAAGTATCAATATTTTTGCAATGCGTAGTTGTGTCACGAGCGATTTATCTCCTTCAATATCTAACCGATATAGATAAATGAGATATCATATTAAAGACTGAGGTCTCCGCCATGGTAACATTATATTTCAAGAAAAGAATTTTTCGTTTTTCGACCCTTAGAGGGCAAAAATGTCGATTTTTCTAAAATGCGTTTTTTGTATCTCGAGCCATTTATCTCCCTGGATATCTAACCAAAATCGATAAACCAAGTAGGATTATTAGGCGTAATGTCTCAGCTTTGTGACATAATATTTTAAGAAAGAATGTTTTTGGAATTCAACCCTTAAAGGGAAAAAGTATAAATTTTTCAATAACGCATTTTTGTGTCTCGAGCGATTTATCTCCCTTAATATGTAACCGGTATAGATAAATGAGGTATCATATCAAAGAATGAAGTCTTCGCCATGTTAACATTATATTTTAAGAAAGGAATTTTTCGTAATTTGGCCCTTAAAGGGCAAAAATGACAATTTTTCTAAAATTAGTTTTTTTTTATCTCGAGCCATTTATCTCCCTGGATATCTAACCAAAATCGATAAATGAAGTAGGGTTATGAGGAGTAATGTCTCAGCTATGTGACATAATATTTTAAGAAGAATGTTTTTGGAATTCAACCCTTAAACGGAAAAAGTATAAAATTTTCAATAATGTATTTTTGTGTTACGAGCGATTTATCTCACTTAATATCAAACCGATATAAATAAATAAGGTATCATATTAAAGAATAAGGTTTCCGCCGTGGTAACATTATATTTTAAGAATGGAATTTTTCGTAATTCAACCCTTAAATGGCAAAAATGTCAATTTGTCTAAAATTCTTTTTTTGTATATCGAGCCATTTATCTCCCTGGATATATAACCAAAATCGATAAATCAAGTGAGATAATGAGGAATAATGTCTCAGCTTCGGTGACATCATATTTTAGGAATGACGTTTTTGGAATTCAACCCTTAAAGGGAACAAGTATGAATGGTTCTACAATGCATTTTTGTGTCACGAGCTATTTATCTCCCTTAATTTCTAACCGATATAGATAAATGAGGTATCATATTAAAGATTAAGGTCTCCGCCGTGGTAACATTATATTTTAAGAAAGGATTTTTTCATAGTTCGAGCCTTAAAGGGTAAAAATGTCGATTTTTCTAAAATGCTTTTTTTGTATATCGAGCCATTTACCTCCCTGGATATCTAACCAAAATCGATAAATCAAGTAGGATTATGAGGAATAATATCTCATGATATTTTAAGAAAGAATGTTTTTGAAATTGAACCATTTAAGGGAAAAAGTATAAATTTTTCTATAATGCCTTTTTTGTGTCACGAGCCACTTAGCTCCCTTGATATATAACCGATATAGATAAATGAGGTATCATATTAAAGATTAAGGTATCCACTATGGTCACATTATATTTTAGAAAGATTTTTTCGTTATTCGACCCTTAAAGGGCATAAATATCAGTATTTCTAAAATGCGTTTTTTGTGTCTTTAGTCATTTATCTCCGTTGACAATTAAACAAAATTGATAAACGAGGTATCATTTAAAAGCTTCAGGTCTTCGTAATGTCTTCGGTTCTGTTACCACATTTTAAGTAGAAATTTTTAAAAATTCTAACCTTAGAGGGCAAAAGTATTAATATTTTTACAATGCGTTTTACTGTCAGGAGTTGTGTATTTCCCTTGATACCTAATCGAAATCAATAAATGACGTATCGATTTAAATATTAAATTAGCCGCTATGGTCCCATCATATTTTAAGAAAAAACTTTCTCCAAATTACACCCTTAAGGTGTAAAAATATCATCATTTCTCAAAACTTTTTTTTTACCTTGGTTGATATTTTATAAAAGGAATTTTTTGGAATTCAACCCTTAAAGGGCAAAATTATCAATATTAGTTATAGAACGTGTTTATTTTTTAATTTTTTTAATACAAGCCATTTATCTTCTTCGATACCTATCCGAAATCGATAAATGACATATCGTTGTAAAATTAAGGTCTCCAGCTAGGTAAAATCATAAATTAAGAAAAAAACGTTCGGAATTTGGTGCTTAAAGTGGTAACGCGAATGAGACTGTTCAGAGCCAAGTCCCCTGATTTCAGCAGCGGATATCACAGAGATGTCAATAAAAAAAATTTTATTCAATAAGTAGCTTTTCTGATATATTTTTTTTGTTACGGAAACACTGTCGTTTTGCTATACAATTCCAATGTAAACATTTTATTCGCACAGCAACAAATATTTCAGAGATGTTGATATGTTGTGTGCATTTTGTTAAGGTTGGTTTTATTCTACTAAGGTCAGTGACAGTTTGTCATAAATACAGTGTGTTTTAAATTTTCCTAACTGTTTCGTAATATGCTGTGAGTATTTTGCGGCGTACCTATTACACTAAATGAAATATTTGCTACAAAAGTACGGTTCTACTATTCATTATATTACAACCTCACTATTCATCACATTTTATTCGCGAAATTTTCGCACGGGTCGTCTAGTTTGTAATAATAGGTGTGTAACTTCTTGTTTTCAATTTCAAACAAGAAATCAAGTTTTCATTGGTTATCTTATTTTTAAATTTACTTTCATTAAGGTTCATGTTGTAAAACGTTTGTTCTCACATGTATGTTGAGCCAAAGACATTAAGAACAAAAAATGCAAACTTCAACCTGTTATACGAATCCAGTAAGGTCTTCCAGGTACTGAACATAATTTTGCCTATCTGTTGTAAACTTTTGACAGCATTTAGCATGTTCTTTGAAAGCAATGTGCCTTTTTCTCTTTGTAGATTCTCAATTTCAGCAGCAGGATATATGAATTTTAATTTTCATAAATCTTCACTAGCCAAATCTAGCAACTGCATTCCGTTCAGTTTCTTTTTTAAAATATTCCTTATCAAATTTGACATTGGTTTCATTCTGATATTGAGATAAACTTTAAAAATGCAATAAAATTCCTCTTTATATGTCATTAGCCAAAATAATCATTTTTGTTCCAGAAGAATAACTTCTTGAAAAAGCGAAAATCCAATATTTCCTTTACCTTGCAGTTTAATGTTAAGTTGATTGAGGTGTGTTATGTCCACCATAAAATGTAGCTTTCACAACCAATGATGTTCTTTTTATTCTGAAAAATGTGAACCTTTGTTACCAAGGAATAATTAAATTTCTTTTAAGCAAGAAGCAAAACATCTTAACATATTACTTCTAGAAAGCCATTGCATCTTGTTAAAAGCTGATGCTCTGAATATTCACTGTTCGTTTAACTAAGAAGCTCCTTAAGTTGATGGTGATGGAAGTTTTGTGGTACAATCCTGTTAACAACTTTAAACACAACATTCTTACTTGTTCATTGCGCACAAAGTGGCTCTGGATGCATTAAGCAGTGAAAAGTAATCACCTAGTAATTAATTTTTACTTTTAAAATGTAAACAAATCTCTTTTCGGAACCCAATATTATTTTGGCTCCATCTGTTGATACTGACATAATTTTAGTATGCAGGATGTCAATTTTTCCATATAACTAACGACAGCATCTGTAATATCCACTGGCCTTTAAGTGGCAATAATCCTAAAAGTTCTTTAGAACCTTCGGATGAAATATAGGAAACAAAAAGGCAAACTTGTGCTATGTCTTTTGTGTAGCAAGACTTGTCTGCTGCAATTGTGTCTAAAGCTGATTTAGTAACTTCAATTTGTTGATCAGTTACATTTGAGGCTATCTCAGCCATTCTGTCTGTTGCTGTTTTAGCAGACAATGGAATATTTTTAAAATCTATTAAGTCGGTAACAATGGAAGGAAAGAACTGCCGCGAGGCAATATTTATATTAAAAGGACAGATAAAATACACCCATCACTCTCCAAAGTTGAAGGGAAGAGAGCAGCAGCAAACACAAAACAACACACAAACACAGAAAATACAATATTTTGGGTTAGAACCCTTTGTTAAGCTAACAGAAGTAAGTGGCTGATTTCGAGCAAGCCTTGCGTGCCAAACTATAAGTGGCTGCATCAAACGCAAGGCTTGCGCGAACTCAGACACTTACTTCTGTTAACTTGACAAAGGGTTTTAACCCGAAATATTGTATTCTCTGTGTTTTTGTGTTCTTTTGTGTTTGCTGCTGCCCTCCTCCCTTTAACTTTGGTAAGTGTTGGGTGTATTTAATCTGTCCTTTCCATATAAAATCTAAAAAGAGTTTTTTAGACACATTTATAAAGCAACTTTTGATGTACTCGCCTTCTGTAAATGATTTTCCTCGTGATTTCCTGCCACCCTATGAAGCTGGCAGTATTAATGGCATTAGCAGATTGTAATTAACTATTAAATGTAATGGCTGATTTTTCAAACGATTCTTAAGTTCTTGCATATCACCAACAGGATGCCATGCTTTATTTTAAACTTTTTTTTTTTTTTACTTATTATATAGAAGTTGTTATTTGGACATAAGGCCATTTGAGTTTGCAATGAACGCTAATAACAATAAATTCACTTTTGAATTCGCCACTCATCAGTCATGTCTTGTATTTTGTTCTTTGCAATCACTGAATGGTATTTATAAAGAATGGTTAAATGTTAATTTTAAAAAATTAAATAAGAAAAAAACAAATGGAATACCAAATGAATATTATGATGATACAATACATAAGATACAAATACTTTAAAATCACAAACAATTACTATACCAGACTCTAAATTATAATAGTCAAGACAGAAAATAGCTAGTGTATGGGGGGAGGATAGAATAAAAAATAATAATAAAAGAATAAAAAAATAAAAACTCTAATATCCTTAAAGAGCCACATGCGGCTAGCGAATCATGGTTTACCAACCTGTTCTAAAACAATCCTGAGAAAGGCTTTATTCTTATATAACTTCTCTTAATTGTATGACAATAATTGCAATTTTCAGGACAAAACTACACTTTTAATTTTTCAGTATGTATATACGTTTTGATATTCACGAATTCTTCTGTGCATAAACATTTTCTTATGTGAGAAACCTTCCCAGCATCGTCACATACATTTTGGACAGATTAGAGCTTTGGTAAATCAAGCTTCCATTGCAAATATGACAGAGAACCAAATACAAATGAGCCTCTTTACACTGTGCATCTGTCGGTGGCATGAGAATTCTTGAAAGAGGCATAATAACTTTGTCACATTATATGCTTGTTGTGATATGAAATAAATGGATTTTACAGACAGAATTAAGATTGTAATATATTGCAATTTACTTCCTTTTGTTGACTCTATGTAAAAATCCTTTCATACCAACAACCTTTGACCGTGTCTGTAATAATTAAGTTTGTTCTGGAAGGTTTGAAGGTTCTTTTCTATTCAAGATCTAATCAATTTTCTCTCCGCTAATATAATGTTCAAACTTCTCACTATACAATTCTTATTATTTTCAAACTTAATCTTCCACTCAATTATCTTGTCTTGCTCATTCGTCTTTTATACCAAAAATCCTCCGAACTACTTTTTTCCCAGAGATTCTACATTTTTTAACATATAGGAGCAAACACTCTTTATTAAACCTGCTATTCTTTTTCTTTTCCCCTTAAACTTTTAATTTACTAATATTATTGCCTTTATCTGTCTAATAAGCAATTTTATTTATTTTTTAATGAAGTGCTATGTTACAATCCCTCCCAAAATATCCCTCATTCTTTGTCAACTGGAAATGAACAGAAAATGAGGAAAATTTTCCTATGTCAATAATGTTGTTGGTATAAGGTTTATACAGATCATTTACTGACACAATTTTTAAAAAATATTAACAAACTTTGATTATCCTAAATATACACATTAAAAGAAAACAGCTAATCAACCACATAACTAGTGAAAGTAAAGCATTTTCTCCAAAGTCATGTCATGGTCACCATGTCACATTATTATGCTTGTTGCAGTATGAATAAATAGATTTTATAGACAGAATTAAGATTGTAATCTTTTCCAATTTATTTCCATTTGTTGGCTCTATGAAAAAATCCTTTCATACCGACAACCTTTGACCATGTCTGTAACAATCTTAAATTAAGTTTGTTCTGAAAGGTTTGCAGGTTCTTTTCTATTCAAGATCTAATAAATTTTCTCTCCGCTAATATTATGTTCGAACTTCTCATTACACAACTCTTATTATTTTCAAACTTAATTTTCCGCTCGATTATCTTGTCTTGCTCGTTCGTCTTTTCTACCAACAATCCTAGCTTCTTCTTTTTCCAGAGATCCTATATTTTTAAACAATCTTTATTAAACCTGCTATTCTTTTTCTTTTCTCCTTAAACTTTTAATTTACTAATATTATGGCCTTTATCTGTCTAATATGCAATTTTTTTAATGAACTTCTATGTTACAGTTAGTGCATGCACCATGTGCTTCCTATTTCGGGTAACAATCACGATGTGCTAGAAAGAGGTAAATCCTACAGTTGCACAATGTGTTATTAATAAGTTACTTGCCAGCAAAAACATAAATGCTACTGAAATTTGGCTTTGTTTTTCTCCCACCTTTCAGGAAAAGAACACTTTCAAGGCTCAAGTAAACCAGTGGTCTAAAGAATTTAAGAAAAAAACAGGAACGTGTTGGCAACATTGCCCACCTGTATCATTCTCACACCAGTTCATCGAGAACTTATTGAAGGCCATCAGCACATAACAATTCTTCAAAATGCTCAGAAACTTCAGATCAGCTATGGAAGTGTGCAATAAATCATTCCTACATAGTTGAGATACCAAAAACGGTCAGCTTGATGGGTTTCAAAGTTGCTGAATGCAGAGCAGAAAGCCATGCGGTTTGAAATTTCTCGATGCCTCCTTCCAAGGTATGAGAGGGAAGGTGACACAAATCTGGAAAAAACTGTCATGTTTGATGAGACTTGGGTACATCATTACACCCCTCATTCAAGGAGGACCAGTATGAAGTGGGAAAAAAAATGGTGAAGGGGCACTGGTGACAGCAAAAGTGATAAGGTATGTAGGGAAGGTCTAGGTCACTGTTCCGTTTGTCAATTTTACTCAAGAACATCGGTCCATTAATGTTACCTGTTATTATGATCATCTCAACCAAGTTTGAAATGCAGTCAAGAAGGTGTTGCATTCCAATCAGAAGTGTGTTGCTTCAACATGACAACACCAGACACAATATTGCAGCAGAAACACATGAACTAAGCTGTCCCACCCAGACCTATCATCATGCGACTTCCATATTTTAGAGCCTTGGTGGACATCACTTAAAAAAAAAAAACGATGAGGTGCAGCTGTTCTTGTGCAATTGGTTTGATACACATCCTCAAACTTTTTATGATACTGTAATTAAAAATTACCAGACCATTGGAGGAAGTGCATAGATAAGAAGTGTAACTATATAGAAAAATAAGAGAAAAGTAAATTACTCTATTTTGAAAATGCTCATTTATAATTGATCCACCCTCGTATTATTTGTTTTATGGAATACTAACCAGAGTTTACATAAAACACTATATATATGATGCACAGATTGTTGAGAGAGGCTTAACACATGGAGCAAAACTGGTGCGCGTCAAAATATTTTATTTTTTTTTACTTATGGCTTTATGCCTCGTCGATGTCGAGGTCATTAGAGGTGGAATGGGATTGGGGACAAGGAACGGCAAGGAATTCGGCCATGCCATTTTAAAGGAAACATACCGGCATTCAGAGTGATTTGGGGAACCATGGAAAACTCAAATCTGGATGCCCGGATGGGGATTCGAACTGGCATCCTCCTTAATGCGAGGCCAGAACATTAACCATTCACCCACCACGCTCGGTCCATGCTGAGATGTGATGTCATGTACACACATTGATAAATGCTGCACATTTTCATTTTTTATTTAACTTTTTAAACTCTTATCAAACAAATTAAATTGATTCTTGGTACCCTTACAACTTTATTATTTTCTTTTTAGTGTTAAGTACCTGTTCTACTGCATGAAAGAATAACCTCAGTCAAAGTAAAAAAAAAAAAAATGAATGAAAAAACTTGCAGCCTGCATCCAGCCACCACTACATATTCATATCCTATCACAGAGGAACCTTTTCCTATTATTAGACAAGCCACTTGCACTACCACCCATTTCGTTTACCAACTTTTCTGGGAACCTTATCCTTTCATCTTGAAATCTTACCTGTGCTCTTCTATCAAGCAATGACATTTCTGTAATTTTTAATTAACTTTTTTCCAATTTCTGTGTACCAATTAAGCTTTGTATAATGCTTATGGAAGAAATCAAACATTTGTTTGGTTAGTCTACCAGAGTTCATTCTGAGAAGATGTACATAGAAATTTAGTCTCCTTCTGCACAAAGTATCCGAAAGTTTTTCAGTTTTTTTGTAGAGTGTTTCATTCTTGATGCATACTATTTTATTATCTTGAAATTTTGTTCTACAATTTTTATTAATTTTTTTTCGTTTAGTTATAGTTGTTCTATCTGCCCTATGCGGTTAATGCTTAAAGATTCTGCTTCATACAATGCTTCCAACTTTACCAATGATTTGTAATGCTTAATTTTGGACCCCTACAAAAGGGATATCTTGTTGTATATCTCTCTTGTCAATTGGAACCCAATTCAAGCTTATTTTTTCTGGATTCTATTGCCTTGTGTTGTGTTGCATTCCAAATAATCCATTCCCCCAAATATTAAAATTCTTTTGCTACTCCTATTTTTTGTTCTTGAACTTTAAATATTTTTTTTGTTTGTTTGTCATGATTTTAGTTTTTTAAAAGGAAATTGTAAGGCCTATTTAAGCTGATTGTTTCTCTAATTGAAGGATTTGTTCTTTTGCTTTGTCCATTGTTTCAGCCAACAGGGACATATCATCCACAAAGGCAATACAATTGAGTTTTAGATTCTTCTTTTTTCAAACCAAGTCTTATTCCACTGTTTATATTTTTGTTCCATTCTCTTATTACTTTCTCAAGTGCACAATTAAACAATAACGGCGAAAGTCAATCCTCTTGTCTTACTCCGGTTTTTATTTCAAAATGGTCTGATACTTCACCCGTGAATTTAGCTTTTGAAAATGTGTTTGTAAGAGTGGCTTTTATTAAGTTGTTGTTTTCTTATCCAATCCTCGTACTACTAGTACTGACATTCCTTATTTTTCTTATCATCTTCATTTATGGGAGCATGAGCATTAATAATAGTATACATATTGTTTGTGCTTTTAAGTGTAAGACCTGACATTATTTCAGATTGGGACTCAAAGTTGACTATCGATTTTTTTTATTTTTTTGTCTATTATAAAGGCTGTTCCAAGATGTAGTACATTTTTCATCACTTGTTCGTTTATCAATAACTTTAACAAAATACTTTACAGTTTTAATATATATATCTTAGAACTATAATTATCCGAATCAATTGGGACCTGACCCCATTCAGATAATAAAAGATTCGGATAATTGGACTTTTCCAAAAAAGGTTATATTTTAATTAATTGCTGTATATATGTTGAAAATGGGAGAAAAAACTATTTTTAAAGGAAAAGAGCTTTAAATTAATTGAATGAAAAGGCGAAAATTTTACATGTTAAGCGTACTTACAAGTTCCGTACATTAATACAGCATGTATGTACCGTACTGTAAATAAAAATCATTGATTTCTGAACATCTCAATCAAAGTAAGCTGTTTGCCTGTGTTCTTCTGCTTGACAATGAGAAGTTGCATGTGGTAACAATTGGGATGACGCTCCATCCACTTAAACACAGTTTCAAGGCCAGCAAATGCTTGACTAGCTGATGGTTTCATGTCTGCTTCAACTTCAACATTAAGGTCATCTTCTTCCTCGACACTTTCTTCTCTCACACTTTCAATAAGTTCATTATCATTTAGAATTTCATACCCAGGATCTGACGAATCACACACCACCCAGTCTCCTGTATCTTCAGCACTAACTTCTGAACATC
This sequence comes from Vandiemenella viatica, assembly GCA_031002005.1. Lineage (NCBI taxonomy): Eukaryota > Metazoa > Arthropoda > Insecta > Orthoptera > Morabidae > Vandiemenella > Vandiemenella viatica. The sequence goes on along the minus strand of JARYHS010008075.1, from coordinate 116,634,931 downwards.
CAGGAATTTTCAAAAGATTGTTTCCGAATTCCTCAAGTGACACGACATCCCCATCTTCTCCTATATCTTCCCTATCTTTTTCTTGAGCTTCTTTTTCCTTTTCCTTCTCTTCGCCTTTCAACTTGTTCCATGCATGTCTTTAAAAAGTGATTTGGATTTTCAGTGATTTGGATTTTCAGTGATATATATATATATATATATATATATGTTAGGGGAAAAAAAGGTGCTAAAAGCGGATATATTAACATTAGGATAGGATAAAAAACCGCTTACCATAGAAGAGGATTCCTGCAGCATTGGTACACGAAAAAAAACACACGAACACACATAGACTATAATTTTCGAGCCCCATGGCTCTTCATCAGTAGGATAGAGAAGGCTGCATGCTGGCGGCTGGCAGGCAACCCTATATATATATATATATATATATATTGATTCACCAGTCGGCTGTCTATGTGTACACATGTGACGCCGCCTGGGGCTTCACCTTCTGCACGTTTAAGGCTGCTGTAGGCCGAAATATTGCACTTCTCTTGTGTTTGTTTTTTGTTCGTCGTCCCAGCCGCCTTCATCTGTGGTAAGTGCTGGGTCATATTTCCCTATCCTTCCTTAATTTTATTGCCTTAAAGCTTTTTCCTGCTCATTGTTATTATATATATATATATATATATATATATATATATATATATTAAACATTAGGATAGGATAAAAAACCACCACTTACCAAAGAACAGGGGTTCCTGCGGCATTGGTACACGAACACACAAAGACTAGAATTTTTGAGCATGGCTCTTCCTCAGTAGAAGTGAGATGGCTGCAGGCAAGCTGCCGGCAGCCAACTGCGTGAGCCACAATGTCGGTGGCTCATGGTGGGGGAAAAACAACATGGTAGGAACTAAGGGTGGGGTAGAAGAGCACAGGCTGGAAAACGATGATGAATAGCAAGTATGAAGCAAAACTGTACACAAGGACCTGTCGCAGAAGGGCAGTATACCTCAGTTAATCAAGTAATAGACACATATGAAACAACTGGAAAAAAAACCAGTAATTTTTAAGTTAAAAATAAAACTAAAAATAAGCAAAATTCAAAGTCACAATTTATAAAGATAGGCTCTGGTGAGCGGTGGTTCTATGAGGTAAGGTGGAAGTGAGGGGGATGCGTGGGAGGAAAATTGGTGCTACCTTAAATTTAGACCTGGAGACTGTCTGGTACCCAGTTGGTACTGATAGGCCAGTTCCCACCTTCTAAGTTTCTCAGATAAGAAGCAGTATATCAGTTGGCTGCTGGCCACTTGTGTGCACCCATCTCACTTCTACTGAGGAAGAGCCATGCTCAATAATTCTATTTTTTGTGTGTTCGTGTTTTTTTTTCGTGTACCAACGCCGCAGGAATCCCTTTCTTTGGTAAGCGGTGGTTTTTTATCCTATCCTAATGTTCAATATATCCGCTTTTAGCGCCTTTGTTTCCTAACAATATATATATATAGTAACAATGAAATAAAAGATGCTAAGTAGCGGAAAGGAATCAAATTAGGATAGGGAAATGAGCCATCCATGGGCACTCGTATGGCTCCATCATACGCTAACCCCTACCAAGGCCACCTAGAACAATCATTCATAGCTGCAGCCCATCTGAAACCCCTCTTGTGGGTCAGATTCATTGATGATATTTTCATAATCTGGACCCACGGGGAAGACAACCTCCTCAGTTTCCTCAATAAACTTAACACTGTCAGCTCCTTGAAATTCACATGGACTTACTCCCATACACAGGCCACTTTCCGGGATGTCGACCTTTCCCTCACGAATGGCTACATCCACACAGCTGTCCATATCAAACCCACCAACCTTAAACAGTACCTTCATTATGATAGCTGCCACCCTCAACACATCAAACGTTCCCTCCCCTACAGCCTAGGCATTCGAAGCAGTCACATTTGTTCCAATCAACAAGCCCTTCAACAATATGCCAGCAATATCTCTGAAGCCCTGATTTCCCGCAATTACCAACCAGATTTAGTTCACAAACAGGTTTCTCGTGACACATCACAACCTACTCAACCTATCAACAATCCACAACCCTCTAAAACCCACCATAGCCCTGTTTTGATCACCCGTTACTTCCCAGGCTTGGAATCCGTTTACCGAGTCTTGAGACAAGGTTACGACTTCCTTCAAGCCTGCCCTGAGATGAGAAACCTCCTTCCTAAAATCCTCCCTCACCCACCCAGAACCTGCTTCAGCAGACCTTCAAACCTCAACCAACTCTTGGTCCATAAGCATGGGGTCCCACAGCCTGCAAGACAGCCCCAAGGTTCATTTCCTTGCAACAGATCCAGTTGCAAATTATGCAGTATGCAGCCGCCTTCCACCACCTTTACCAACCCCATAACTGGGAAACGCTTTCCCATCACAGGATTCGCTAATTGTACATCCTCCGTCCTTATATACCAACTCACTTGTAACCATTGCCCAGCCTCCTCCATTGGACTCACAACAAATCCATTGGCCATCAGAATGAATGGACACCGACAATCAGTACACATCAAGAACCCTGACCACAATGTATTTCATCATGCCACTACACATGGCACTAACTATTTTAACACCTGCTTCTCGGTCCGTGCCATCAGTCCTCTCAGATAAAAGCAGTATCTCAGAACTTAGAAGGTGAGACTGGCCTATCAGTACCAAAAATTTAAGATAGCTCCAATTTTCCTCCCACCCATCCCCCTCACTTCCATCTTCCCTCATAGAACCACTGCTCACCAGAGCCTATCTTTATAGTTTGTGACTCCAAATTTTGCTTGTTTTTAGTTTTAACTTTATTTTTTTTTTCTGTTGTTTGCACATGTGTCCATTACTTGGTGGGCTTTTGGGACCATTAACTGAGGTACACTGCCCTTTCGTGACAGGTCCTTGTACGGTTTTGCTTCATACTTGCTATTCATCATAGTTTTCCAGCCTGTGCTCTTCTAACCCCCACCCTCACTTCCTGCCGTGTTGTTTTTCCCCCACCATGAGCCACCGACATTGTGGCTCATGCAGTTGGCTGCTGGCCGCTGGCCACTTGCATGCAGCCATCTCACTTCTACTGAGGAAGAGCCATGCTCGAAAATTCTATTCTTTGTGTGTTCGTGTTTTTTTTTCGTGTACCAACGCCGCAGGAATTCCATTCTTTGGTAAGCGGTGGTTTTTTATCCTATCCTAATGTTCAATATATCCGCTTTTAGCGTCTTTGTTTCCTAACAATCTCTCTCTCTACATATATATATATATTACTTGGTGATTTTAATGCACAACTTGGAAAATAAAAAGAATATCTGAAAACCATCGGTAAATATCCCGCCCACAGATTCACAAACAAGAATGGCACAAGATTTATTGAAATATGCCATCACAGCAACTTAAAAATCATGTCAACTTCTTTGAAGAAAGATCCACGAAAACAGAAGACCTGGAAATTCCCCCATACCAGAACTAGGTGAATATCAGATTGATCATGTTGCCATTTCTTATCCTCTACAAAAAGTAGTCTATGATGATCAAGTTTACAGAGGGGCAAACATAGACACAGACCACTATTTAACAAGAATTAAAATGAAATTCACCCCAAAGAAAATACATCGGAAAAAAACACACCTACAGAAATTTGACACGAGGAGAATCAGGGAAACTAACCTCAGAGAAGAATGGGAGAAAAACAGAAACCTGGGAAAAATTCCACACCAAAATTACACAAAAGGCCAAAATACTAATAGCATTGAAAAAGAATACGAGACATCCTTGGTGGGATTCAGAATGTGAGAAAGCACTATCAGAACGCAAAGAAGCTTTTCTTAAATACAACAGTAAAAAATCAGTGGAAAACCTGCAGCACTTTCATGAAATCCAAAAACAAGTGACGAAAATCATCAAACCAAGAGAAAGTACCTGAAGGAGCAACTGGATTCCATTGAAGAAAATTTCCGCAACTTTAATACCCGAGACTTCTATAGAACTTTCGCAGTAACTGCTGGCCCTATTTACACACGACGTAATGAAAGTTATTGATGCAGGTTTACAAGTAGATGCAATTTTTTTAGATTTTCAGAAAGCCTTAGACTCTGTGCCAAACAACCGCCTTTTAGCGAAGCTTCAAGCGTACAGTATATCGCATCAGCTTTGTGAATGGATAAAGGATTTTCTAACTGGTCGGTCGCAGTATGTCGTCCTTGAAAGAGAAAGTTCGTCTAATCTAGGTGTTACATCGGGTGTACCTCAAGGAAGTGTAATAGGACCACTTCTTTTCTTAATTTTTATAAACGATCTCAGAGACAAAGTGAAAAGCCTTTTTAGATTGTTTGCTGATGATGCAGTTATTTATAGGGAAGTAAGGAATTTGGCCGATTGCTTAGAAAATCAGCATGATCTGGATATTACTTTGGGATGGTGCGCTGAGTGGCAACGTACACTAAATTGTAAAACGTGAAAGACAATGAGCATAACTAACAAAAAGAATCCAATTGTTCAGATATACGAGTTAAACAATTCAGTTATTGATATGGTTGATTCTATGAAATATTTGGGAATAACAGTACAAAGGAACATGAAATGGGACTTACACATTAATTCGTTAGTAGGTAGAGCTAATTTTAGGCTGCGATTCATAGGTAGTCTTGAAAATTTGTAATGAACAAACAAAGGAGATAGCGTACAAATCTATTCTCTTGTGCCATTTGGGATCAGTTTCGTAAGGGGTTGATCGAAAGTATAGAGATAGTACAGAGAAGAGCTGCTCGATTCGTGACTGCTTGCTACAGTCCTTATGAAAGTGTCACAGAATTGATTAATAGACTAGGCTGGGAGTCTCTGGAGGATAGACAACGCACATTTCATTTAAACTTATTGGTAAACATGTGTACTCCCACTTTCACTTACGAGTGTAGTGAAATACTTCGTCCAACAACCTATTCGAGCCGGAATGACAGAAAAGATAAGATTAGAGAAATAAGGTGCCGCAATGATTCTTATATGAATTCTTTTTTCGCTTGTACCATTAGGGATTAGAATGCACAACAAAGAGATTACCTTTGGTGCTGAGCACCCTCTGCCAACCGCAATTTTATTAATTGCAGAGTATATATATGTAGATGAATCTGGATATACTCCTCAAAACTTATGCTTCAGGAAATTGGATGGAAAGCTCACACTAACTAATCAGGAAAATTGTCGAGAATTGTCAAAATACTTTTTTGAACTGCTCAACCCCCATCAAGATTCCCGAAGGAAAACCTCACCTATACCTATCCGGATTCTCACCACCATCACAAGAGGAAATCCACAGACATATTCTCAAACTTAAAAACAACAAAGCAACTGGAGAGGATGGTATCAATGCGGAACTATTGAAAAATCTTGGACCAAATTCACTTAAAGAACTCACACAATTCGTTACAAAGATCTGGCAGACCTAAAAATTGCCAAAAGACTGGAAAAGTGCCCTCATTCACCTACTACACAAGAAGGGAGATAAAACGGACATCAGCAACTATCGAGGGATCTCCTCCTTCCAGTTAATACAAAATTCTTTCAGCCTGTCTTCTTAAAAGAGTGCAAGAGCAACTCTACCATAAAATTGGCGAGTATCAAGCTGGCTTCAGCACTGGTCAGAGTTGCATAGAACAAATTTTCAATTTAAAAACTACAATAAAATATAAAAGCACTCAGGAACAGCCCAGTCATTTGCTCCTTTGTAGATTTCAAAAAAGCATGTGATCTCTCTTCAACATACTTGAAGAGCAAGGGCTCGATCCAAAAACCCTAAACCTCATTAAACAAACACTCACCGGCACAACCGGGGAGAGATATCTGAACTGTTTCACATCAATACCGGCGTTCGACAGGATGATGGACTGTCCCCCACACTCTTCAACCTTGTTCTGGATGAAGTCATCCGAGAATTGGAGAAAGAACTTAAACAGCAGAACTATTGGAAACCTATGAAACTCAGACGGCGCAAGAATGGTATTAAAATTTCCTGCCTAGCCTTCGCAGATGATTTAGTCATATCAGCAGATGAGGAGGTCACAGCAATTAAACAGACAGAAACTCTCAAAGAATGTGCTGAAAGAATAGGTTTACAAATATCCTCCCAAAAAAACAAACTCCACACTCAAAATCTGGTCACAAAATATTGACAAATTGAGAGTGTCCCGTATTGCAAGTATCTGGGAGAAATCATCGAACCCATAGGAGGAGAGAAAATAGCTCAGAAAGTTTACATGCAAAAACTTAGGAGAGCCTATGGTAGAACCTACAACATATATAATAAAAAATGTTTGTCCATATATAAAAAAGTCAGACATTACAACACAGTTATCAAACCTGAAGCCCTGTACGCCAGTGAAACTTTACACAGAAAAGCTGTGCCTTGAAAGCATTTTGAAAGAAGAACACAAAATTATAAGAAAGATCCTTGGCGAAGGAAAAAAAAGATGACGGATATAGACTTAAATCTTGAAAAACAATAAACACTGTCAAACCTCGCGGCAGACATCAGGAAATGAAGATTAAGATTTTATGGACATATTCACAGACTTCCAGAAACAAGACTCAATTCATAAAATTGTGACATGCATAGAACAGCCAAAATCTATGCCCTGGATCCAGCAGATCAATAATGACCTGGAAAAAGTCCACATAAACTCATCAGAAATCATAGACAAACGTAAAGAGAAAAAATTTACAAATGGGAAGTAATGCCAGAGAATGAAGTCCTTAAGAGACAGGGGACGAAGTAGACTGAAGAAAGGATGAGAATCCACAGAGAAAAAATGAAAGCTGTATGGAAACTTAGAAAACTGAATCGTTAAGGTTTTGCATTATCCGACAGGGTCCAATTTCAGATAATAATAATAATCTATATATATAAAGATGATTGTTTGTTTGTTTTTCATACAAATCCACAGTTTATTCTTTGAAACAAGGAGAAAAATACTGTCTACATTTGGTTGAAAAATTATCTGTATAAATAATACATTATAATTTTGAAAATTACTGAACGGCGATAGACGCGTTAGATGTGTAGGTCTCTGTACTGCCTTTCCATATAGCAGTCAGGTAGCTCAGTGGTTAAAGCTCATGCTTACTGACATTTGGATAGTGGTCTCCGGTTCAAATATCTATGGAGGCAAAGATTTTTAAAAATTGTTTTTTATCGTAAGAGTCACACCTGGATTGTTGGTTATTCGGATTGAATGTTAAACTGTAGATATCACAAATTTAGGGGTGCAATGCGGGATAAATCGTAGGTAGTCTTGCAATGCTGCAGGTGTACACTTTTTTATGTTATATTGATCCCTCTGGGATGATTCACAGTCAATGTGTGTGTGATCTGCAGTAATAATACTATAAATGTGGAAGTAAGTCTGTCTTTTTGTTACGTTTTGATGACTACCGATATTGATGGAATTTGACAAGAAAATCTGTAGGGAGGGCACAGGACATAGTTTCAAGGGGTACAGCCTTGTAGTGGCTGTGCACAACAAGGGCTATAGCATGATAGATTTGTCTGTGTACTAGGTTTTGTGTGTATCGGGAAAGAGATTCTTCATCGGAGCAGATGCGCCTTCCATGGATGGCCAGACTGTACGGAAGGGAACATTTAGTGTGGGAATGATGACAATTGTTAAAGTGGAAATACTGCTGTAGATTTGCAGGTTTGATATGAACAGAGGCCATTATGTACGGAAATGTCAACATCAAGATAGGTAACATGTTTGTGGGAGTATGTCCAGGTGAAGTTGATGGAGTGATTGTTTAGGGAGTTGAGAAAGTCTAACTGATGATTCTCTTTGTGGGTCCAGATCATAATAAAGTCATCTATATATCTGAACCAAACAAGAGACTTAATGGAAAGATATTCCTTCCTCATTTCCTTGGTAACTTCATTCTGTCTAACAACTACTTTTCCTTCAACTCTCAAATTTACCAACAGATACGCCGGACTGCTAAGGGCACCTGCAGGGCACCATCCTATGCAAATCTTTTCCTGGGCCGTCTAGAACAATAATTCCTAAACAATTTTCCATTAAACTTCTTGTGTGTTTGAGATACATAGAAGAAATTTTTATGATCTGGACCCACAAAGAGAATCATCTAATAAGATTTCCTCAACTCCCTAAACAACCACTCCATCAACTTTACCTGGACATACTTCTATAAACATGTTACCTTTCTTGATGTTGACATTCCCTTACATAATGGGCGCCTGCATACCTCTGTTCATATCAAACCTACAAATCTAAAGCAGTATCTTCACTTTAACAGTTGTCATCCCTCCCACGCCAAACGTTTCCTTCCATACGGCCTGGCCATCCGTGGAAGGCACATCTGCTCCCACGAAGAATCTCTTTTCCTAACACCCAAAACCTGTCTGGAGCTCTATCTTAATACACAAACAAATCTATCATGCTATAGCCCTTCCTGTGCACAGTCACTCCAAGACTGTACCCCTTGAAACTAACTTCAGCCCCGCTTTCATCACCCAGTTCTTCCCTGCTCTAAAATCCTACACACTGCCCAATGCACATGTTTTAGCAGACCACCAAATTTAAAAAAATATCTTGGTTCACAAGACCTCACCCAGTAATTCCCCCAAATTACCACAGTGATCATTCCCGTGCGACAGACCCCATTGTAAAACATGCAGTGTGCATCCAGCTACTCCAATTACTCCAATTTTACCACAGGTGAAAAATTCCCTATCATAATAATTTTAACAACTGTTTCTCAGTTAGGGCGATCCGAGTTTTCCGTGATAACACAACCTCCTGTGAACTACACAGATGGGCACTAGCCTATCAGAATATCCTGGACACCCGACATACTACAGCCCTCAATCTCCAATAAATTCCTCCCACCAGACCCAGCACTTATTATCATTACTATTTATATTACTTATACTAGCTGGTGCATATGACTTCATTCGTGATTGTAAAGAATTTGAATTGACAGCTGCCGAAATCTAACCACCAAAGTGCACAATGTAAGACTCGATGCTATTACCACACACAAACGCCAGTCATCTGCGCTATGTAGTTCAGGCAGCAAAGTAAAATATACGGTCACATGTATTTGGCCGAAATACGAAAATATCCTTGATCGGCCACTTTCAACCACCATACCACCCACCCTCTTATAGTTACCGAAATTCGGCCAACGTTGCGATCGATGGGTGACTGTGCTACTACCACACGCAAACACCAGTGATCTGCGCTAGACAGTTTTGGCTGGAAAGTGATACACCATGACACATACATCTTTGGTAGAAATGTGAAAGTGCCACAGGTCGACCACTTTCAACCACCCTATCTCCCACACCTCCATAGCTACCGACATCTAACCACCATAGTGCACGATGGGAGATTTGATGCTGTTACCACACACAAACATCAATGGTCTATCCTATGTAGTTGTGGCAGGCAGGAGAAGTATAAGGATACACAATGTAAGAACCTTAGAATTTTATCAAATTCTAGATCCTCACTTTAGGCATAAGGGGGGAAAGCTCACTTTTCAGTAACAGATAGTTTCATTTCTTGTATAGGTTAGGAGAGTGAGGCTTTATATAGCATGAAGATACCATGACCTAACAGACCAAATAAACCCTTTTAGGAGCAGTAAAGGTATTCAAAAGTTAATAAAAGACCTAAATAAACTTTCTATAACAGTAAAAAAACATTATCTTGGGAGGAAATAGGTTAATTCACTCAAATTCAATTTCTAAATAATAAACCTTGCTATAGCTCAATTTCACCATTTCTAAACCAATTTAAATGCAGTAAAGACTGTCAGTATTTAATAAAAGCCGTAAATAAACTTTGTATCACAGTAAATAAACTTTAAGTCAATCGAAAATAAAATAATCATTAATAATCCAACTTTGAAACAATGAGCTTCTGCTTTGGGAGCATTTCGTCATTTCTAAACCGATTTAAGAGCAATAAAGTAGCTCAACATTTAATAAAGCAACTAAATTAACTTTCTACAATAATATAAAAACTTTCTACTAACCTGAAACATGATAATCCATAATAATTCAGTTCACCAAATAATAGATTTCTAATATTTGGTATTTCACTATTTCTGCGCACTTTTAAATGAAATAAAGTAGTTTTAAAGAAATAATAGCGCAATTAGAATATAAATTCACTAAAATTCTGTAGTTTCTGGATGTATAAATAATTTAAATCAATTTTTTAACACTTCGTTAGGTGCACTTCACTTTAAACATTTTTATCACAAAATCCTAGAAAGCTTTCGGAATAAAAAGTAGATTTCCTGAAAGACCTCAAAATCTAATATCACATATATTAATTTCAAGCAATTCCATGCAGTAGAACAGATTCTATAAAGGTTCTAGAAATTATTTTACAACAAAACCATGCGGTCAGTTTAGGAATTTATTACAGCTGATCAAAGTTAGATACAGAGATGAAACAACTTTCAGAATACGTAATTCAACACAGAGAATATTTTGGTAATTTTACATTTTCGATAAAAGTAATAGAAGTAAAGTTATTAAATTAAAACACACATAGCATTTTTGGTAAATCTTGTCAACACTGTAATTTCACTATCCGCGCATCAATCTTAATAAAAGTTACACCAGAAAACTCAGGAATTTTGGGAGAACACGCTGATAATAATATTATTTAGATAAATTGTGATTTAGCTGAAATGACGAAATATTGCAAGCTCGAAACAGAACAGTAATTCCCCGGAGCAGAAAGTAGTCGCCTCATACGCTTAGGATTTAAAAACCAAATGCTTAAAATTATTCAATGCATATCCATTATTTCTCTATTAAAAAAAGTCTAAATACTGTCACACTTTAGTTTCCTTATATTTGTTTGGTTACCGAGTTAGCTAGGACCTAAATTTTCTAAGTGGTAGCAGAAAGCTGCGTTTTGACTGTGACGTCAGAGAGCCTATATAACCTGGTGCTAAGTGAAGCCGCTATTGTGTATATCTTTATTCGTTTGGGAGCTGAGCTGAAATGTGCGTAGAGTCTGTGTAACGGTCTGTGCGGTAGGTAGGAGGACGGTGATGTGAAAGCTACCACGTCAGCCATCTTGGGACTTCGGTGTATGGCGCATTTAGTAACATGAACTAGTAGATTTTACTTCAGGGGCTCGGTCGGTTTTAACATCTCTCCACAACTTGCAAACTTTTGGAAACGTATGTTCGATTCGCCAAATCAACTTTTAAAATGCTATTTTTGAACTTTTGGTTTTCTTTTGAATAAATTTGAAGAATTTTGAAAAGTGAACTATTGTTATTTCGTAGTTAACTGATAACCTTTTCAGTATTTGTGGGTCAACAAATATTGTGGCGACCTCAAGCATTCAAGTTGAACTATCTTGGCTACATGGTCAATTCAAAATTATTTCGTAAGTTTTACAGAGAACTGTGAGTCACAATCAAGAGTGTAAGTTGAAGCACTAAGGCTATACTCAGCCCCGGTATCAGCTTTGGGTCTTACAACAAGTCTTTGGTCGAAGTACGAAAATATCGTTGATCGGCCACTTTCAACCACTATATCTTGCACACTCACATAGTTACCAAAATTCGGCCAACATTGTGATCGATAGGTCACTCTGTGCTACTACCACAAACAAACACCAGTGATCTGCACTAGATAGTTTTGGCTGAAAAGTGATACACCATGACACATACATTTTAGGTAGAAATATGAAAGAGCCGCAGGTCGACCATTTTCAACCATCAAATCTCCCACGCCTCCATAGCTACCAACATCTAACCCCCCCCCCCCCCCACCCTCCTATACTACCATCGACACCGGCCATGCCATTAACCAGACAGCCATCGTCGTGTACACGTGTGGCTCTGCCTGGTGTCTCACTTTTGCAAGAATAAGGCTATACGCCTAAATATTTTGTGTTTATTGTGTTTGTTCTTTTTTGTGTTCAGCGTTTCCAGCCGCCTTCACCTGTGGTAAGTGTTGGGTCATATTTCCCTATCCATCCTTCCTTTCATTGCCTTAAAGTATCTTCCTGCTCAATGTTTTGTATATATATATATATATATATATATATCGTTTTCAATATTTTCCTGAAAGTTATTGATAGTTCAACAAATAAAGGAAGTAGTACGAAAAAACAAAGGTGGTGGTTGTATAGTCACAAGGAAGGTCATATGATATTGAAATTTTTCGACGTATGTATGGGACTATTAGGTCACCCAAATGCATTCAGTGAATAAAAGTTTAGGGCTAATAAATTTAGTAGCACTAAAGATGTATAAAGGAGAGGAATAATTATGAGTTGTACTTTGTTGTGCGTTAGACTGATCTAATTTTTGTGTAATTTAATGTTTAATGAAGTGATCTTTACTTAAGTGCTCTCGACTGGCTGTGTTAGATAAGCAACTATTGAAAAAGGGGGGGGGGGAGAGTTAACAGTTTGGGTACGACATTGTAAATGGGACACTGCATCCAACCAATACAAGTTCTACAAATTAGTTTTGATTGGAACGGAATGGGGAGCAGTTGTGGCATGGCATTATGTATAGAATGTAAAAGTTTTTATAAAGTTCTATGTATTTTTATATGATGCAACTAAGGAAAATGGAAGCGGCTTCTAGGCGATATAAATAAGAAAAGAAAGGGAAATTAACCCACCACATACCAAAGTGGACGGATGCGATGAGAGAACACTAATGCTGACAAACAAACAACACAATATTTCGGCATATGCCGAAATATTGTGTTGTTTGTTTGTCAGCATTAGTGTTCTCTCATCGCATCCGTCCACTTTGGTATGTGGTGGGTTAATTTCCCTTTCTTTTCTTATTTATGTATTTTTATATGAAAGATTTAATATACAGAGTATTTTGTTTAGTTAACTATATGATAAAAATTTACTGGGGCAGTTCCACAGTGCTGTGTGGGGTAGGCCACAAAAAATCAGAGAGGGATGTGCCTATGACCTCCACTTGAGAAGCAAGAGTCAGGAGTGGAAGGGCTGGCATTGCAGCCGGCAAACGTGATGTGTTTGAGACAGAATGTTTAGTGTGGCTCACGAAGGAAGATTTTTGAGCTGCTGTACTGAACAGTTTATGCTCATAGTGAATAAATGTCTCTTAAGGTGTAAACAAAGTCTTATTAGTAATGCAGTACCAAATCCTAATTCCCCAAAAAAAAAAAAAAAAAAAATCAGCATTTAGCAGGTACTACCATAAGAAAACGTGTAAATTAATGCTCTGCAATCTTTTGTGTCCAACTTGCTGAATTTAATTGGCTCGCAATGTGCTGAACAGCAAGCAGAATCAGAAGTAACAAGTTGAAAATATTTAGATAGATAATGGCAAAACTTTAGTTAATTCAGTGTAAACATGGATGCCAATTACTTAAACTCTGGAGTGAAAAGTTTCCCAAGCAGCATATTTTAAACTTGCAAGGAGACCATCAGACATGTTATAAACAGATTTCAATCTCCAACTGGATCTCTCACGGTCACACAAAGCAACATCAGAAGGTGAAACATTTGAAGATGTAACTGAACAACGGCACTAGTCAGGGCCAACTGACCAGAACATTTGGACCCAGTGCTCATATTCTCCAAATAAATGAAGGACTAACAAATCTAAGTGTGACTACCCTAATAAACTACCTGCTGGTCTCAAAATTGAAATCTTAGCAGTTCAAGAAACCCACAGCTATGTATTCCAAAGTAACATTTCCAATATCTTGGAAGTGAGCTGTCAAAAAGTAAATGAAATAGAAGTAACTATTTAACTTTTGCATCAGTTTACAAACCACCTCTTTCCAACTGGCCAACTCCATCACTGCCCTCACTATCAAAACCTTGCATATATGTAGCAGACTTACAACCGACATACATCCTGGGGTTACCCAAAAACTGACTATGTGGTGTGAAAGTCAAGACCTGTATCTCAGCTATGATGCTAAAGAAATGAAAACATTCTATTCCGCTAGATGGCTATCTGACACCAAACCTGATCTGGTTTTTGTTTCAACAGATGAAGGAAAATCTTTAGACCACACAAGGGCAGTCCTTCAGCATTATCCAAGAATCCAAGACAGACCCACACTAATCAATGTTGGTATTGCAATACCTGTTATCAGATCCAACCATAAACTGAGGTGTAACATAAAGAGGGCAAACTGGGACCAATATAGCTCTGAGGTAGATAGTAACCAGCGATGGATACCCTCAAAGGCAAAAAACAACAAGATATTTGTAGGTATTGCTGCATCTAGACGAAACATCCCTCGAGGCTTCAGGAAACAATACATTCCATGCTGGGACAAATCCACCCAATTTTTGTGTGAAAATTATCAAAAAACTGGTGACGCTGTAACAGAAGAAATAATATTACAAAAATTGAATGAAGGGAGGAAACAGAAAAGGAAGGAACTAACTTCTTAAATGAGTTTCACTCACTCCAGAAGAAATGCATGGTGCATGGTGCAGCCTCAAACACGTGCAAAGAGAAGCCAGAAATTACATTAACTGATATGGCATTACACATCAAAACATAAGCTGATAAAGTCCCAATAGATACCGCCATGAAGAAACGGATGGAGAGAATGACTGATATGGATAACAAACCTCTGAAATAACCCTACTCTTTATAATCCATTCAATCACGAAGAAATCGAAAAAGACATCAAAATGGTAAAAATAAGGAAGGTTGCAGGTTTATATGGCATTTTCCCAGAAATCATTAGATATCTTGGCAAGCAAGGAAGAAAATGGCTCAAGATATTCTTCAGATATATCCTGGACACTGGAGTCATCATCCCCTGATACTCAAGATGGCTCACACGTTGGTGACTCTCAAATCAGGTAAACCAGCAGATGATTGCTTCAAGCTATCGACCCATTGCTCCATTCAGTTTCTAGAATGCCTCAGCATTAGCCGTATTCAAGGAATAATAAATAACATAACACCAACATACCAGGCAGGTTTCAGGAGCTGTTGTCAACAAGTATTAACACTAACATCATAACTTGAAGCTTGATTTCAGAAGAAATTAAAGACATCAGTAGCTTTTATTGATCTAACAGTGGCATATGGTATGGTTTGGTTGGATGGACTACTTAAACTTAAAAAGCATGTACACTGCAGGAAACTAACATCACCCCTGAAGATTATGTGACAAACCAATACTTCAAGGTCACCACTGGGAAAAAGACAAGTAAGTCATTTAATTGATTGCCTCAGGGGGTCATTTACAGTAAACAATGGATTGCCTCTGGGGTCAGTACCAGCTTCATTGTTCTTCAACTTATACACTAGTGACATGCCTGAAACTGCTGACAATAAAATCTGCTACACTGACAACTCAGCTATTATAAATGAATGCAATTTTTCTCGGCGTTGTTTATTTATAAACGTTTCTCGGGAAACAAACCGAGTAATATCATTACTGATGCACAATATTTCGGCGACTTTATTCTCCATCGCCATCTTCAAGTGCAGTTGTAAGTCTTGAAATCAGCCTTGAGCGTGTTGTTTGAAAACTGGCATGGCAACGACAGGCGTTGTTATGTTGCCTAGCAGCATCTCAGATGACATTAGACGCCCGCGGAACACAAAAAGCAGAACGTTGGTGACGAGCAGCCTCAATAACAGGAATCCAAGCATCACTTATGTGCAACCCACAATCGCTGTTAACCAAATCAGACGCGAGGCGAATTTCAAATGCTTCTTTAATGATGCTGTCCCAGAAGCCTCTCGCATGTGTCAGCACCTTAGTCGCTTCGAAATCGAAACCATGTCCTTCTGCCAAACTATGTTCTGCCACTGAAGTCCCATTATAGCTTATTTCTATATGGAACATTTTGAGGAGAAAGCGTTGGAAAGTGCCCCCATGCCTTCTTTCGATACGTGGATGACACATTTGTTGTTTGGCCCCATGGTAGATACAACCTAGATACGTTTCTCCTTCACTTGAACGGTGTCAACAAAAACATCCAATTCACGATGGAGGTTGAAAAGGAAGGCCGCCTCCCCTTTTTAGACATTCTGATTATAATGAAAGCCGATGGAACTTTAGGACACATGGTATATAGGAAGCCAACGCACACGGACCTGTACCTAAACGCGCACGGACCTGTACCTAAACGCGCACAGTCATCATCATCCGGCACAGCGCAAGACAGTACTAACTACTCTTGTCTACAGAGCGTGGGCAATATGTGATAAAGACAGCCTTCCTAGTGAGTTAAAACATCTATGTGATACATTCAAAAAGAATGGGTACAATGAATGTCAGATACAGTTGGCATTCCAGGAAATGAAACGTAGGCCTAATAAACATGATAATGGTCCACACGATAAATTAGCCTTCTTGCCGAACACTGGCGCCACAACATCTAGGGTCGGAAGAGTCCTGGCAAGAAATGCCATTAAGACCATTTTCCTACCACCAGCAAAATTGAGAAACATTTTGCGTTTTCCAAAAGATGACCTTGCCCTTCATACACCCGGAGTTTACTGCATCCCGTGTGAATGTGGAAAGAAATACATCGACCAGACTATACGGTGCGTACAACAACGTTGTTTGGAACACGCCCGACATGTTCGCCTGGGGCAAAAAGACAAATCAGCAGTGGCGGAACATAGTTTGGCAGAAGGACATGGTTTCGATTTCGAAGCGACTAAGGTGCTGACACATGCGAGAGGCTTCTGGGACAGCGTCATTAAAGAAGCATTTGAAATTCACCTCGCGTCTGATTTGATTAACAGGGATTGTGGGTTCCAGATAAGTGATGCATGGATTCCTGTTATTGAGGCTGCTCGTCACCAACGTTCTGATTTTTGTGTTCCGCGGGCATCTAATGTCGTCTGGGATGCTGCTAGGCAACATAACAACGCCAGTCGTTGCCATGCCAGTTTTCAAACAACACGCTCAAGGCTGACTTCAAGACTTATAACTGCACCTGAAGATGGCGACGGAGAATAAAGTCGCTGAAATATTGTGCATCAGTAATGATATTACTCGGTTTGTTTCCCGAGAAACGTTTATAAATAAACTCAGCTATTGCTGTCCAAACTGCCACACTAAATGAAGGTGAAAGCACTCTCAAACAACTCGGAAACCTTGAATGCACACTATATGAAGTGGAGACCTTTTCCAAACCTGATGAAAACAGAAGTATGTGCATTACACTTGGACAATAGAACAGGAAATCAGCAGCTCAAAGTGAACTCTTGCCACCAAAGAGTGAAACATAATTTCTACCCTCAACATCTTGGCATCACCTTAGACCATTCAAAAAACACCTGGAAAACACAAGTAAGAAACTTAAAACATGGAAGAACATCATGAAGCTAGCTGGTACTTCATGGGGAGCTGATGTGGACTCACTACGAACAACTGCCCTAATGATGGTTTACCCTGTTGGTGAGTACTGTGCCTCCAGTGTGGCAACACAGAGCTCACACTAGAAAAATCGACATCCATCTGAACGAGTATATGAGAGTAATAACTGGCACACTAAAATCCACCCCAGTCCACTGGTTACATAATATCATTAGCAGTATTTCACCTCAGGAGGTAAGACGCCAAGAAGCAACTGCACATGAGTGGATAAAACTACATCATCCTGACCATCCACAGGATCTCCCAATCCACGAGGTCCTAAATGACCTAACCCCACTCGTCTCAAGTCCAAAAACCCAGTATGGCACAGCGTATTTGACTTTGCTGTCAAGGAAAAATGGCGACAAAACTGGAACTATGCATCTGTGAAACATCCAGATACTGAAGATCCAACAACTGGACTGTCCGGTTTCCATTTGAAGAGAGTCCAGTGGATCAAACTAAATCATCTAAGAATAGCCCAAACCAAATGTAATGCCATGCTCTCTAAGAGGAGACTTCGGGGAAACTGCTGACTGCAGAGCTCCTTCTCAGAATTTGGAGCATATCATCAATCAATGCCCATATGGAAGTATGTTGGGCTATTTCAAGATGTTTTCAGTGCTACAACTTCCTTCACAGAATGGCTGCAATAACTGGATATCAGTTTGTGAATGCTACCAACGTTCTTGCTGACGTATATATTGTAGATATTTATATGTATTATATTAGTTGCCTAGCTATACAACAAATAAATAAATCTCCCAAATGTATACTGCAGGGTAATCAACCCATATTTCTGTTGTATAGTCATTTGTTCAAATGGGGCCCAGTTTTTGAGATATTCACATGCAAAACTACCAATGGCTTTTAATTACTGACATAATTACTCTAATTTTCAAGTAGCTGCATAGTCTAGTGTAAGGTATTCACTTTCTAATTTGCACACTCGTTTTAGAATCTGCATTCTGTCTAGTTTTTTTCCCCCTTATGGCTTTACGCCTCGTCAACGTTGTGGTCATTAGAGGCGGAATGGGACTGGGTACTAGGAACGGGAAGGAATTCGGCCATGGTCTTTTGAAGGAAGCATCCCGGCATTCACCTGGAGTGATTTGGGGAACCATGGAAAACCCAAATCTGGATGCCCGGATGGATCTAATATTTTTAGTTTAAGCTTAAGTTTATATTTCATTTCAAGATCGCTTGCATAATTTTAATGCATGAACAATGTTTAAAACAAAATACATCACATACAATGAAATATAATTTATTCGGAAAAAATTGTTTGTTTATTGCCAGTAAATTTGTTGTTTTAGTGCTTTTTAAAATAAAATAAGTTTGATTTTTTACTTTATTCCATCTTCTTTCTATACTCATATCTCATCAAATAATATTTTAAATGAAATACAAAACATCCAGAAGATAATTCCCTCCTGCCCCCTCCCTCTTTTTTCCCTTGCATTCCTCCATTTAGCTCCTCTTTGTCTATTATTTTCGTCGCAGACATTTTATTTTACACTCTACCATTATAAGGAAATAAAGATACAGGTTGTAGAGGGAAAAGAAACTGGTAAGCCAGGTATGATAACCCCATTAAAATTAACATTACTAAACAAGAAAACAGATAGCTTATCACAAATTATAAGAATTGTAACCGAACTGTTTCATCAAAAAGAATGTAAGTATTCAGTTTGTATTGATCACCACCTACCTTTGCCTCAACTTTACCAAACAACAGTGCTGGTGTAATATTTGCAGGGGGTTTTGGAAACTTCAGTGCAATCAGCATGTTTTTCAGATCACTGGCTGTTGAACTCTCACTCTGAAACAAAGGTATTAATAGCAAATATACAAAATTAACTATGGAAATGTTATATAAACCATGAGCAGTTTTTCTCAAACTGTAAATTACTATATATATATATAAATTTCACTCCACAAAGGTATCAAACACAGTGATTGTCAAAATATTATGATTATTCGATTGCTATGAAACAAAGGTGTTAGGAATAACAATGGAGTGAAAGAACTGCCTTGAGGTGATATTTATGTGAAAAGGAGACATAAATTACACCAAACACTCACCAAATTTGAAGGGTGTAGCAACACGAAATATACAAATACAGAAAAAACACAATATTTCGGAGTTTGTAAAGTAGAAAGAAACATGTGGCTGCACTCACGCAAGAATGAACTTGAGTGGTGGGGAAGGCAACGATAATTTAATCGAAAGTATTTCTAACAAGAAAGAAAAATGGGACATTGAAAAGGAGAAATAATAATAATAATGACAAAAAAAATCGAAAATAAATTATGAAACTAAGTATATGTGAATCTTTTGTACTGGCCAGTGATGGGTATATAGAGTGAGAATGGAAAGTATTATCTAATATTGAGGCATGGGGCGGGGGGGGGGGGGGGGTGTTGATAGGCCAATACCCACACGCGGAGTTCAGACTGTGGAGTGATACCCAGAAGTACTATAATGGCTCTGACTGTGAAGCAGTTATTGATGTCATGGTTAGTGACAGGTGTTTTGGGAGTAAACTGTGTATATGAAATGGGTTGTGGTACAAGTAGTAGAGTTGCAATAGGTTGTGGCAGGTGGATGCATACTGCACGTTTTGCATTGGGGCCTGATAGGCGGCAAGAGTCCGAACAGTGGTTTAGGAGCATCAGAGGGTTGATACTTGAGTACAGGTAGTATCGTATGCCTTTTCTATGTCAAAAAATATACCCACAAGGTGTTGGCTGTGGATGAATGCATCCTGTATTGCCGCTTCCAGTAGGATAAGATTATCCATAGTGGAATGGAACTTCCTGAATCCACACTGAAAGCAGCTCCGCAGTTTACAGGACTTCAGACACCAGACGAGGTGGTGGTTGACCATCCGCTCTAGTGTCTTCCCAATGCAGCTTGTTACGACAATGCTACAATAACTACCCACAAACAATCTGTTATTTCCAAGTTTTAAAATAGGGACCATCATTGCTTCTTTCCACGAGTTGGGGAATTGTCCTCTGATCCAAATATCATTAAAAATACTCAGGAGGTACTCTTTAGTATCTCTAAGATGCCTCAGCATCTGGTACTGGATCAGGTCAGACACTGGCGCGGTGTTTTTGGCGTGTTTAGTGCAGACTCCAGCTCCCAAGATGGAAATGGGCTACTGTATGCCTGTAAGTCCGACAAGTCGAAGCAAAAGATTTGCATCCAGGCAGAAATTCTTCGATGCTGGACCTGACGGTCCAATCCAGCAGACGATGACAGCAAAGTACGCTGCCATCAGCTGCAATATGCTTTGCTCGTCGGTGACTACAAGCCACCTGATCCAATAATCCAGATACTGGTCGTCAGGAGAACCTCCCCGTTATATGGTGGGTAGACTATCATATCTTTGACAACGTTGTTGACTGTTGCTCACAAAGTTCTGCCACAACCTTTTGCACTCATTATTTACACGACACGTCTTAGCTCTACACCGACGCAAGGTCAGTCTGCGACCCTGGATAGCGGAATGACATTTGTCATTCCACCAAGTGATCGGCGTTCTGCGCATCACTCCAGAGCTGCTGGGCATGGAAATATCAGCCACCTGGTGAATCTCTTCTCTGAAATGTTTCACCTTCTCTTTAGTGTTCTGGCGCTGTTCAAGAATGACTGTATGGCTATAGATCTGCCAGTCAGCTCTGCTGATATTCCATTATCGTAGTGTAGCCCTGCCCCCACGTTCAAATTCTATGTGCAACCAACATTGTTCCCATGAAGGTCATTATCCATCTCCAAATGCACGGAATCTGCAATTGAAGGAAAGCAAAGAAAAAGATCAATGGCAGAGGACGTACCGGTAGTAGTAGTGATGTGCATTATTTGGCCATTGTTAAGGATGCATACATTCTCTCGCTCCAATAATCTACAAATTTCCCGACCTCTGGAGCAATCAACCCCCACAACGCATTGTGCATGTTAAAGTCTCCCAATAGGAGAAAAGGCATAGAAATTTGTCGCAATAAATCAGCCAGTTGACCGCAATCAACTGGTGACCCCGGCGGTAGATATAAGGCGCATACTGTCAATTGTACCGGTTCATTAATTTTGGCAGCTACTGCTTATAGGATAGTAGTGAGAGCAACAGCATCTGAGACGACAGTGTTCTGTACAAACACAGCCACTCCTCCCTTCCCTAGATTACCCTTGCTATAATTTTTTCAGTAAATGTCATATCCTTTTAGCACAGGTTGGTCTGAAATGTCTCTCTTGGAGACAGACACACAAAGGATCAGACCATACTAAGAGTTTAACTCCTCGTTGTGAACCGTAAAGCCTTAAAATGTTCCACTAGAGTATGGTACCCATCCTACCTGTTTAGATTCATCCACCCCGGTTCGAGTGGGTCTTTGGTCACTGTCTGCTGAGGAACAGGATCAGTCTCTCTAATTTAATTGCAACGGAGCACAGGCTCCGGAGGCAATTTCCCTACACCCCCATCTTCCCCCTATCCTGCAGCCACCTACATTTGCCCTCTACAAATTTTATCTTTAAATTCTTTCAATGTTATCGGTAAATTATTCATCATT
This sequence comes from Vandiemenella viatica, assembly GCA_031002005.1. Taxonomy (NCBI): domain Eukaryota; kingdom Metazoa; phylum Arthropoda; class Insecta; order Orthoptera; family Morabidae; genus Vandiemenella; species Vandiemenella viatica. The sequence continues at coordinate 116,612,955 of JARYHS010008075.1, read as the reverse complement.
TCTCTTGGTAACTCATTCCAATCCCTGACACCCTTACCTAAAAAAGAGAATCTTCCCACACCCTTGTGCCTTAAATCGAGTTCCAGCTTGCAGTCATGGTCATCTTTTCCCTTCCATGCACTACTTCTCATACCTACTCCAATATCTTTCCATGTCTCATCGCCAGTATACGCCCTGTACACTCCTATGACTCTCCTCATCCTCCTCCTGTCTTGCAAAGAATCCAATTTCAGCTCCTTTATCATATCCGTCACTGATTGGATTCTATGATAATTTCCAGAAACAAATCTAGCAGCCCTTTTGCACCCTCTCCAACTCCAGTGTGATACATAAAATGAGGGTCCCATACTACACTACCATATTCGAGCAATGGTCTGACCAAAGTTTTGTAACCCAACTCCCTCACTTCTCTCGTACATCCCCTCATCACTCTCTCGAACAAGTGCAAAATTTTGAAACCTTTTCCTACCACCTGTCCAGCGTGTTGTAACATAACAGTAGCATTCCGCCGACCCGCCAAAATGAGCGCCAAAATGAGCGCATGACTACATTGTTTAAAGTTAGTCGTTATCGAGATATGGTAGCGGACGGCTCGCATCCCGTAATGTGAGACGCTATATGAACTGTGCGGTGTAGCAAGAAGAAGACTGAGTTAGTTTAACCATTGCTCGAGTGTTTTACATAGATTTGAACAGTGTCTTGAGATATCAGAACAGTAAAGTGTGGCATCGGAAGTATTTTAATGTGAACTGATTTGGATTATTAACTTTCCTTTTATCTAAGAATCTGGCAATCGACGGATAACGAAGTTTCGATAGCTTCATCATCTAAATTTTGATAGTGGCCAACCGGTTCGATGTGTACTTTATTTTAATAAATGTGTGGAGAACTTATTTTCATTATTCTATACTTGAAGATTTTTCATAGTTAGTTACCCTCCCACTTTTATCGGACTGGTTTAGGACCGGCGGTGACTACGAACTCAATTAACCGGCTTCTAGTGCTGTATGTCAGTAATTTAAGAACTTTAGTAAGCACGAAGTTTGGACTACAGTAAGTAAGAACAGTCTCCCACATCATCATATTATCACACTAACCGAAAGGGAAGTCTTACAGTGTCCTGCCCAGTTAAGCTTATTATCAAATGTAATGTCAAGATATTTACATTTCAAGTTTTCAGCAAGCAATTCTTTCCCCACATTATATTCATAATTAACCTTTTGTTTTTATCTAATAAGTTGACTCTTCTTTGCATTATCTTCATCCCATGTTTACCAACCCAACTAGATATCATGTCCAGATCATCCTGCAACTGTTTACAATCCTCTATTGTTTTGATTCTTTTATATAGCATAATGTGATCTGCAAACAATCTAATTTCAGATAGTAAACAATCAACACAATTATTCATTAGAATAGTGAATAGCAATGGTCCCAATACACTACCCTGTGGCAATCCCATTTTTACTTCCACTTCTTTTGATACTACATTTCCTACCCTAACTTTCTGTTTTCTACCTTTTAAAAATTCTTCTACCCAGCAAATCACTTTCTCATCCACTCCAATAGTTTTTACCTTATTTACTACCATTTTATGGCTCATTCTGCAAACGCCTTTGACAGATCTAGTGCTACACTATCAATTTGACCTCCTTGTCCATTTCATCTGAAATATCTTGCATATATTCCACCAACTGAGATTCACATGAATATCCTTGCCTGAACCTATGTTGCCTGCTTGAAAACCACTTATGTTCCTCACATAAATTTCTGATGTGATTGCATATCAATCTTTACATTAATTTACCTACCACTGATGTCAAACTGTTTGGCCGGTACTTCTCAAATTTCTCCCCTCTCCTTTATGTACCGGTACTACTATTGCACTTTTCCAGTCCTGTGGTAAGCAGCAAGTATCCAGACTCAATTTAAATAATATTTCAAGATAAGGTACAATGTCACATCCGGCTATCTTTAAGATATCTGTAGTAATATTATCTACACCAGCCCCTTTATGTTTTCTCAGCTTTCTTATTTCCTTCATGATTTCCTCAGGATGAATTTCAAATTTTTTACTGTCTTCATTTCTAATTGTGTTGTTAAGCTCATTCTCCGAATTAGACCCTCCCGTTTCTGATTCATTGTCCCTAATGCTTTCACTAAACCAGTTACTTAAAATCTCTGCCTTTTTCAAATCATCAACTTCTTCTCCATCCTCACCTATAAGTTTCTCTACACCCTCCCTTCCCCTAAGTTTCCTGATATAGCATTTCTAGATGCATCAGTCAATGGTCCTCTTGCACTGACCATACTCTTCATAAACCTATCTTTAGCCACTTTCTTTGCTGTTATTAATTCCTTGTTTAGTTGTTTTAAATATTCCCTACTACCCTGCTGTCTCTTAACTCTGTTATGTTCTCTTCTTACCAACCTCTTTAACTCCCTCACTATTGTAGTACATAGGTTCTCTACTTCTCTTTATTTTCTGCCTTGGAATAAATTTTCGACTCAGTAAACAACTTAAACATATGACTGCTCTTTTTCTGCATCGGCCTCGTTCCTTTCTTCTGTTTACTACTAGGCAGTCTGGAAGGGGACGAAGAGGGGATCTGTCTTAACTTCAGGCCTCGGATCTTCTGGTCGCCTCCATTAACATTGGGAGCAGATGGTGATGCTACTGCTGTCCCATTTGAGATGCCGTTGTTTTCACTGCTGGCGGGTCCTGTTTGACTGCTGCTGGTGTGTTAAGGTCGCACAAGTGTTTCTGTCGACATCAGCGGTCTTAGATGATACGATCTTAGTGCATTTGCACCGCATTTGCACTGACAGGAGCATGTTGTGTTTGTGCTCATGTCTGCAATGGATGTCTGGGTAGCAACACTTTCTTTCCTGACAGGATTTGAAACCATCTTAGCAAAGCTCGTTCCAAAAATTGGAACAGCAAGCGACTTGACCTCCTTCTTTGCTTTTGTGTAAGCAATGTGCTCTTTGGTCTGCAACTTCCATATCTGGCGCTCTTCAAGATACATCTGACACACCCTACTCCAGGCGTGATGCAATCCGGAGCAGTTGACGCACGCCTTTGGCAGCATACAACTAACACCCGGCTCATGAGCGCCCTTGCCGCACTTACCACAGGTGGAGTTTCCCTAACACGGCACAGTCATATGTCTGAACCTCTGACACTGGAAACAGCACGTTCCGTCCAGAACATACAGCTGGAAATTCAGGGTTATGTAACCTGCTTTTATGTTCTTTTCAGTACTGGAGTGTCAAACATCAGGACGAATTTGGCAGTCTTTTCTATACTGCCATTCACCCTTCGTGTTATCCGACGTACTTCGACCACTTTCCAATCTTCCCACTCCTCTGTCTCTTTGTCTATTATGTCACTGCAGTTGACTATGCCTTTACAACAGCTCTAGGATTTCACAAGTATCGGCAAACTCCCTAAGCTTTACACAGTTAAGGAGTATAGTAGCCTGCCTACTGGTGACTGTTTCCAGCAGTAGTGTTCCTCAGCTTCTTTACAGACTTCAGGGTGCCTACAAGCCCCTCTAAGCCTTTTTGTACGTAAAATGGATAAACTTTTTCGAATGTTATTTCTACTCTTTGCATTACAACAAAGGAGTTCATAAGCGAACATACCTTTCCGTTACTGTCAATTTCAGAAGCTAGAGGGCGATCAACCATCACACACTTCTTGGAATTGGGTGTGTTTAGATTATCCTGTGGCACACCCGAACTGCAGGTATTTGGGGTTTAATTTGTTTTAGATATTTTAGCTTGAACTTTGGCCCCACGAGTAAGGAGGAAACCATTGCCATGAACTTAGTGCCATGGAACATTTTCTGGATCAGCACCTTTCCAGCACATATTTCCTGACCACCATGGCCCACCTGATACCAAACAAATTTTTCTCCTTTAAAAACAAAATTTACGAACAGATTTGTGGTACTGCCACGGGTACCTGTGTAGCCCCTAATGTGCAACCATCTTCTCACAGATCCCTACTCCCAATTATCCTCGGACCCTCTTATGACATGACTCAGCAGACCTAATCTCAGCCAGCTCCTGGTACACAAACACAGCCTTCCTCATTTCACTAGACAACTCACATGCTCTTTTAAATGGAACAGATCCCACAACAAAGTGTGCAGAATACACCGTGCCTCCAACATCATCACCAACCCACTAACAGGGCAATGCTTCTCCATTATAGGAAACGCCCCCTGCGAAACCTTCCATGCAATATATCAGCTAACCTGCAACCATTGTCCAGCCTCCTACAAGATCTGACCACATATCCACTTGCCATTAAAATGAATGGACGCAGACAAACGGTATCCACCCTGAGTTCTAAGAGCATGTTCTGTTCTTGCCCACCCTGCAAGATACCAATAATTTTCTTCCATGCCTCACTGTCCGTACTTCATAAACAGAAGCAGCTTCTCTGACTCAAAAGGTGGGAACTGGCACACCAGTACAAGCCAGGTACCAGGCAGGCATCGGGTTTCAGCTCACGATAGCATCTACCAAAATTCCATTTTTTCTCCTTATCCCCACCTTCTTTTCCCAATATGAACAACCATTCACCTGGACTGTTGTTTAAATTAGTATAAAATACCTTTGAATTTCTGTTCTTTACAGTTTATCTTGCTTACTGTGTGCAAAAATATTAGGTGCTTAATTTTTCCCCACACCACAAGGCAGCAACCAGTTAGTTGCTAGTTGCCATCAGGTGACAGGTATTTCTTTCTACTGCAGAGAAAGGAATATGAATCCAAAAATTACAACTAACCTGTTTACATGTCTGTGTTTCAACACCATTCCTTTTGGTTTTATGCCTCGTCAACGTCGAGGTCATTAGAGTGGCATGGGACTGGGGACAAAGAACGGGAAGGAATACGACCACGACCTTTTTGAAGGAAGCGCCCCGGCATTCGTCTGGGGAAACCATGGAAAACTCAAATCTGAATGCCCGAAAGGGAATTCAAACCATCATCCTCCCGAATGCAATGCCAAAGCGTTAACCATTCACCCATGCTCGGTAACACCCTTCCTGCCTTCAACTCTGGTAAGTCTCCTATCCAAATTTAATTTTTTATGCTTATTCATTAGATTCGCTCAGCATGGATACCACAAACATTTCTTAAACATATTTTACCTGAACAGCAAATTAATTAGCCAATGAAAGAAATAAATGATAGTAGTGAAATCATCATGGGAGTGCTGCCGGATAGTGTCGTAAAATTACGATGTTTCGACAACCTACTCGGTTGTCTTCAACAGGTCTATTTTAGATACTATTTTGTGATTTCAAGCAATAATATCTAAAATAGACCTGGTGAAGACAACTGAGCAGGTTGTTGAAATGTCATCATTTTACGACACTATCTGGTTGCACTCCCGTGAAGATTTCACTGCATTATTTTTTTTTAAGCTGCTTTACGTCTCTCAACAGCGAGGTCTTTAGAGACGGGTTCACTGCATCAATATGCTGGGAAAGTCTCCACTCTCATATTAAATGACAGTAGTTTGTTCATCAGCACATAATCCCGTATTCGTTTCTGAATGACCAGCAATAAATTTCTTGAAGGCTGAAAGAGTGTATTAGTATTTGAAGTATGAACAATCTTGGAGTATGCCAGTAAATTTAGCCACTTTTATTCCCATTGATTACATTTAAGAAAAAAATGTTGACTTTGTAATTTCAATAATTGTTAAAAATTGTATTGCACTATCCTGCCTATTAATAATCCAGTCGAAGGATTTCACAGTATCTACGGCAAATATAAATCTAAATTACTATTATAATGGTGTCCAGTCAAAAACAAAATTTCTAAAAATTAGTGACTGCAGTAGCATTGTCATTAACTGATAAAAAGTTTCAGATTTTACAAGAAACTTCTAAGGCAGATCAGGAGTTGGCTAGGATCTTGGAGCGTACCACATTTGAATATAACGTCTGAGTCAATTGAAAGCAGAGTCAATTTTAGCAGAATGGTTTTAACAGATTGGTACTTATGCCTTCATACGATTTACTGTTTTCCAGGTTGATTGCTACCGCAAACTTATCTCAGTAGCTTGAATAGCAGAAATAAGTCATCATTTCACTTGGTGACTTAGCTTTCTTTCACTATTTCTTCGAAGTCCCAGAAGCTACAGAAAGTTATACCTGGATTATAGTCTACAGACTACTAGTTGATGTCTGTGCATTGGGCAGTAGAGTTTTTTTTTTTTTTTTTTTTTTTCTATTGCCATTTTACTCGAAATGTGATGGAGCTATATCATTGAATGTGTATAATTTGTGTACTATGGCTGGCTATGAACATCCAGCCACAATTTGCTAAGCTTTACAGCTATGACATCCAAACTGCTTCACATTCTGCTGACATACACAATGCAATTGAAACATCAAATTTTATTTTTTGGCTTTATGTTACAAAGAATGCCCAATTTCCCCAAGGTACAAAATAGAATTGTTTGTTGATGAGGCAGTGGACCTAAGTGATCCCTAAATATTTTGGTTTCTGATAGTGCTGAGGTCAATCACATCACCAGACAATGTATAGGTCTCTTGTTGCTTTCCTATTGTTAAGCAGGAAAGCACATAACCTGGGTCTTTCTGCAGTTTGATTTTAAATGGTTGGCTTTGTGACTATTAGACAGCACATCCAAAACCTGTTATTTTATCTTCAACCTCTTCCAAATTCATGCCCTGGGCAGCTACTGCATTTTTTTTAATTTTTTTTTAGTGTAAATAAAATGTCTAATGTAACAAGCTGTGTAAAAATATTGTGAAGGAGTGATTTTAAAACATGCCTGGGGTAGGCCATTCTTCATGCTGTATTTTTTTTTCCTTTGGAGATTGACATGAAACGTTCTGTTGTTGATCGCTAGTGAAATGTATAATTCTCTTAGCAGTTTTCAACAGAGTTATACAATCCCAGATCAATGAAAGCTACCCTAGTAATTTTACTATGATAGAGAAGATTCTCAATCTTCTGAGTAATTTTTTTTTTATGGCTTTACGCCTTGTTGACATCAAGATCATTAGAGGCAACAAAGGATGGTGGGCAAGGAATGGGAAGGAGTTCACCCATGGACTTTAGTAGTAACCATTTCAGCACAAGACACATGATTTGGGAAAACATGAAAAACCGATATCTGAGCGACTGGAGAGGGATTCGAGCCTTTATCCTCCCTAATGCGAGGCCACTGTGTTACCACTCATCCAACATGCTTGGTCTCTTAAGAGTGAATTAGAAGATCTGACCAAAAAATGATATGACAGTTTACCATTCTGCAAAAATGAGTTTTTCCTCTATGATGTTTCTAGTTGATGTAGCATCAGCAGTAGGGTGGCCCTTATAAGAGAAAAAAAAAATATTTATTTTTTTCCCAATATTCAAAGGCATACCCTCTAACAGGGTGTCCAGCGAAGAGTCGTTTTAAAATTCAGGGCTCTTTCCCGGTTTTTCAAGGTTTATTTTTTTAAAATATTAACAATTTTTTTCAAAAATATATTATTTATTACACCGTTACACGAATATATACGTTCTACAACGTTTAACGCAGTAAATCACAGAAACTGAAACAAATTTATAAATTTTTTGCATTAAAAACGGTAATTGTGACGAACAAAAATAATACATCACTTTAACAACGTATATAATCTTTAAAATAGAGATAAAATAAATAATATTTAATTTACTTAATACATTATAATGTGCTTATACTGTATTTGATATAAATTAATGAAGAAGTTATTTTTTAAATGTTCTATCTCTATTGAGATTTTTGACGCTTCAGCCAAAATTTTGCTCCTTTTTGCTTCCAATTCTTTGATCTCATCCTGCTTTCGCTTGTTCATCAATCGTTCCTCATTTTGTTTTGCGATTTCATTTTTCTGATTCTTCATATCATCTTTGTACAAAGAATGAGCATTGCGAAAATATTGTATCAAACTTTTATCGATGTTAAAAGAGTGAACTCCACCAGCCGTCTGGACTGCGTCATAAATGTACCTTTGAGCAACAAGGCTTTTTTGACTTTGATTTTCAATAATACACTCGGAGTTTATGGAAAAACCTCGTTTAACAGAAGCGTTTCCATGTGAAATTATCAAAATCAATTGCATAAAGTCGCGGAAGTTTGGACGGGGCTTCAAAGACATGTTGATTATATCAACCCAAAACTGATCTAGGCGACCTTCACTTCTCTTGAAGGATTTCAACTGTTCTTGAATTCTTTTGTCCCTGCAAAGATCTAGAAACTCACACTTCACAGGGTCTGCCTTCGAACCTGACATTCTTCCATTTGTTACCAAAATATCAAGACATAAGGTCAATCTTTTTTGCGCTGTTTCGTGTATTAATGCATTCGCTGGATTCAAGCAGGAAATTGCATGTGTTAAGTTATATTTTAGTGGCGATCGTTCTTGAAGTTTTTGAATTATAGCAATAATACATGATCGCATGCTTTCTTTTAAATACAAGAATTCCTTTTCAGATACTTCTTTGACTTTCTTTAGTGCACTTCTTGTAGCGAAGTCCAAATTGAAATCTTTTGCAAAAATCAAATTCTTTGTATCCTGCAAGTCGATTTTCATCAAAGATTTAGTGCTTTTAAGGACATCCGGTTTAATTACCCGTTGCATCAAAGTGTTCAAAAGATTGTTCAATTCGTCATATAAAAGTGGAGCCATCGGGACGTCACTCTGAAAATCATGTATAAAAGGTTCCAGCAAATGGGCTGTTGAACTAAAGAAAGTCAATTTCGGACCTAGTAATTTGTCACTGACAGCTTCAGAAACAATTTTAAAACTCTGTGATGTAGAAGTGTTTTTTTCTTTCTTTGTTTCAGTAATATATGCTCGAATATTCTCCAGAATTTCCACGGCTTTCTCAGCAGCACTGGCATTTTCCACCCATCGTGTTCCACAGAATGATTCCGGAAAGGATGAAGATTTAGTTATTTCCATATATTGTGCCTTTCGTGCAGGCGAGTCATAAAATAAATTATGAGATGCTCTCAAAAATGACACAATTTCCCACTTGGTTTCAGATATGCCTGTTTTGAATGCGCCGTGGACAATATGCAAACTACAGCTACCAACTTGCAAAAGCTGTAAGCCATTGAAGGATTCTTTCAGTTCCTTGTTAAAGTGATTAAAAAGTTTTAAATTTACATTTGGTCCATCCATGGACAGCTGCCCAATTTTGTTAATATTTTCTAAACCAAATGAACCGGTTAAACCTTTAAGCAAGTCATTTGCCCTTGTGCGCTTTAAAAAAAATGGAATCGTCATATCGTGTCGATACTAATGATTTCTCCTGGTCCCAAAATCGGATATGCATGTCCATTTGAGTCGTTCTAGAAACAGTATTCATACTTTCATCGAATTCTAACACAACCAAATCACATTTTACAATTAAATCGACAAGTTTACGCTTTAAGTATGGAGCAATCCCATAGACGATGCTATAACAAATTTTTCGATTTCTGTAATTGAATCTTACTTGCAATTTGACTGTCTGGAAATAATGAAGTAAATAACGCCGCACAATCCGCTGAACTCCGAATTGACATGTGACTCCTAATGGTGCGCAAACGCCACAGGATTTCAGCTCGTGTAACCTGTTCTGAGAGTAGGTATGACTGCATTACCGATTGCTTCTTCGGCTCGTTCCGTTGCTTAGAGGATACTGTTCCGTTATGTACTGGAATCGCTATAAAAACAATAAATGACGTTTAGTAGCTAGTAAGCAATATACAATGAGAGAATAATAATGTTCATTTTAGGTTAAAAATTGAGTACAATAGACACTCGGCTTCCACAGTCGGTACGGATTTGGGACTCTGTTGTGACGGTTCTGTTGAAGGGTTTTAAAAGTTTAATATGCCGAATAATGATAACAGTAATAATGAAACTTAAGTAAAATATATGTGCGCATAAACTTTTTATATATTTTTAAATTGCAAATTATGTATAACAAATTCTCATTAAAAAACAAATAATGAAAAATTGAAATACAATCTAAATTATATTTATGTTTATTTGTATCCTAATTTTGAATTTCGAGCGAAAATATAACGGAACTAATATTCGTATTGTAAGTTATAATATACCGATAATGAAAGTCGATTGATTCTGTTATTGTAAACAATAATTATATCATTCTTTTTATAAACAATTAATTAAATATTTTTCATAGAGATATAGGCACTTAGAGACAGAATAAAAATTGGACGACTTGAAAGCATTAAAAATAGCGTACAGATAAATCAGAAAATACCTTGAACTGATACATTGTTATCCGTGTCCGATTTCATCTTTGAAGTTTCAAACTTTTTCATAAATGCATCCAATGGTAACGTCTTCTGTGAATTTGCACTAAAACCTTTATATTTTTTACTCTCAGAGTGACTTTGTAAAGCACTTTTTCCCACGCTCGAAACATTGATCGTTTTTTTGCACCAAATGCAAATAGCATTTGTATTGTATTGCCCGAGAAATCTTCCAGCATTTGTATTGTCATTTGGATCAGGTGCTACCCACGGAAACAGATTCTCGTATCCCTTTTGATATTTAGTTGTGCCTGGGTGAAATTTCGGCATTTTTTAAAATAAAATGTTTCAAATAAACTTTTTGTTACAATTTGTACAGACTTGTTCATTCAACTTCGTTATACATTACTGCCAACTAGGGTTGCCAACCGTCCGGTTTTTGACCGTCCTGTCCTGTTCTTGTCAGGTTCACTACATGCGACCGGGCACTAAATCGCCCGGTTATTAAGAAATTTTAAAAATTACCAGTTGATGGTTTCTCAGATGTATAGGAAGTAAACAGGATCGTTACACTTCGCTCCTTATTCCCCCTTTCGTCAAACATAATTCAACCGTTTTGCTCTGTGTTTAAACATTTATGGAAGTTAGTTGCATATCTGATTATTGTGAAGCGACTGGTTTGTTGTTTCAGTTACCTACACTATGTCGAAGACGAAACGTCGTGCTCGTTTTGTTCGTGGAGAATTATAGAATGATTATTAGTTTTATTAATTTGTACTTTTCAAATACATAATTGAGTAGCCTACCATAAAAAAATCAGATACGTTCCTGTCGCTTCAGGGACTAGTGGTTACCAAATGACTGGCTTAAAACTTGCTGCGTAAGAGAAACGCATTTCGTAAAATGTGTAAAATAGCTTTTACTGTGAAATTTGATAACAAAGGCAGTGAAACACGATTTCTTCCGCAGAGGTTTTTGTTATTCTTAGTTCACGATTGTCGTAAAAATTATTTATAAAAAATAAACAAGAATTGTCCTATAAATTTTACTTTATGCAACACACAATATCCGGTCGTGGATATATGAAAAGTCGGCATATTCGGCATTTGTCCGGTTGTTGAAATGTGAAAAGTCGACAACCCTACTGCCAACATTAAATACTAACATGTGTTCGTAAATTTGGCAGTCTTGTACTTTAATTTTCTATCTTTAAGTAACTATTTGAAAACAAAAACACTCCCATATGAAATAATATATTTCACTATTCCACATACTCGTATATAGGTTAGTTAGGCCCATTTTTATTCGAATGGTAATATTGCGTCGATTAAAATTGAAACAAACAATGACAAATTTTTAACAATATAAAATGAATATATTGAAAATGATTAAAATTCCAGGTTGTAGGCTAAAATTCAAGGCTTTTCAGGGTTTTTTTTCCCGATTTTGTAAATTCAAGGCTTTTTCCCGGTTTTCAATGATTTCAAAGTCCGCTGGACACCCTGCCTAATTCTTTTTAAATCACTGTTGCTTACTTACATAAAAATTTTATCCTCCTACGATGACATTAACCCGTGCCAAGTAGACCCAAATGTTATCGAAAAATGCTTATTTTGACTATCACTTGATAGGTGACTACATCATTAAAATTTTATATAATTCTGGATTAACAATGAAATCCAGACAAAAAAATAATACTTAATTTTTTAGTAAGACAGAAGTATTAAAATTATGAGGGGTATTTTCTTTTTAGTGTCTCTTTCTTTACAGTGCAGATACAATTTTCGGTGTTTTTGCATGAAAATTGTTTCCGTTCATCATTGGCTATAATTAAACCATGAAACTCCTACATTAATTGTACAGATAAAAGACCTTTCTTTAAGCCTGTGCAAAACCCGCAGTTTCCTCCAGCAAAGAAATGCTTTCCTGGAGAACACTGCTTTAAATTTTCAATAAAGAAAACAAATGTTGCTCTTCGCGGATACAAATTCATTGTGGTTTTCCTAAAACAAAATATGGGTAAGCATTAATAAAGTTGCCAAAAATACAAAATAATGTACGTGTACAAACAAGACAGCTAATTTTACATAACCATACAAAATAGAGCTGGATATTTCTGCCATCAAAGGAGTGTACATTTCTACAAAGCCAGATGTACTCTCCCTTTCTAAATTAGGCACCACTTTGCGTTCCTTGCTCAGTTTAAGTTGAAAACTTAGGAAAAGTATCTTAAGTGAATAAATGGCTCTTGAAAAATATCACGCTTTATGCACTGCATACGATGCCTTATTTTTAGTTTTTTTTTTTTTTTTTGTCACTAACTCCATCCAAAAATATAACTCATAGCTGAATTAGTTCTTTGTAGTCGTCTCTCACGAAGGATTTTTTGTTTTAATTCACTGAATAGAAATGTAACAACTAATCAAATTGTATGTCATTGAAAAGTTTTTTTCTGAATGCTTATATCAATTTGATACCATCATGCAAAAAGTAACAACTTTCTTTCGGACATTTGTTCCTGAAGTGCCCAGGCACTATTGAGGTGACCTATGTTAGATGCTATTAGGTCGCAGCACATAATCTGCACTTTATCACTTACTCAGAGCATTCAGAACAACTTCACCTCGGACTTTATAACAAGAAGTTGTTCCCTAATACGAAATGTAATTATGTGACAGATTGGCAATTGTTGTTCTTTGGAATTTCTTACGCCCAGACCTGGCAACAACTTGACATTCCACTGAATGGTCACAGCTGGGGTCAGTAATTTTAAAATCAGTTATTATAGCTTCCGCTGATTCCTTCCGCGTTTGTGTTCTCATTCGTTGAATGGAAGACTTATTTAAAGAATAATCGTCAATACGACGTCCAAGTGCCTGCACGCTAACTTGAACGTAAACTGAATCTCTTACACTTCACTGGCATCTGCCCAAGTCAGCTATTAATTTAGGAGTAATGATACTTTTTTTCTTCTGCACTTTGCGGCAGTTCCTGATTGAATTATTTCGGATGGGTTTGTTAAATGCTCTCCAGAACTAGAACATGTGTCATTTTGTTCTTCAGATAGCAGGAACAAATCATAAGACGCTGAGGAGCTTGACTACCCACTGGACCACATGTATTTAAGTATTTTTCTCTTCATTTAGTCTCATTTGTTTCACCATTTCTTCTTCTTCAGTTAGTTTCACATACACACATATCAAGCAACCTGGCTCTCTCTGTCACTGCAAGAAGATTTTACCCTACTTTGTATACATCCTTTCGAGGGCGTAAGTGTGTGCAATACCATAAAAATTATCCAATTCACGTAGCATATCCTCTTCCCCTCGCTTATAAAAATCCAGAGATTTGCTTGCATTCTTTTACAAATGTCTCCATAATATTCTCCAAAATATAATGCACTCATGCACAGTGACATTAGGGCTTTCACTCATAGTCAATTTTTCCTTTGCAGATATCTATATACTGTTATAAATCTGCAAGCACGCTGCGTGTGTGTCTTTATTTGAACGGGACCCGTACAAAAACTACCACAGCAATTTGGATGGTGTTTTCAAATTTTTAGAGCTAATGGTACAAATAAAAATCCGCAGAAATAGCTAATAACTGATAGGTACAAAATGAAGCAGGAAATATTTAAAAACACTTCTAGATCGTAATTATAACATACGGATCACACTGTAGTTGAGATGTTCACTCCTTTCAGGAATACTAACAATAAAATCACACACTTTTTTTTTAGGATTATGTTTCATTTCCTGACTTCGGCTATTTATCTGATCTGTTATCCGAAATTTAAAACATCAAAATTAATGGACTATGTGACTCAAATGTATCAAGCGTTATTAGTATATAAGTTACTGTAAGCACAGTCACTGTGATTATTAACATTTTTGTCAATTACAAACTTTGTCTCTGGTACGACATGTTTCTAAATCTTCGCTGAATACCATACAATATTAATGAAACATGCTAATGTGCGATCAGAAATCAGTTTTTTCTGGAAGAAAGGTTCCTACAATAAACATTAACAGGTAATGGTACGTATCTCTTATGTGCAAATAGTACAATTTTGGCTGCTGTTCAAACCACAGCCAGTAGAATAATCTATTCTTTTTATTAAATAAACATCATACCACTAATTTTGTAATGTAGCAAAACGTGAAGAGGACATTATAAGCAAGCAGCTAATCCAAATTTTAACAAGTCAGTACCAGTTTTGGGGTGGTGGAAACAATCCCCTCCCACCCGTTGTAGTTTTTATCGCCTTTGAGTTGGAACGTATTAGGTGTTGCTGAGTTTTTGATGACAGCAAAAAGGAACCAATAAAATTAAAAAGTAACTAGGAATTCTAAAACCTTATGCTACACCACGTAAATTATAAAACTAAATCTGCCGTGCCTTGCGTTTTAACAAAATGTATCAGGTGACATTCTGTTCCAAGCTGCATTTCAACCTAACCACAAATTTCCTAAATGTTTTCTGTTCCAAAATTAAAGTTTCTGTCATGTGCACATTAATACATTCATGGTATCGCTTTCGAATCTTGACCCGTTGGGACTACTTACATGTGGCTGAAAATGTGACATTCGTAATATGACGTCACTGAAAGGAAATTAAAAATAATTCTTGGCTGCATTTAAACCAAACTACGCCAATGTTTCAGTTCAAAAAACACATGTCCCTTAAAACATTCACTGTTTCGCGATCAAAACTTGCACTGGAACCATTCATATGTAACTGGAATAATGACATTGGCAGTGGTAAAATAAGAAAGAGGTAAGAAGGAATTGTGTTATTCATTTGAAATTTGTCACACACATTCCTCAGGTCAGACATTTCGAGAAAAAATATACACAAAAGCAAAATGAAACGTTACCATGATATTTATGCCTCTCCAACTTAATGTTTGATAATAGAATAAAATCGGTACAGAATTTCTAGAGGAATCTATAGTAACAGTGGCACCATAATTTGCTACGAAACAAATGGAAAATAAAGACTAAATGTTTTTTGAAACATGTCTTAGTTGTCGAGATATCTTGACTGAAAGGTGATGTGGTTAGGCTGATATGTAGCCTGGACCAGAATGGAAATTGGCAGTGCCATAGCTTTTAAATTTGCCACATCTGTTTTTGAGGAACTGTTTTTGTAGAAAAAAGTATATACAAACAAAAACAAACATACCTGAGACATTATGCGACAGAAGAGCTGTAGCACGAAACAGAATTAATAGTACAAAAATATAACAATCTCTAGTGACATTATTCACACCAAAGATAGCATCTGAACTCTGTAACAACAAATTTAAGAAAAAATTTCTTTGCCCCTTTAATTTGACAATGCACTTTTCACAAGAATACAAGTTTTAGAGATACACTATCCCAAAAACAATATGATTAAGATGAAGTGCAACATGCACAAGAAGAAATATTTCCCTTTGTGCCATGAATTTAGGAATATTTTGAATTATGTTATTTAGAAACGTAGGTTAGATATCTTTACTTTGGTATTATATTTGACATGAATAACTTCATTGGAGATGATTGTTGTTATGTACGATTATTTCTGTGCCGCATCGTAAATGTTCTGTCGCATTACATCTGGGTACGTATCTTTTTACTTTTATATACACTTTTTCTGGAGAAGTATGTATTCAAAAATGGGTATGGCAAATTATAAAGCTATGGCACTTCCAATTACCCTTCTGATCCAGATAACATATCAGCCAAACTACGTAATATTTCAGCCAATATATCTCAAGAAGCAATCGAGTTATCAAAAAATTTTATTCTTTACTTTCGATTTATTTCGTCGAGTTCCATAAGAATCCATCCATCATCAGATTGTGATGCCAAGGTAATGATAGGTCTACCAATTTCTACATATACCAAAAGTCAAGTGTGCGAAGCAGTGGGCAAATGCTAGTTAAAAAATAAAACTGATTGAACTCCTGCAATTTGGTAGTTTGCCTCTCCTAATAAAAACATGCTCTTTCTATCACTCACCCTAACTTCATCTATTAGAACAAAACAATAAGCTATACCTATTCAAGAACTGTAATGACAGTAACAATTAACAAGGGCGCATGCCACTACTCTCGCGTAAAGATGAATTGGTGCAAGTCGGCACGGGTTACAGTTATCCGAATGGCGTAAAAAATTAATTTGCAAGTGTTTTATGGTAAAAAGAAAAAATAGGACCTATGTGTTACAAAATTTTGACTTTGAAAAATAAGAGACACCCTAATCAGTGGCTTCAAGATATTGAAGATGTAGTAAAGCAGAAAGACAGGGCAGAATTTTATATGATCATTTATTCCCTCCCTTGGCCTCAAGAGGACAACTCTTTGTATCAAAATCTTTGAAATCTGCATTCTGATGTCACACACATTCATCAGGTTTAATAGGCATCCAAGAGGGTTCTTGCTGAAGTGCTTGACTCATGCATTCATTGTATTCACCGGCAGCTCCATTTTGTTTTCATTTTGAAAATTGCTATCTTCATACCATTATGGAAAAGGATTCCAAAAACAAGATGAACTTTGCTCTCCATGTCCTGTAGTAAAACGTCTGGGACTTTTTTTTACTTGTGGCTTTACACATAATCAATGTTGATGTCATTAGAGGCAGGATGGGACTGGGGACAAGGAACGGTAAGGAATTTGGCCATGGCATTTTTGAAGGAAGCATCCCAGCATTCGCCTGGATTTATTTGGGGAAACCATGGAAAACCCAAATCTGGATGCCCAGACAGGGATTCAAACAGGCATCCTCCCGAATGTGAGGCCAGAGCCATCACCACTCATCCACAATGATCAGCTATCACCCAGATAATATTTTGTTTCATTTCTGGCTACCCCTCCACTGCGGTTCTTTAGTAGTTTCCACGTCTCTCTACTACTGATCGTCAACTCTCCATCAGGTCAATCCATTTTTCCATGTGGTTTTCAGTGATAGCCAGCCATATATCTTCTCCTGCCATGATTGTATTCTCAACAAAGGGATGATGGTTAAAGAGAGGTTTAGTTTTACTGCATGTCTCTGATAGGTAATGTGTTCTGTATTACTTGGACATCATTTTCATTTGCACTTGTACAAAAACATTTCTTTGGCTGTAGTCTTTATTAGATCTGCATCAAGGCACTAGCTGAACTGCTTTCAGTTTCCTTTTCCGCAGTTGAAACCTCTTTGAAAAGTGCTATATCTAGTTTTACCACAGTGCTAATGGTGCAGCCTGAAGAAACCACCAGCTGGTGGCATTCAAAGTAATTCCAAAACACATAAAAGAGGGGAAAAAATCGAGTTTTGAGTATTTAATCTTCTTCACTGAGTTTCTAAAAGGAATTCCACAACCAAAAGCACCATCTTTAAGTTGATGCAATGCAAACTAGTGCAATAAAACATTCTTAAAACCAGACAACTACTACCAGGGTTCCATCAAACTTTAAAATCAATTTAACAATATGTTTTCTTCCCCATATCTGTAAATGCTATTTTAATACACCTCCATACTGTCATTATAGCTATATCAACAACAAAAACTCTCCTTAATGACACTGTGTTAAATAATTGTCGCAAAAGTCAGCAATGATGAGCAGATGACCTTTTTGGTAATACTAGTACTCAAAATTTAACTAAGCCAATCCAAAATACATCAAATGCTAATTTTTAATTTAATGATTTTAAGTGATAGTATCTAACAAACTTCCATGTATTTACTTACCAATTCCACCTGCATTAACTTTGACTGGTCCGGTTTGTTGACCTGAATCATTCGTGCTGCCTCAAGTTCTGTCAGCAAAAAGTCTAGAAGTAGCAAACGATTTTTTCTATTTCCTAGGCGTTCACTCATGTGACCTTCTGTAAGTTGGGTATACGCACATCCTAAAGTAGAAATAAATCCTATTAGCAAAAGCTGATATTTTCAGATTCTGGATACATTTTATCTATCTGCTTAGTAAGCACAGAAATATTGGATATTGAAGCTAACTGGTAACTTAGGTTGTTATAGGTCAATATTAGCTATACAATTCAACTTCTGTTTGTAAATTATTAGAATCAAACCTTCATATTATTCTGTAACAAATGAACAGCAGAAGTTGAGACATATATTTAACACTAACTTTAGTGTTACTTAAAACTATCTACATTAATGGGAGATGCTGAAAACTTTATTGGAAGGAAAAATCAATTAATGACCCAGATAAAAAAATTCTTACTGGATCACTGGTTAATCAGTGATACTTGGCACTGGTCGCCCACATCAGCCTGAGTTCAATCAAAAATATATATGCCACTAATAAGCAAAACCAATAAAACAGATGGCTAAAAACATTAGAATATATATTTTTTTCCTAAATATTGCCTAATGTTTACCACTTTTGTTTCCTTACCGGCATCACAATTAATAAAACTGTTTCTGAAACACATTTTTTAAAAAAAATATAGTTATTAGATTCATTACACTGTATGTAAGAATTGTTTAAATTTCAGAAACATAAATCATACAAATCCATAGCCAGAAATTAGGAAACTACAAACTAAGCAAATCCTTCTTTTTTTTTTTTTTCTCCAAAGAACCGACTGAACCTATTGAAAATCATTAAAAGGACCATATAATCCAGCAACACAAGTAGCAATGATTTCAATGGCTAACCTATTAAACACCAACCAGACAAATTCCAACACAAATGAGCAAAGCAAGCTACTATAATATTATTACTTTCTGTGAAAAAGAAAAGGAGCATTTCTTCTTGTTATTTTGTTCAGTGCTTTACACCTAGTTAACATCATTAGATGTGGGAGAGGGTAGTGACAAAAAATGGGAAGGAATTTGACTATGGACTTTTGACAGAACCATCCTGGCATTCACCTGGAATGATTATGGGAAGCCACGGGAAACTGAAATCTGGATGGCTGTAAAGAGATTTGAATCCACATCCTTCCAGCTTCCAGGACCAAGAGTTACTGTTCACGTGCCAGGCTTGATTTTTCCTTCAAAGCGGACCAAATAAATAAGCAAGCATCAATAAACATCTAAGTATTGTGGTAAATAGTTATGAAAATAAACTACTCAACAACTTGCAACAAACTCTCCTCGGGTGTCCAACCGGATGGCGTTGTAAAAACACGGCGTTTCAACATCTAGCTCTGCTGTCTTCATCAGGTATCTTCTAGTTGTCACAAGCTGACTATCACTGCCTCAACTGGCTTAACCACCCATTGAACTTCCTTTATATGTTCAGCGATGGCGTGCAAAATCTTGGGTTCACTCCCTTGTCACCCGGATGTGCTGGCGGAACGCTTGCAGTCAATCAGAGCAGACCCACCAGAATCGCGGAACTCCAGTGCAAATGATGCTACTCGTTGGCCGCGTATTAAGCCAGCACTTTTGACCAACCAGAACGAGTGGGCCTCACAGCATCTCACTCCACCAGCACATCCGAGCGGCAAGGGAGCAGGCGTCGTAGAGAGCCCAAGATTTTTCGTGCCATCGCTGAAGATATAAATGAAGTTCAGTGGGTGGCTAAGCCAGTTGAGGCAGTGACAGTCAGCTTGCGACAACTAGAAGATACCTGATGAAGACAGCAGAGTTAGCTGCCGAAACGTCATGTTTTTACAACACTATCTGGCTGGACACCCGAGAAGATTTTGTTGCATCAGTATGCCGGGAAAGTCTCCACTCATATGCAACAACTTGATGACAAAGAACTATTTTACTTTTATAAGTATTTGGATAAAGGAGACTAACATTTCGGATAAAACCTCTGGGTATTTTATATTATTAACTTATCATCTGCTGGAGGATACAATTAGTGATTTTTCAAGGATTTAAAATGTGAAATCAAAGAAGACAGTGAAACAAATAATGATTTTTGAGTTCATGTATCATACTGCAGGATTATGATGGTGTAGGGAAACTACCACCAATTCAAAAGTTTTACTAACCTAATGAAAACTGGATCAATCTAAGCAAAATGACAAGTCCTTGATCTGAACTAACATGTTCGTACCTAACGTGATTTCTACAAAAGTTATAAAATTTCAAATGTCATCTGTTGATAGAGCCATAGTTCACTGTAGTAACCAATGGCCCAGGCAGCATTTCAACCAACACACTTACAAATCTGTTATCAGATTTAATTTTTGTAAAGTGCTAAAGGAAAGAGTGAAATTTCAAATAGTACACTACTGAACATTCAATTCCACCATTTGTTTGACCCATGAAAATCTATAGATGAACACCAATGGCAAAAAAGCAATTTCAACTACCCATATTCAAAATCTAACTACTTTTGTGGTGACTTTTAAAGCAAACATGCAAGCATGGATGTTGTTTCCAACATCAGGTTTCTAACGATAATGGTATTTTGAAATACTGCAAGGACCATTCACAATTACACCGAGCTAAGATGAGTTGAATAGTGCAAATTTGAAAATTTATAATGTTCTTTGAGATCACTGTAGAGATAAATAATGCAAGCCATTAACGCTAATCACTAAGTTCCATAAGGTTAGTACAATTTTTGATTGGTGGCAGTTTGCATATAGCACCTCTGGATTAAACTGATGTTGGATTATGTAAACAGAAATTGGGTAGCAATAGTTGATTACAGGTATAGGCAGAAAAAATTAAAACCAGTAACCATTTGACTTTTTTGGTTTTCAAATAATTTAATTTATATAAGACACTCTCTGAATTGATTTACGACAGGATGTACACAGTGTAGTTATGAGAAACTGAACTTCTACACAGATGACTGACAACTACAAGTTACACTGTCCATATACGTTGTGTACCAAAAATCTATCCACACAAAATATGAATTTTATAGGGACCAATTTTTTGAAAGCATGGTTTGCTCTTAATTTCGTCTTATAAACATATTTATTCTCATCTATCACATCATTACTGAATATCATTTGCTATGCCAAAATAACTTCAAATGATCTTCATTGCTAAAAATGTACTGTTAAAAGATTGAGTATTTATTCCTAATAAATGATCCTTTCAATATTTCTAGGATTTTTCCAAACAGGACCTTGAGGAATATATGGAAATCGTAATGATAACTGCGAATCTACAGTAATTTAATTCTGGCTCAGAATGATATTTAATGTCTCAGACATTATGAACCTCTCACTACTGAATCAAAACAATTTTTGATTTGTAATAGTTATGACAATTAAGTGCACTATGTGAATGTGATTAACTATGTTCCTACTCATGGGCTGAAACAGTTTGTCTCTTAACATCACACTCAGTTTTAAAAGCATTCCCTGCTAAACTTTCAATAATTGCTTCAGATAAGCCCTGCAGATTTTTACTTTAAGGAATAGAGTAATGTCAGCTCTGATGACTAGAAGAAAATTCATTTGGTCTCAATGGAAGCTAATGTCACAAATTTCATCTGCTGTCATGAGGTTCAATTCCTACATGTCCTGAAACCCAGAAAAAAATTTCCTTTCTCACAGGATTGATTACAATGGAAGGAATAATGGGTGTCCTGGATGAGATGTTCTGCTACTTAAACAGTTTTTGACTATCAAATGGAATCAAAGGAACAATATTTTAAATGCTACAATTCTCAATTGGTGCAATAAATATAATGTAATGTAACATTATGATACATAAATGTTGCACTCACAGTTGTTATGTGTTGCTCAAAGGAACTTCATAGAACATCTAACTACATCAGCTCTTTCAGATTAATCACTGCATAATAAGATAAGAACATAATGCTGATTTAATAAATTATTAAATTTAACAAAAATACCATCCAGCAGTGTTGAGTGGGTTGTCTATATCAGATCTAAAATGGTTTTCGATTCTTTAAACACTAGGGTTGAGACAAGTCCACTACTTATGTTCAATCAGCAGTTCGTGGAAGTACTCATCTGAAGAAGATCATAACTAGCTATCAAGCTTAACACTTACTAGGAGTTGTAAAATAGCTATATTCTGGCAGTTTGCCAAAGTATTTTAAAGCATTACCATTCTTAACAAGAGAAGTTACAACAGGCTCAGCTTCAAATCTCAGCATAACCAAGGTTTCTTATTATGGTTGAGAAATGAAAATAATGAAGGACAGAGAAAATAAGCAGTTTCTTAACACACATCAAGGTGTCAGGGCCAAATGAATACGATAACACAAACACAATTTACAAAATTCCGGTTTAAAACTTTACTCATGTATGTGGGATTGCACCATTAACTAAGAAGGGTCCTTTGGCAGTTTTTTGTAATTATTATTATTATTATCATCATTAATTTTAATTGTGATGGAGCTAAAGTTCCAGTGGCAATCCCATAGTTATTTAATTGCCCCTTTTTTTTAAAAAAATTTTCTTTTACAACTGGAATGTTAAATTCCTTCCCCATTTACTTTTCCAATTTACAAATTTTAATTTTAAATTAATTAAGCGTTTTTGGTAAATTATCACTTCACATGGTAATTTTTTCCAATCCCTAACACCCCTACCAACAAAAGAAAAGTTTCTTACTCCCTTATGCATGAAATTGAGCGCCAGCTTGTGGTCATGGTCACCTTTCCCCTTCCAAGCACTATTCCTAATTCTTTGACCAATATCCCCCCATGCCACATCACAAACATAAGCCCTGTACATTCCCAGCACTCTCTTTACCCTCCTCCTTTCCTCCAATGACTTCCAATCTAGCTCCTTTATCAATCACTTACTGATTGGGTCCTGCAATAATTTGCACAAACAAATCTAGCTGCTCTTCTTTGCACACCCTCTAACTCCTGTATATGATAGCCAAAATGTGGTTCCCAAACTACTTAAGTAACAATAATCTGTTAAGTGATTATCTAAGCAGCATGGGTCGAATAGTACAGATTTACACAGATGGGTCCAAGACTGGCAACATGGTTGAGAGTGCCTTTTTTGACAGCACTAATGGAGTGGGAAGGCTGTTTAAGCTACGTGTGGAAACATCCCCCTTTACAGTAGAACTGTTTACGATAGTTGAAGAATTGGAATACGTGCTAGAGATGTACATTCTGAATACTGTAATTCTTAAAGATTGCAAATCGGCACTTCAAAAGCTGAGCGATGGAATCGAAGATAGAGGGAGGACTCCCTGAAGTATCTAGGAGTAACAGTACAAAGCAACATGAAATGGGACTTGCACATAACTTCAGTCGTAGGTAAAGCTAATTCTAAACTACGTTTTATAGGTCGTATTTTGAGAAGTTGTAATGCTCATACAAAGGAAATAGCGGACAAAACACTAGTTCATCTGCATTTGGAATACTGTTGTGCAATTTGGGATCCGTATCGCAAGAGATTGATTGATACGTTAGAGAAAGTACAGAGGAGAGCCGCTCGATTCATGACCGCTAGTTACAGGCCTTATGTAAGTGTCACAGAGCTGATAAGTGGGTTGGGCTGAGATTGTTTGGCGGATAGACGACGTCGCTTTCGTTTGATTTTGTTGGAGAATATGCGAAAATCTTTAATTTACGAGTGCAACGAAATACTTCTTCCCTATTTAGGTCGCAATGACAGGAGGGATAAGATTCGAGAAATAAGATGCCGTACTGATAAATTTATGTATTCTTTCTTTCCTCGTTCTGTTTGGGATTGGAATGCACTGAATTAGGATTGGTGCTTAGCACCCTCTGCCACCCACAGTAATTGTGAATTGCAGAGTATAGAAGTAGATAGTAGAAGTATGATCCCACTTCTATATAACATTCTGGAGTTGTTGACCAAGATAAATAAACAAGAAATGAAGACCTCCTTTATCTGGGTTAAGGCACATGTCAGGCTTCCTGACAAAGAAAGAGTGGATCTCTTGCAAAAT
Organism: Vandiemenella viatica; assembly: GCA_031002005.1. Taxonomy (NCBI): domain Eukaryota; kingdom Metazoa; phylum Arthropoda; class Insecta; order Orthoptera; family Morabidae; genus Vandiemenella; species Vandiemenella viatica. Next base: position 116,588,832 of record JARYHS010008075.1, on the reverse strand, counting down.
TAGCTGCATAAATAAAAAACCTAGCGGAACTTCTGATAGGAAGCGACTTAGTCTCATTATTTCGCCACAAAACAACTGAGGCCTGGAATGGAATTTGGCAATCCAGTGAACAACACAAGGGAAGAGACTACAGGCGGATACAACCAAAAATACCAACAACACATTGGTTTCGGGAAAAATATGCCACAAAAGAAAAGCTGTGACTATAATATCGAGATTAAAGTTCAATCATGGCAGATTCGGAAGCCACTTGTACAAAATAAATTTAGCAACCTCCCCACTTTGTCGGTGCAACGGGGAGTACGAGGCCGATACAAACCACCTAATCTTCGGAGGCAAGAATTAGAAAGAAGAAACAGACACTTTTTGGAAAGACCTAAAACATTGGGACATTAGTTATCCAGTTAAGGTACGCCACCTCCTTGCTCTATAAAACATCTCAATATACCAGAGGATGGCGCACCCCATAACAAGAAACCATATAGAAATATAACTGGGTAGGACCCACTCTACTCCTCAATATTCACCAGATGATTATTGTTTTATTGTTAAAAATTTTAATGGAAACGCTTCATAACACATTTTACTTTTACATGTATAAAAACCATTGGATTATCAAGATTTTACTCTGAAATCTGTGATTTGATGCTTTTGTAATGTTTTAACTTTTAAAGTGCCCTTTAACTCCTCTTATAATTTTATGTCCTTAACTAGCTGGTACCCACGACTCCGTTCGTGTTTGTAAAGAATTTGGATTGATAGCTACAAACATCTAGAAACCATAGGGCATGATGGGAGACTCGATGCTATTACCACACACAAACGCCAGTCATCTGCGCTATGTAGTTCAGGAAGAAAAGTAAAATTTACGGACACACGTCTTTGGACGAAATACGAACATATCCTTGATCGACCACTTTCAACCACCATATCTCCCACGCTCCCAAAGTTACTGAAATTCAGCCAACATTGTGATCAAAGATGACTCTGTGTTACTACCACACACAGAGACCAATGTCTGTGCTTCATAATTTTGGCTGAAGAGTGATACACAGAGACACATACGTTTTTGGTAGAAATTTGAAAGTGCCGCAGGTCGACTGATAGTCACAGTGATAGTACGGAGTATACATACTGTGCTGGCATTGTTAGTACACCCAGGTTTTTAAATAGATTTCTGCACGACGTCTGTGGGCTTGCTCCACAAATAGTTCTTATAGCACATTTTTACAATTAAAAAACCCTCTGTGTTGTGACGAGTTTCCCCAGAATGAGATGCCATACGTGAGCAGGGAATGAAAATATGCAAAATATACTAACTTTATGGTTTCTATATTAGCTATTCTAGATATTACCCTCAGTGAAAATGTTGCAGAATTCAATTTTTTAAGAAGTTGTTGAATATGTTGTTTCCATTTCAATTTGTTATCTATATATACACCCAGGAATTTTGTGAAACTGCTTTCACTGATTGCTTTTCCTTCTGATATCACATTATAGCTGTCCTTTGTTTTATTTTTTGTAACAAACTGAAGTAACTGTGTCTTTTCTACATTAAGCATTAGTTTGTTGGCATTAAACCACCTGTTAAATTTCTTTATAGCATCATTTGCTGTGTTTTTGAGGTTTTGTGCTGATGGGTCTTTCAACGATATGCTAGTATCATCTGCAAAGAGCACCACATATTCATTATCACCTAGTATATGTGGGAGATCATTTATATAGATTAAGAACAGCAGAGGGCCAAGAATTGAACCCTGAGCCACACCACATTTAACTATACCCCATTCTGAGTTTATAACATCTCCTGTATTAGCATCTTTCAGTGATACACATTGCTTTCTATTTTCCAGGTATGATTTAAACCAAAGTCCTGGCTTACCACTAACTCCATAGTGGTCTAATTTACCTAGTAGAATATCATGATCAACACAGTCAAAAGCCTTAGCAAGATCACAGATTATACCTAGGGAATTTAATTTTTTATGCATTGATTCCAGTATGTTGTTTACAAAAGCAAAAATTGCTGAATCTGTTGAAACGCCTTGTCAAAAACCAAACTGTACTTTACTGAGTAGGTCATTCTTTTGTAGATGTGCAGACACCCTTCTGTACATTGCTTTTTCAAAGAGTTTTGAAAATGCTGGTAGAAGTGATATTGGTCAGTAATTCTCAATCTTTGTAGTGTCACCCTTTTTATAAAGCGGTTTGATTATTGACTTCTTGAGTGAGTCAGGGAAGATACCTTCTTCGAAAGAACTATTGCAAATATGACTAATAACTCTACTAATGCTGGTGTTACATTGTTTCACTACATGGGTTGACACCTCATCATAACCAAATGACTTTCTATTTTTGAGGAATTTAATAATTTTTTTCAATTTCATTTTGACTGGTGGGAAATAGAGACATAGGTGCTGTTTGTGGTGACAAGGATTTAAGTATTGCTATAGCATCCATAGTCCCAATATATTTTCCTTTTATTTTTTCGGCAACTGTTAAGAAGTAGTTATTGAAAGTACTTCCTACATAAGAGGGGACATTTAAAAGTTTATCATTAATGCTTATAGATATAGGTTTATGTTCAAGGGATGATACAGTTGTTTCTCTTTTAATAATGTTCCAAACACTTTTTATCTTATTATCTGACCTACTAATCTCATCGTTTATGGCCAAACGTTTAGTTTCTTTTATTACTTTGGTTAAAACTCTACAGTAAGTTTTGTAATGTTGTCTGAGAAGCATATTATCAGTATTCCTAACTTTTACATACAATTCCCTTTTATGTCTGCAAGGTGTTTTAATACCAACTGTAACCCAATTTTTGTTTACTCGTTTTTGACCAATTGGAGCTAGTTTTGTAGGGAGACACCTTTCGTAAATTTCCAAAAACCTTTGGTGAAAGTAATTGAATTTATTGTTTACCCCTTTTAATTTATAAACAGTACTCCAGTCCTCACTGAGAAGTTCATCATTTAATGTTTTTATTGAATTGTTCTTTAATGGCCTAACTCTGACAAATCCTTTCTTTTTGTTATTTTCATTTCCCACAATATCTAAAGTAATTATTTGAGCATTATGGTCTGACAAACCATTTTCCATTTGAACTGTTCCATATATTTCTAATTTATTGTGCTCTACAAAAATGTTATCAATTATGGTACTACTATCTTTTTGTGTTCTAGTTGGGAAATCTACAGTTTGATAGAGATTGAATGATCTAAGCATTCCTAGAAGATAATCTGTCTGGTTACATTCTACGGCAAAATTTATGTTGAAGTCTTCACAGAGGATAATTTCCCTTTATTTCGTGATAAATTTATTAGTTTATTACAAAATTTACTGAAGTCTCCTATGGGAGCCCTATAAACTTCAGCACTACAAGATATTTGTTTTATAATTCTAACTGTATTGCACAACATTCAAAATCTTGTTCTATACAGTATTTACTTACATCTAATGATTTTGTCTCAGTATTTTTTCTAACATATATTGCTGCACCACCCATTCTCATCTGAGACCTGCAATAACATGAAGCTAATCTATATCCAATAAAAGGGAGGAGACCACTAAGTATAATGTATTTTGACTATATGGCCAACAGGCTGTGTCAGTAAAAAAAAAAAAACTACACCACAATATTCAACCACCCGAACAAAGTTTTGTAACCCAATTCCCTAACTTCTCTGGTACATCCTCTCATTACCCAGTAAATGAACAACTTTGTAACCTTTTTACCACCTGACCAATGTGCTCTACCCAGTTGTTTGTTATCAAATGTTATTCCAACATAATTACACTTCAAGCCTTCAACAAGCAATGCTGATCCCACCACATACTCATAATCAACCTTCAGTTTTTTTATCCTATTAAGCTGACTCTTCTTGGCATTTATATTCATTCCATGCTGATCTACCCTTTTAGATATTCTATCCAGGTCACCCTTTAGCTGTTCAGTCTTCACCTGTTTTGATCCTATTGTATACTATTATATCATCTTCAAAAAAACTAAATTCTAACCGTAACCCATCAACACAGTCATTCATTAGAATTATGAACAGCAACGGTTCCAAAACATTATCCTGTAACACACACATATTTACTTCCACCTCTTTTGATAATGTATTTCCTACTCTAACACTTTGCTTTCTGGCTTTAAAGAAATCCTCAACCTAGCAAGTAACTTTTTCATCCAATGCAACAGATTTCAGTTTATAGTTGCATTTAAATGTCTCCATCATTGCTTATCACTGATGCCAAGCTAACTGGCCTGTAATTTTCAACCTTGTGGTATTTCCAGTTGTACCGAATTCCATTATTATTTCAATAGCTGCATCTGTTTCTTTACCATTTTGTGTTTTTCCCCCATAGTGTATCTACAATCAGTATCCCTTTCATTACTATTTTTATGCCCTCACCAGCAGCCCCTAACCAGTCTTAACCCCTTCATAACTGGAAGTGAGCTCCCTTACAGCTTTAGCTAAGAACGCAGAAAGTACTCCCTTCTATTTAGGTGTAGGCCATGCCTAGTAAAACCCTACCTACCACTGGTGTTCACAGGCACAACCCTTAAAACAGAACTAATGCCTCTTCCAAGTAGCATCTCCGTTTCCACGTTTACCCACCTCACAGTGATCATGCTGCGGCTCCTTGAGATATTTTCTTGAACAATGGTAAGGCTACCCATTTTCTGCCTCAAAACTATTACTTATATAAACTTAATAACAGAGATTATACAAATCACAAACACATTACAACACTCATTACCATCACCTAAAGTAGGTAGTCAACAGGGTACTGAGACCAATGGTGCATGGGAACTTTTAAAATTGATTTTGAACTACTATTACAGTGTCCAATAATTAAGTTACTGGAATGATTTTATTTTTACATGTTGTTGTTGTAGCTTTATGGTGTCTCGAAACTGAGATCATTAGCATCCTAACAATAACCAACTAACAATGTGACTTAAAAAATACTAAATTACTGTCTGCGTGATCGACTGTAAAGGGGTCAGCCATACAGACAGCAAAATTAAATAAATCACAAAAAAAGGCATGGCTGTAAAGGAGCTACCAGGAGCCAAAACTACAATATCTGGTTGGCTGTAAAGGTGCCAACCAGGTTCAAAAAGAAATTATAAACACTTAACGTTCACTGGCCAACAATATATATATATATATATATATATATACACACACTGTACATGGATGAGTGGCTGTAAAGGGGCCACCCAACCATCTTAAAACTAGGCTGATCGTCCTAAAATTTTAGGCATTAGAGTGGCCAAAACGCAAAAATTTAAAGCACTGACCACGTTGCTGGTGTCATTATTTATAAAAAAGCAACAGATCATTGACCTGCCCTTAAGTCTAAAAACAATACACAGCTTACGGCCAATCAGAGCGGACACACCAGCGTCTCGACTGCCAGCACATCCGGGCGGAAAGGCGCAAATGGCGCCAGTCGGTAGCGGCACATCCGGGCGGGAAGGCGCAAATGGCACCAGCAGGCCGCATATTGAGCCAGCGCTCTCAACCAGAGCGAGTGGGCCTTCCACTTGAAGGTATAATGGAGGTTATGGGTGGCCAAGCCAGTCGAGGCACTGACAGTCAGCTTGGGAGAGCGTCAAGATACCTGACGAAGACAGCAGAGCCAGCTGTCCAAACATCGTGTTTTTACAACACAGTTAAAATGTGGCACACCATCAAAGGTACGCCACAAGCATCACGTTCCGGAGGGTCCTCCAAGCGGAGGGGGAAACCATGTGTCAGAAGACAGTGCCCTGTCTGGAGGTGGGAGAGGAGAACCTCATTCGGCCACTGGAAAGAGCTTCTCCACGACTGAACAGTCAGTTTGACTAGCTGGAGCTTATTATGCTCTACCTCCAGCAACTGCATCTGCCAAACATCAAAAACAAATCTTTTCACCACTGAGGCAAGTTCTGAATTCTGACTTTGTTGCAGGTTAGCTTGGCATCTTCATCAGCTGCCTCGTTCCCCCCGATTCCCACATGGCCTGGAACCCAGCAGAATATAACCTCCTTTCCTAAAGATAGGAGGGATCGTATGGCGTCCTTTATATACTGGACAAGATGATCCACTGGATACATACTTCCTAAAGCCTGAATGCAGCTGAGAGAATCACAGCATATGATGTATTATAAAAACACGACTTACTTACATATGCTCGAGTGACTTTAACAAAGGGTAACACTCTGCAGTGTATACGCTGCACATAATATTCAGCTTGTACACTGAAGAGCCAAAGAAAGTGGTACACCTGCCTAATATCATGTAGGGCCCCAGCGAGCACGCAGAAGTGCCACAACACTACGTGGCATGGACTCGACTAATGTCTGAAGTAGTGCTGGAGGGAATCGACACCATGCATCCTACAGGGCTGTCCATAAATCCATAAGAGTACGGGGGTGTGTGTGGGGGGGGGGGGGGTGGAGATCTCTTATGAATGGCATGTTGCAAGGCATCCCAGATTTGCTCAATTAATGTTCATGTCTGGGGAGTTTCGTGGCCAGTGGATGTGTTTTAAACTCAGAAGAGTGTTCCTGGAGCCACTCTGTAGCAATTCTGGACATATGGGGGTGTCACATTGACCTGCTGGAATTGCCCAAGTCCGTCAGAATGCACAATGGACATGCAGGTGATCAGCAAGGATGCGTACTTGTCACCTGTCAGAGTTGTATCTAGACCTATCAGGGGTCCCATGTCACTCCAACTGCACACGTCCGACACCATTACAGAGCCTCCAGCAGCTTGAACAGTCCCCTGCTGACATGCAGGATCCATGAATTCATGAGTTTGCCTTCATACCCATACACGTCCATCCACTCGATACAACTGGAAATGAGACTTGTCAGACCAAGCAACATGTTTCCAATGTCGATGCTGACGGGCTCAGGCAAGGCCTAAAGCTTTGTGTCATTCACTCAGCAAGAGTACATGAGTGAGCCTTTGGCTCCGAAAGCCCATATCGATGATGTTTCATTGAATGGTTCGCACGCTGACACTTGTTGATGGTATAGCACTGAAATATGCAGCTCCGAAGCAATTTGTGGAAGGTGTGCACTTGTGTTACGTTGAACGATTCTCTTCAGTCGTCATTGGTCCCGTTCTTGCACGATCTTTTTCCAGTTGCTGCGATGTAGGAGATTTGATATTTACCGGATTCCCGATATTCATGGTGCACTCGTGAAATGGTCATACGGGAAAATCCCCAACTCATCGCTACCTCGGAGATGCTCATGCACCAACTAGAACAACATGTTCAAACTCGCTTAAATCATGATAACCTGCCACTGTAGTAGCAGTAACTGATCTAACTCCTGCGCCAGACACTGTTGTCTTATATAGGCGTTGCCAACCGCAGCACCATACTCTTAGTGTTTACAGATGCATGCGTATACCAGTTTCTTTGGCTCTTCAGTGTATGTGTAAGTTGCTTGAGGGAACCTACACCGTTAGCCTGCTTAGACCCATCCGTATATACCAGGGTGAAATCGTGATGCTGCTTTAAAACATTGCTAAAAATTCTGATGTCAGTGGTAAACAGCCTGTTGTACCGTGACAGTTCTAAAATGTTCTTGGCCTTTTTAAAAGGCAGGGAGGCGATTTACTCCAAACCTGGTGATAAAAAACAGGGCAGCTCAAACCTATATTCCTCTAAAACAGCCCTTGTACAGTAGCTGAATGGTTTGGTTGCACTATGGCAGTTAGTGGAAAGCCATTGAAAGTTAGGATGAATAACCAAGTTATACACGGAACTGCCAGGAGTTGCGGCAATATGTAGATAGTGTCACACCATGAGGAGATGCTGGCGGGTGGAAAGCGGCAGCTTGCCAGGCTCAGCACAAATGCTGGATATCGGCCTGGTGTGGTATGCACTTGTGGCCCGCCGGATCCCTGCATCGTGGACACTATCCAGTATACGGAGATAACTGTCCTGTTTCAAACTGTATACAATGCAACCATACTACAACTGTGACCTCACCAAGGCTCTATAAAATTGCAGCAGGCAGTGCCCCATGAACTGCCACACACATATTTTAAAACATTCAGAGATTTTAGGGCTCTGGTTTTTACGTCTTTCAGATGTTGGAGCCAACTTAATCTACTGTCAAAAATTAAGCCCAGAAACCAAATACTTTCATGAAAACTTAAAACAGTGTTCCTCAAGGTAAGATAAGGCACTTGTAAAAAGACTTTTGCTACAAGTTAAAAGTGCACACTGGGTTTTCTCGGTTGAGAAATGAAAGCCTGACCATTCATCCAGCCTGTTTAGCGCAAGTTGCAGTTGTCACTCCGCGACTCTAAAGTTACATGAAGTACAAAAAATTAAAAAGTTGTCAACGTATAAGGAGCACCGAATGGGCCTCCTTATAACAGTTGAAATGCTATTAATGGCAATAGAGAAAAGGGTCACGCTTAATACAGAGCCTTGAGGAACACCGTTTACTTGAATTAAAAGGTCTTATGCTTCACTACCGGAAGCAATGTTGTGATAAAAATGATTTTAAAAAATGGGGCAGATTTCCTCTGAAACCCCATTCATATTATTGTTGTAAAATAAGAAGTCACAGGTAGTATTGTATGCCTTTTTGATGTCAAAAAATACACCCACAAGGTGTTGGCTGCAGAGGAAAGTGTCCTGTAATGCTGCTTCCAGTAGGATAAGGTTATCCATGGTGGAATGGAACTTCCTGAACCCACACTGAAAGCGGCTCAGATTACGGGACTCCAGACACCAGACGAGGCGGCGGTTGAATCCACTCTAGTGTCTTCCCAATGAAGCTCATTAAGGTGATGCTACGATAACTATCTGGCAACATCTTGTTCTTTACAGGTTTTAAAATAGGGACAATTGTTGCTTCTTTCCACGAGTCAATAAAGTATCCTCCGGTCCAAATATAATTAAAAATACCCAGGAGGTGCTCTTTAGCATCTTTGCTAAGATGTCTCAGTATCTGGTACTGTAGCAGCGGCACAGTGCCTTTGGCACTGTTTAGTGCTGACTACAGCTCCCAAGATGAAAATAGGTTATTGTATGAATGTAAATCTGACGAGTCGTAGCTAAATGATTGCATTTCAACAGAAATTCTTCGCTGCTGGACCTGATGGTTCAATGTAGCAGACGAAGTGATGGCGGCAAAGTACTCTGCCATCAGCTGTGCTATGCTTCCCTCGTCGGTGATAACACGCCCCTGATCAAAAAATCCAGATATTGGTGGTCGGAAGTAACTCCTAGATATAAGGCGGATAAGACTCCCACACCTTTGATAATGTTGTGTAATAGTAAATAGTGCTCACAAAGGTCTGCCACGAATTTCTTTTGCTCTTCTAAATAACACAACGCAACTTAGCTCTAGCAACTCTTAACACTGTGAGGTTGCGTGTAAGCTAAACAGACGCAAGGCCCGTCTACGACCCTGTACAGCAGAATAACATTCGCTGTTCCACCCAGGGACAGGTGTTCTGCACAGTGCTCCGGAGCTGCTAGGGATGAAATATCAGCTGCCCAGTGAATGACCTCTGTAAGATGTTTAACCTTCTCTTCAGTATTCTGGTGCTGTTCGAGAATGACTGAATGGGTTTAGAGCTGTCAGTCAGCTCTTCTGATTTTCCATTTTCGTAGTGAAGTTCTTCCCCCAAGTTCGAACTCTATGTGCAACCATATTGGGAAGTGGTTGCTTCCACTTCCCAACACTTGGATTCCGCCATTGAAGGAGAGCAAAGAGAAAGATCAACAGCAGAGGACGTAACGGTAGCAGTAGTGATGTGCATCATTTGGCTATTATTAAGGATGCATACATTTTCTCACTCCAATAATCTACAAATTTCCCGACCTCTGGGGGCAATCGACCCCCAAAACGCATTGTGCATCTTAAAGTCTCCCAATAGGAGAAAAGGCCGAGAAATAAACTAGTGACCCAGGTGGTAGATATAAGGAGCATACTGTCAATTGTACCGGTTCATGAATTCTGGCAACTACTGCTTATAGGATAGTAGTGAGAGCAACAGGTTCTGAGTGGACAGTGTTCTGTACAAACACAGCCACTCCTCCCTTCTCTAGATTACCCTTGGTATCATTTTTTCAGTAAATGTCATATCCCTTTAGCACAGATTGGTGCGTTGGTCTGAAATGTGTCTCTTGCAGACAGAGACACAAAGGATCAGATCATACTATAAGAGTTTCAATTCCTCAATGCGAGCTGTAAAGCCGTTAATGCTCCACTGGAGTATAGGAGCCATCCTACCTGTTTAGTTTCATCCACCCCGGTTCGGGTTGGTCTTTGGTCACTGTCTGCTGAGGTACGGGACCAGCCTCGGCCACCAGCATTTCAGTTCAGATAGACATTACCGACTCAGTAAACAACTGCCTGTTCTTTTTCTTCCTTGGCCTCTTTCCCATCTTTTGCCTACTACTAGGTAGTCTGGGAGGGAACTAAGAGGGGGATTTCACAAACTGAGCCTGGTTCGTCTGCCTAAAAAGTTACAGTGAAGTCTTCACGGGTGTATCTCCGAATTGTGTTGTGACATCATCATATTTCAACGGCTGCATCTGCTGTCTTCCTCACATGTGAAATTTCATGTTTTTACAATGAAATCTGGCGATACACCAGTGAGGACTTCATTGCAATCATACACCGAGAAAGTCTCCTTTCTTACAGAAAAAATTAATTACACTATAAATAAGTTGTTATGTCACTTAAAGTAAAACTGAAATACTTGAAAGTTTACGTCTTGGTGAGTATAGTTTCTTTTAATAACAATTAATCAACTATAAGATCAATCAGGAGACATAATAATGAATCCCACAAAAACGGGGCAAGTCTCAAGCTTGTGCTGTGACAAAAAGTTAGATCTTGTTCTGAGCCAAATCTACACTTTACAGAGTATATTCACCTCAATTTGTGAAATAGAATGTTTTCTCTCGGTGTTATAGATAGTTTATTTAGAATTTTTAAAAAAACTCTGGTGACTTGGCCATTAGGCATACCATGTTTTCAAACTAATGTGATTTACTGTAAGGCACATAGTATGATTATTTTCCATTTTTGATTATTTACTTAAAAATTGGTTTAGATTTTTTTTTAAATGTATAAAATTTCGAAATATGCTTAAGACAGGCTAAAAATTGTTAATGTTATTTTGTCAATTAAAATATTGTTAAGTGCTAATTTTTATCATTTGACATTAAAATTGATTTATTAGTTTAATATTTTATTTGTTAACACTTGAAATAACTATGTTTTAAAAATATGCATTAAAAATCATTCGGGATTGAAAACATTGTGGGATTGCAATCCTTAATCTGGCCACTCAGGGATTCTGGATGCGAAACAGAGAACATGACAATAACAATAATAATAAGACAAAACTGTGCATTTGAAGTAGATAAGGGAGTAACTGGAATGAGAAATACAAGGGAACACAGAATTGTAAATATAATTAAGGCATTACATACAACGAAGGAAGTACAAAAAGGCAGAAATTGGTGGTATATCACCACGATAAACAACTTTATACAGTTTTGAGTGATTACAGTATAAAGTGGCTTATATAGCGGAAGCAGTACAGGGGTACTACATATTACTTAAGTGAAATTAATCAAACAGAAGGTTGTTCTGTGGATAGAACAGTATGGAATGAGGAATTGATATGGTGGTGTTAAATTTTACAAAGGTTTTTCATAGGTTAAATAATGAGATGATTATGCTAAATAATAATACAAAAACTGCAGTGCATTAAATGGTAACATGCTGTGCCATCTCAATATTTCCCTTACAATCTAAATCTCCAATTATCTGCTTAGAATATTCTCATCTGTGCCTTCCTATTTAGTTCTTACCTTAGACTGTTCCCTCCAGTAACAAATTAACCAATCCTGCATGTCTTATAATATGCCTTTGTGTAAGAATTTTCTTACCCATCACACTCCTTACGGTAGTAAAGAAAAATAAAGATCATGAATATGTCATATCATTATATCTCACAGTTTCTAGCCACTGATCAGGTCTGCTTTGCTCTTCAGTTTCCCCCTTTACCACCAATGCATAATTTGGATGAAATTTGAAGTTGGATTTTTTGTAAATCACCATCAGCTAGTGCAAATCTTTTGAGGAAGTATTGTGAACAACTATTGGAATATATATATATATATATATATATATATATATAGACGTGTGTTTTTCTATATTTCACTTTTCAGCCACCACTACCTAGCACTCATCACTGGTCTTTGTGTGTGGAAGTAGCATGGTTTCCTGTTGTGCACAACATTGGCAGAATGTCGATAGCTGTGGGGATGTGGAAGATCTGATGATTAAAAGTGGTCAATGCAGGACATTTTCGTATTTCGACCAAAGACATGTGTCTCCGTATATGTCACTCTGCTGCCACAACTACACAGCATAGACCATTGGTGTTTGTGTGTGGTACTGGTACCGTGTACAATGGTGGTGAGATGTCAGTAGCTATGGGGATGTGGGAGAAATGGTGGCTGAAAGTGGTCGACCTGGGCACTTTCATATTTCTACCAAAAACGTATGTGTCATGGTGTATCACTTTTCAGCCAAAACTATCTAGTGCAGATCGCTGGTGTTTGTGTGTTGTCACGAATACGTGCTTGCATGGGGTTCAAACATTACTCATTAACTTGATCGTGTTGCCTGTATAACTGATACTGATACCTTTTCTCGAAGATGCTGTAGTTCTTTAAACCGGTCGCCAAGCTGTTAGTTTACCCTGTAATAGCTAACAGGTCATACATAAATGAAAGAAAGTCACTTGTAGTTACGAATTTGAAATATATTCTGAAAGTTTGCTGAAGTTAACACTGGTTTCAGATTACACTTGTTGAAAACATATAGGCAAATCGAACTTTGAAATCACTTAAGAAGATGCAGTTTATCCTTCAAGGATGAAGCATTCACTCTTGCAAACATATTTTCTATTTGCAACCCCAAAATTAGAGTGAGCTTCAAGGTAGTATTCAAACACTGCTTCTGTTGACTTCTTAAACTATTGTAAAAAGTTCTCTTAAAGTGAATGAGTAATTCACGAACTTGTTCTGAGGTGAGATAGTTGAACTTTCAGTAGTTACATTTTGAAATTTACCTTCGCGGAGCAACGCGTACTGCAACTTCACAACTACGTGCTTAAAAACTGGAAACTATCCAAGACTGCCAGCGCCGTAAAACTGTTTGTAAACTATCCTTCTGACTCCTTGCACTGGTCGGCTTTATATAGGCTAGGCTTATCTATTGCTGAATCGCAATGGAACACTGGTGTATTCCCGCGGGGAAACACTATTCTTTAGTGAATTAGAAAAAGCCCCCACTCCTGTGAAACACTAATTTTACTTGGATTTTCCCAAAATTGTACTATGTTATTGTTTAATTTATTCTGAATCTTTTTGGTCATGACAACTTTTCTCATAATTATTCTCGTTTAAGAGCTATTAATTTCTGAAAGTCACACATGGGTATGCTATCATATGTCAACCCTTAAACTTCGTTTTTCTTACTTTAAATTTCAAGTTACCTCTGAACTGTTATATTTTTGTTACTAACTGAATTTTTCTCTTTCGTTTAAGCATACTTTTATCTTTCTAGCTCTTTTTTCTAAAAATATCGAATTATTTTGATTTGGAATATCTCCTTACATAAATTTTAAAAGCACACAAAAACCACCTTAAAGTGATTGTTATTCTCTGCTTTCTTAGTGGAAATGAATGCAACAAAATTCATCATGACTGAAAAACAACCTTATTTAAATCTTATGTCTTTCACAAAAATGTTTTAGAATTGATTTAAAAAGTGCTTTCATGTTAAGAAAATGGTTATAAAAGTTCTTTGCAATATAATTATATCAGATTTGCCACCTTCTAAATTGTTTTAGCAAAATAATGGACATATAACCAGGTTATGTTCTGAGATTAAAAGTGCTTTACCATAGAACATGATTATAAAAGTTATTCGCCATGCATTATATGTAACTCGCCTCTTGCTGAACGGTTTAGGTGAGATAATAGACATATAACAGTGTGGTAGTAGCACAGAGTCACCCGTTGATCACAACATAGGCCGAATTTCGGTATCTGTGGGAGTGTGGGAGATATGGTGGTTGAAATTGGTCGACAAATTCTTTACAAACACGAACGAAGTCTTGGGAACCTGCTAGTAAACCAATAAAATATCTAGTAGGTTATAAGGGTAAACTTCTAAACACTAGCTATCACCCGTACATTCAACAGTTTCATGCTGGTCCAGGCTATATTACAACCTACAGTAGAACTCCGACCATCCGAATCGCTGAATATCCGAATTGCTTTTTTAAGAAGTGCATGGAACAAGTTGAAAGGCATAGCAACTGAAGAAGAGCAGGAAAAGGAGAAAAAGGAAAAAGAAGCTCAAGAAAAAGAAAGGGAAGAGACAGGAGAACATGGGGATGGCGTGTCACTTGAGGAATTCAGAAACATTCGTTTGAAATTCCTGGATCTTCAGAAGTTGATGCTGAAGATTTAGGAGAGTGTGGTGTGTGATTCGTCAGACCCTGGGTATGAAATTCTGAATGATGATGAACTTATTGAAAGTGTGAGAGAAGACAGTGTCAAGGAAGAAGATGACGTTAATGTCGAAATTGGCCATCAATTAGTCGAGCATTTGCCGGCCTTGAAACTGCGTTGAAGTGGATGGAGCATCAGCTCAAGTGTGACCACATGCAACTTCGCACTTTCAAGCAGATGTAAGACTTAGTTGCCCGAAAGCGGATGAATACAGCTGAACAGCTTACTTTGACCAAGATGTTCAGCAAGTAATGACTTTTATTTATAGTACGGTACATACACACTGTACTAATGTACAGCACTTTTAAGTGCGCTTAACATGTAAAAGTGTTGCCTTTTCATTTAATTAATCAAAAAGTCTTTTTCTTAAAAAAATAGGTTTTTTCTCTCTCATTTTCAACATACATATAGTAATTAATTAAAATAGACCCTTTTTCAGAAAAAAATCCAACTATCCGAATTTTTAATTACACGTATGGGGTCCGGTCCCAATTGATTCAGATAATTGAAGTTCTACTGTACTTTCTGCTTAAAAATAATGGTCCAGGCTGAATTACAACAGAATTAGTGCTTCAAAATTATACCTCTTGCAATTGACTACAGCAGTATTATGACATCATTACTGAATGTTGTCACGGAATCGCAATAGATTGTTAGTAAACAAATGTGCTTTTTTTATTTATTTATTTTTTACTTATTGCTTTACGCCTCGTCGACGGCTAAGGTCATTAGAGGTGGGATGGGACTGGGGACAAGGAATGGGCAGGAAGCTGGCCGTGGGCTTTTTGAAGGAAGCATTCCGGCATTCACCTGGAGTGATATGGGGAAACCACAGAAAACCCAAATTTGGATGTCCAGATGGGAATTCGAACCTATGTCCTCCCGAATGCGAGGCAAGAACGTTAACAGTTCACCCACCATGCTCTGTACAAAAGTGCTGTAAAGTGGATAAATTAAATAGGAGAACAACAGCATACCAAAGTTGAAGGTTGATGCACTGTCGAAAAGGTTATTCTCCTATCCAAATGTCACATATACATATTCACTATCTCGCATTAACAAGGTATTAATCTTAAAACTCATTAAAAACACAGGAGGATGCCATACATAAAAAGATTCAGCACACTCCCTGCAAATAGTAATTCCTCCAACTTAAAGCAGGTAATTCTTTATGATTTAAAGATATACCATGAATACCAGTTAGATATTTATCAAATCTCTTACAATCCCTGTTCTTAACGCTTTACCACACTGAGCTTTTCAATAAAGATCACATACTTCAGCCTTCATCTTGTGAATCATAGTATAAGAAATCTGAAACTTTATCTGAGAAAAAACTGTTCCAAAAAAAATTATCATTTTTTTAAATTTTATATTGGTAGCTTCAAGCCTTGTTAACATTAATGTTATCAGACAAATAATAAGGGACATGGAAGGGGAAGGAATTCAGCAATGGCCTTTCAAAGGAACCACCCTCCATTTGCCTAGAGTAGCCTAATTTCGGGAAACCACAGAAATCCAAAATGTGGATGGCCGGACAGGGATTTAACCTGCATCCTCCCCAGGTCAAAGGATTATCGCTCACCTACTGAGCTTGGTATACTGCTGCTTGAAGATAAAGTTATCAATGAAAACTAAATTCTTCATGCCTTATGCTGCGAATCAACTGAACAATGTCACTCTGTGCCACCGATGTGGACATTTGGAAAAAACAGTACAATACAACACATTCATTATCATTGATCCCAATATAAGAGACTGGCTCTGTTGGATGTGGAAAGTTGTCAATTTATAGTTAAACAATTGCATAACACAATAGGGTCATTCCATGTCAAATCAACACAGAGTTTAAAACTGACATTTTCAGATTGTAATGAAATTTAGTGTACTGAATGATGATGTAAGTATTGTGAAAATTCTCTAATATTAATTTGATTTGTGTTCTGGTTTTGGAGTTACAGGGCTCTAAAGTTGCCAGATTTGACTAAAAAGTGGGTGATCGACATGTTTAAAAATTACATTTACCGTTTACCTAATTAAGGTAAGCTGTTGAACAAGATGTCGTTTTAAAGCTCTTTTTATGGTCTTTCATATGATATGCAACAATACAAGATTTTCTTTTTAAAAAAATTTAATTAAAATTAAAATGTTTAACCTTTAACTACACGGGTGGGGTCTCAGCAGACCCCACGCGAAATTTTTTGTTTATAATTTCCATTGTTGGCGCACTACAGACTCGTCATTGTAGGTATTCTCAGTGTGCCGCTGCCGCTTGCAGTAGGTGGACGTGCGCCGCGCTCTCGCAACAGCCTGTTTTTCATTGTTGGGGTACCTGTAGACCCCACGCGTGCTTTTACGTTGTATTTATTTGCAAAATGCTATTATAGAAATTTCCTCTTATTTCAGTATATTTTTTACAACAATGACTCGCTTTCTTCGTGATGAGGATATTGCACGACTGTTGGAAGAAGGCACCGACTCAGAATATGAAGACACAGAACTAAATGACCCAGACGAAGATGTTGATGACATCAGTGAACATGATTCGATACACAGTGAACATGTTTCTGGTTCAGAGATGGAGCTAAGTGAAGGCTCATCTACTAGTGATGAAGACGAAGAAAGCTCAGGGAACTATTTTTACGGTAAGAACAGATTCAAATGGAGTAAATCTGCCCCACATTCATCTCGTGTACGACAGCACAATATGGTACGAGAACGCACGGGACTGAGAGGACCTGCTGCTAGTAAACGTGAAATGTCACCTGTAGAGAGTTGGGAACTATTATTTACCGATGATGTGATTGAGACTATCGTGCACTGTACCAACAAAAAACTTGAGGACAAATATTCACCTCCATTATTACGGCCGTATTATGGCAACAACATTGACTGCTGTGAGTTACGAGCTTACCTTGGGTTACTTCTGTTTACGTCGATATTCAAGTCAAATCATGAAAATGTTAGATCGTTAGGGGCGACTGATTTTACTGGAAGAGACATTTTTCGAGGTGTAATGGGGATAAACAGATTTTTATTCATTCATTTCAATGTAACCTTTGATGACATCAGCACACGAGAAGAAAGAAAATCTACAGATAAACTGGCTTTGATACGAGGAATATTTGAAAAGTTTCTTAGCAATTGTAGTGCGAACTATTCTTGTTCAGAATATTTATGTGTTGATGAAATGTTGGTAAAATTTCGAGGAACGTGCTCATTTAGAATGTTTATCAAAAGTAAACCTGGAAAATATGGCCTGAAAATACAGTGTATTTGCGATGCGAAAACTCATTACTTATGTAATGCGTTTATATACTCAGGAAAACCGCTTACGCAAAGAAATATCCCTTTCGCAGTGCCAACACAGGATGTGCTAAAACTTGCAGAGCCATTTTATGGAACTAATAGGAATATCACTGGAGACAGTTGGTTTACGTCTGTTGAGTTAGTAGACGAATTACTGAAACGAGGGCTAACATACGTGGGCACTGTACGAAAAAACAAACGAGAAATTCCTCGTCAGTTTTTGCCTGATAAAACAAGACCCACTGAATCATCTTTATTTGGATTTGTTCGGGACAAGACCTTGGTATCATTCGTTCCAAAGAGGAATAAAAGTGTAGTTTTACTATCTTCCATGCATCACGAAGTGTCTGTAAATCAACAATCGAAGAAACCCGAAATTATAGACTTTTACAATGCGACTAAGGGAGGAGTTGATGCCTTGGATTTGAAATGCTCAAATTACTCTTGCTCACGTAGAACAAGAAGATGGCCAAACGCAATCTTTGCTGCAATGCTGAATATTTCTCTTGCTAATGGATATGTTCTTTGGGTTGGTTCTAATCCAAATAAAAAAGTCAGCAGAAGAGAATACATAAAGTCCACTGCAATGAGTCTTGTAAAGCCATACGTTTGCAGGAGATTAGAAAATAACCCAAAGTTGGCCAAGGATATACGGGAAATCATGTGCAAATTGGTTGGCAGAGAACAAATGTTTTCAACTCCTAATGAAGATGAGCCTGCCCCTAGTGCTTCTAAAAAGCGAAGGTGTTATATTTGCCCAAGGTCGAAAGATAAGAAGAGCTCTCTAACATGTAACGTTTGCAAACAATGTATTTGTAAGCCTCATTCAAAGACAATCAATTTTTGTTTGTCCTGTGAATCCAAAGGAAACGACTGATTTTGTAGGCACATAATGAAGTGTCATTTTTTTTGTATTGTTAGTTTTTTCTCTTTTATAATTTTAATTTGATTTTATGCTCCACTTCTGTACATAATAAAAAAGAAGTTTAATTAGAAGTCAATATTTGTTGATTTTTATGTCATTTTCCCTGACCTATACAAACAGAAAACCAAAATGGCATGTGAATGGCTTTAAGTTTCGGATAAGACTGATTAATATAAGCACAATAAACGACTGAAATAATAAATACGTTATCTTTTATTATGTAAATATAAAAATATGCAAGTTATTTCCAGTAATTACTTGTAAGCACACCTAAACACGGTTGGGGTACTTCTAGACCCCACACGTGACTGTACGTTACCAGAAACAACGCGTGTACTTGAAGGTTAAATTTAATTTTCTTAAAAAGCCAATTTTTTAAAATTTTGAAAAAAAAATCTCATAGTTTATTCATATTATTGTTAATAAATTCTGAAAGTTTCATTTTGGGATCATGATGGGTTAACATGATATAAGAACTTTCAATTTTGAGTGTTTGCAGAAAACATTCTTTATTAATGCAGTGCTTCTTTAATAAAGTTAGAAAAACTAGCACACATGATATAAAATTAAATATAATTCTTTCACACAGCTTTCTTTTTTTTTTTGGTAACAGTTTAACGTCCCTTTTTAACAACGTGGTCTTTAGAGACGGGAAAGGATGGGGGCAAGGAATGGGAAGGAATTCGGCCATGGCCTTTTGAAGGAAGCATCCTGGCATTTGCCTGGAGTGATTTGGGGAAACCATGGAAAACCCAAATCTGGATGCCCGGACGGGGATTCGAACCGCCGTCCTCCCGAATGCGAGGCTAGAACGCTATCCGTTACACCACCACGCTCGGTCACACAGCTTTCCTTGGTCCTATTTATGCAAATATGAGAATTTTAGCTGTATAATTTTCCTAACATATTCAAGTTCTGACTTGTAGATTCATGTTCTTACACGTTGATTGTTGTTCTGACATGTTGAAACAGGCACAATACTTCTACTTCACCTTTCTCAGATCAGTATTGTAGATTATAGTAACAACAGTGGTTGGTTGTGTTCACAATTGTATACTGCTGTTTAGTCTTCAGTCTTTATGCTTTATGTTCTTATTAATAATCTTGTTTATTTTGCAAAAAAATTCTTTAAAAGTTGAAAACAATAAGTAAAGATGGAAAAAGGGGGGTAGATACCCTATGCTGCACTGTTTTAACCCATTTAAAAAGTTGAAGAAGAGTTTCTGAATGGATGTGTAAATTATTTTCTGAAATGCCAAACATTGCTAAAGTATGCGATAGCTGCAGAAAACAGCTAGGAGTGCTTAAAAAAGAGCAAGAGGGCCAATAGCTATATCCACACCTGTTCAACTTTCGGTCGTCAAAGGCATGCGTCATGTTGAACGGGGGAGAGGCTCGGAAGGCATGCGTCAGGGGCATGCCCGAGATCCTCATTCCGTTCAACAAACCGGGAGGCACGGCGTATTGCAAGCGTTTCCAGCTGAAGTGGATTCTCGTGCGTCTCCGCTTGCAATATGTCGCTCTCCAACGACGAAACGCTTTCATTTTTCGAAGATTTACGTTCGTTTTCATTGTTATGGGACGTCAAAAATAAAGATTATATTCATTTAAGTGACACTACTTATAATAAATATTTAGTAGTTTTCCACATCATTTATAATTAATTCATGCTCATTTTAATTAACATTTTGCACTGGTTGATTTTTGTGAAGAGTTTTGACAATGTAGGATTGTGTGTTTTGCGAAATTATTGTACAAACATTCGGTGCAGGATGCGTAAAATTCAGAGTGCAGTATACAGTACTTTCTCGTAGGAAATATTTAATCTCGTTTAACGAATGGTGGGAAGGCTCAAGCTTCATCATGTACTTAGTATATCAATACGCAGATTTAAAGAGCATTAAATGTCGTATTATTCAGTAAACAACATTTGTTGTAATAAGCAGTCAGATGCATTTACGTGAATTTGTGAAAGTATCAACGAATGTTGTGAATAAACAAAAATCATTTTTACAGTTGCATAATGTCTTCTAGTTTCAAGTCTCAGATTATTCTTTGGAAGGGAATGCTTTCTATGTTAGTCAATGTCAGTCTGCTTATATGTTGTAATTAACTTCGCGAGATTTACGCTCGCGAAGTTATTTACATCATAACTACGGCAAAAACCGCAACTTTTTTATTATGTCAAATGCAGAGTTCGGCATAGCGCTGTAACATCAAGAGTTTTACACAATGGACAACTATTTAACTTAATAAACACCTTTTAATCTTAACTTACATATTGCTATGCTATTTTTCTCGGATCAAGAGCAATTCGTTCTAATATATTAGATAAAAGGTGGGTAGATAATGTGCAGGTTTCTTTCTTACAGAAACTAAATTTATTGAAAGTATGTTACTCAGCTACATTTTCCAGACACATCTCCAGTTGAAAATGTTTGTTATATTATTAGAATTGAAGATGAAACTTCCTTACAAGTAGTTATCTTGCCATGGTATGCTGCCTATCGGTGACATAAAATATTCTACGAATTCATCCCGCAATTCGGAAGCTTTCAGAGAGTCTTAGAGGAATTCTCCGAAGTGGGGCGAAGCCAGTGTCTTTTGCGGTAGTTCCGCGCCAAGTTCCGGGAATAGTAGTTCCTTTGCCAAAGATCCCACTGGACAGTAAAACCTTGTACAATCTGGCTTTATACGAAGGAAATTGTGCAGATATACGCAACATAATACTATGTCCACAATCGTACTTTTAACTTTGAACTTAATTGGCCTTAGGAAAATTCGGAACACGGAAGCAAGCAGGCCGAAGGCATTTTCAACGGTACGTCTTCGGCAGGTATTGCGTCTCTGAATTTGGTGTCTCGTTTGAATGGCGGGTTTCACCATTGTTAGAAGAGTATAAAAATTTTGATTCGATATTCGCGTTAAGTTTTTAAACAGCGCATTGTCATTGAACTGCAGTTCTTGGAGAATTTGCACATTTCGAGTTTTCAAATAATTCTTTACCCACACTTTCCTCCGCGATTTTTTCCCCCGGGATTTCGCTAATATAGGAATGGCAGCTGTAATGCCCGCCAGACAAATTGAATAATCAATCTCGCTGCGGCTACACCGGAACACTGAGGGCATGCCTCGAGAGGCGTAAATGTGGACACTAAAGGGCATGCCTTCTGGTGCGTGCCTCTAGCGCATACCTCAAGATGAACATATTGCAAGAGGAACGGGCAAGGGGAAAAGGCAAGTTGAAAGGGAAGAGGCACAAGTGTGGACATAGCTATTGGTCATCCTCTCAAGATGTCACTAATGATATAGAGTCAAAATGCGAAATTGACCCTCCTTTTGTTTCAGAGTAAGAGGTTGTTCAGTCTCTCAACATCTCTCTTCAGGAGTTAGGGGAATCTCCTGTGGATATTAAAAAAGTCAAAGTTAAAAAGTATTAAAAAAAAAAGGATTCAAAAAATTAATTCTGACATAAAACGTAAAATTTTTGATGACACAGAGTCTTCTGAAAGTGATAGTGAAGATCCTAGTGAAACAGTTTTAAGTAATCTGAAAGCTAAATTTAGAAGTTCAAACAACAGGAAAACAAAGCTCATGATTCTCACTTGTTTGCCTGAATCATGGAGTATTAGGAAAATAATGTATGAATTTAATGCTACTAACTATATGGTTCGTCATGCAAAGAAGCTTTTAAAGGTTAAGGGAATATTGTCCAGTCCAGATCAGAAACCAGGAAAAAGTCTTTCAGCAGAAACTGCACAAACAATTCAACAGTTCTATGAAAGTGATGATATTAGCAGAGTGATGCCTGGTAAGAAAGATTGTTTGTCAGTCAGGGACGACACTGGTGCAAAAATCCAAGTTTCAAAAAGACTCATCCTGTGTAATTTAAAGGAATATTTAAAGGAAAGTTTCCAAACATGCAAGTTAGCTTTTCAAAATTTGCAGAACTTCGACCTAAGAACTGTGTTTTAGCAGGCCAGAATGGTACACATACAGTCTGTGTGTGTACTATTCATCAGAATATTAAACTTATGATTGAAAATGCTAGGTTAGCTTCCCTAACTAATGGAAAAATTAAAACTTACCAGGACTGTCTGGAAATGGTAATTTGTAACCCACCATCGATTAACTGCCATTTGAGGGATTGTACATCTTGCCATGGAACTGCAGATTTGAAAAATTTACTTGAGGAAGCATTTGAGGAAAACATGGTGGAAGAGATAACTTTCCATCAATGGATATCTGTTGATAGGTGCACTTTAGAAATTATGCAAAAACCTGCAACCGATTTCATGGATTTATTTTGTGAGAAGTTGTCTGCATTAGTTCACCATGACTTTATTGCAAAACAGCAAAGATTCTTTATAAACCACACTAAAGAAAATTTAAAAGATTCAGAATTTGTGGTTCTACTTGATTTTGCAGAGAACTACTATTTTATTATACAGGATGAGGCCCAGGGCTATCACTGGACCAGTACACAAGCAACTATTCACCCATTTGTTGCATACTACAAGCTAGAAGGTAAAATTGAGCATCTAACTTATGTTGTCATTTCAGATTGTCTGGAACACACTACAGTTGCAGTCTATTGCTTCCAGAAAAAGCTTATAAACTTTTTACAGACAACATTTGCAGAAAAAATAAAGAAAATAATTTACTTCTCTGATGGTTCAGCTGCCCAGTATAAAAATAAGAAAAACTTTGCTAATTTATGTTTCCATAAAGATGATTTTGATATAGAGGCAGAATGGCATTTTTGGGCAACTGCTCACGGTAAAGGACCTTGCGATGGAGTAAGTGGTACAGTAAAAAGGTTAGTAGCTCGAGCCAGTTTGCAACGACCCTATGATAAACAGATACTTACACCAGAAGATCTTTATGTATGGGCAAAAGAAAATATCACTGGAATGAATTTTACATTCTCAACACAAGAAGAACATATTGAAACAGCAATATTTTTAGATGAGCGCTTTAAAAATACAGTGACAATTCCAGGGACTCGAAAATTTCATGCTTTTATACCTTCAGTATCCTCAACTAAAATGGTTGTAAAGACATTTTCCTTATCACAAAGTTCATTACAACAAACAGTTGTATCATCACAAGAAAAGCTCTCATTTGCTGATATCAATGGATACATCACTGCTGTATATAGCTGCAATTGGTGGCTTGCATACGTTTTAGAGAAAAATGAAAGCACCGATGAAATAAAAGTGACATTCCTCAAAACAGCTGGTCCTTCACCATCCTTTTCCTATCCAAGAAATCCATATGTATTGTGGCTTCCTTTATTAGATATTCTGCATAAAGTGAATCCAACAACTCCAACAGGCCGAATGTACACTCTTTCTGAAGTGGAAACTTAAAAAGCTAATGAAAGTTTCAGTCAATTACATCCAAAGCAGCAACACTAAATGGCAATGTTTTTTAAAGTTTCTGATAGTGTGTAAGTTTTCACAAACTTTAAATATTGTAAAATTAATGTGCTGTAAATATTAATACTTTAATATATGTTAAATTATTAGATTGAGATAAAATTATTAAAATTGCCTGAATTTTTTTTTCATTTCTGTAATTTTTAACAAGCATTCCAAACCAAAAGCTCTTGTATCATGAGAACCCATCATGATCCCAAAATGAAACTTTCAGAATTTGTTAACAGTAATATCAATAAGTTCTGAGATTTTTTTCAAAATTTTAAAAAATTGGCTTTTTGAGAAAATAAAATTTAAAATTTTAATTAATTTTTTTTAAAAATAAAATCTTGTATTGTTGCATATCATATGAAAGCCCCAAGAAAGAGCTTTAAAATGACATCTTGTTCAACAACCTATCTTAATTAGGTGAACGGCAAATGCAATTTTTAAACATGCCGATCATGCACTTTTTGGACAAATCTGGCAACTTTAGAGCCCTGTAACTCCAAAACCAAAAGACATATCAATTTATAATATACCAAATTTCTTCAAGATTGGAGATGGTAAGATAAAAAATGTTCAAAAATTGTGTTGATTTGACATGGAATGACCCATTAATATATACTCTAGAACATGTACAGTCATAACATACAAGGTACATTAATTATGTCAACTAGACTTGCGCATTATAGTTCGCGAAGAAGAGCGCTCAGTTTAGTTCGCAACTCCCTCGCGAACTAGTTCGCTCTTTTAGTTCGTTAGTTCGTGTTTCGAATTCAGAGAAACAGATCATTCGCTCGCCTTGCTACCGCTACTGCGCGTGCTATTTTGTTTGCTATGTCAGTTTTATTAGGACATAATCATTTTTTATCATTTCTAAATGGAATTTAATATGACCTTCTAAACAAAAGTTATTGCTTAATAATAGCCCTTTCAAATGATATTAGCATGATCAGTTGCCGCCGATAAACCAAAGTGCTCATTGTCCTTTGCACAAATGGGTAAACTGAATAACTGTGCTGTCTTTACTATTTACTTTACATGCATTCGTAGACTATTAATTTTTTTAATGGATTTATTTATTAGTTCATGGAAGAAACATTACTTATAAAAGGTGCTAATGACCCCGCCATCGACGTGCCCTTAAACCCCAACAACAGCACAACATTACTTATAAAATATTATAAATACGTTTATTTTGATGAATTAAAATACCCATTTATAAGTAATCGGCTTTTTTTAAATTTAAATATAGTTTTGGAAATCATGAACAAAATATAATTCTACTATTGGCTACAAGTTAAGTACTATATGATTAAGAAAAGTAACAGTAATACTTCCAATGTGACAATTAGACATATAAAAATGACAGTGACCCTTGAATAAGAAAGTGGTAACAATAACGAAAGTGCGTAAATTTCCAGTAAATTAGAAGTCATTGAGCTATTTTTTTATTAGTGTAGGGGAGGATAATCCAACACACATTCACAATATTTTGGCGTCGAATGAAACTGATGAAGACACAAAAGTTAAAATCTTTTTGAATTTCGCAAGTCATTTCTTTACATAACTTTCACAAATCTATTAACCAACAGACTGAGATAAGTATTATATTATGTCAGCTTTAAAATCAGCGCTAGAAAAATGTAAAAGATACTGTTTCTTTGGTTACGAAAACAAGAAAAAGCCTTTAGAAGCCAAATTCTCCACAGAAAGTGATAATATTAAAAATAATGCTCTAGTATTCGTTGATAAAAGTCTGGAGTATCTTAGTAAATAGTTAGATTTTAATGAAAGCAATTGGCTATAGAAAATCCAAAAATTAAATTTAAAACACGAGGTTTCATTTGATGGTTGTGAGACAATATTAGAGGTTCTAAATTTATGAGAAAAAAAGAGTATCAAAGTGAACGAATTTTACTCTGAAATAACAATATTACACGAAATCTAGGTAAAAGTAAGAGCAGTATTTCATTAGTAAAAATGAGCTTTTGATCGACATTAATTTAACAACTGAAAGCGATAAAGCATATTACAATTTTACTGTAGACATCAATGATGCAAGAAGTGTAAAAAAATATGGCTTAAAAAATAAAATAGTAAAAAACCATATCCTTTGTCCTTTTCTACTCTTTCGTAAAATATTATATTTTTGAAGTGTACTATATTTTTATAGGTTATTCGAAAAAAAAAACATTCTACCATTAACCGAAAAAAGCGGCGAATGGTGATAGTTCGCAACCGGGAATGCTCAGTTTAGTTCGCGAACGGTACCGCTCAATTTAGTTCGCGAACTGTACCTCTCAGTTTAGTTCACGAGAGGTAGCGCTGTGTTTAGTTCGCGAACTAGATCGCTCCGCTCTGGAATTCCAGAAAGACAGCTCGTTCGCTCGCTTTGCTAGCGCTACTTCACGCGCTCTCTTCTTTGTTGTAATAGTTGTGGTTACTCATAGTTGTCTTTTAAGTGTTAATGGGATCAAAGTGTGTTTTGTTTTCACATTCCATGTTAAATTTCCGTTTTTGACTTCTGAATTAATTATTAATGTTTAACAGTTAATTTTTTTTAATTTTTATTTTTATATCTGTCTCTTCAGTGAAATGTGTCCACAGCGAACTGTGTTACCTTTCAGATAATGAACAAAAACAAAAGTTTGTCTTCGGGAAAGGATCAAACGAACTAACGAACTAAGGAGCGAGAGATCTGGGAATTAGTTCGTGTAGTTCGCTCGTGGGAGCGCTCTTCCGAACTAGTTCGTTCGCGAACTACACAAGACTAATGTCAACTACATTTACACAAACTACTAGCAGTCATTTCTTAGATAACTTAGGAATAAATTCTTCTACAGAGAAGGAGTTATCAATTAAAAATTCTTTCAATTTTTTCTTGAGTTTAATCTTATTATCTACTACACATTTAATGAGTGTTGGGAGCTTATTGAAGATAAGTATCCCTAGATATCGGACCCCTTTCTGAACAAATGACGACTTGTAATCCTTGTGAAAATCATTTTTACTTAGTTGTGCCTTAGTTGTGTATTTTACTATTTGTTTCAAACAAAGTATAATTTGTAACTACAGAGGACATTCATTTGTATGCATACTCAGCTACCAATGTTAAAATCCCTAACTTCTTGAACAGCTCTCTACAAGTTCTACTGCTAACCCCACACATAAATCTTATTACTCACTTTTGGGCCATTAACACTTTGTCTCTATGAGCAGAATTGCCCCTCAATATTATTCCATATGACATTTAGGCATGAAAATAAGCCAAATAAACTAGTTTCCTCATACAGAGATCACCTAAAGCTGAAATTGAACGAATTACAAGTGTGGCTGCACCCAATAGTTTTTAACAAGTCAGAAAACAATTACAATCCAATTTAAATTATGAGAAACATGCAGACCTAGAAATTTCACACACTCTAGGTCTATTTCTGGTGTTACTCTGTGTGATGTACTGAATAGCACAATAACGAGTTTTATCAAAGTTTAAAGACAAGCCATTTACTAATGAGATAAAAGACATAATTTGAAATATGTTCTGTAGATAAATCTGGAGTATTTTTAATTCCTGTGTTTGCGTTGTCTGCAAATTGAACAAATTTAGAGTTATTAATGCAATACATGGTAGATCATTTATATATACCAAAAACAATAGTGGCCCCAATACAGAACCCTGAGGTACTCCACATCCGATAAATTCCCATTTCGGAAAACAGTGGACCACTTAAGGCAGCCTTAAAATTCTCCATTGACACTGTTTTCTATTCAGAAGGTAAGAACTAAGCCATTTATAACAATCCCATGTATACCATAATTTTTAATTTCTGTATCAAAATTTTATGATCTACACAGTCAAATGCGCAAGTCACAAAAAAATCGCGCAGGAATTAATTATCATTTATTCTTTTTAAAGTATTGACAGTGAATGCAAACATAGCTTGTACCCAAATCAGACTGCGTCAGGTAATATCTAGATTAGGATACCGCTGCAACCACTTACCGCCTCGCGATGCAAACACTTTCGGATGGAGACAGTATGACATCACTGTTTCCGTGTGTGACATGCTCAGCCTTTGAGCGATTTGTGAATAAATGTTACGCCATAGAATGTAACCAATAGTAATAATAATAAAAAAATTACGGACTGAAAAAGTTAAAGAAAATAATTACTTGCGCAATTAATAATATTATTAAAATATCAACAATATGCCAAACTGATAATTCATTAGTAATGTTCCATAATTTCGGTTCCTGCAACATTAACGTTATTAGTCACAATTCTATTGATTTGTATTTGATTCCGTTTTTCTATATTTCCTCGCGTGGCTCAAATTGCTATTAAAATCATTCATACGAAATAAAATATTTATAAAAAAGATTTCGTCAATTTGTGTTTAGGTTGTAATGCAGCCTGGACCATACTAACAAAGGCAGATATGATTAGTAATAGTAATATAGTGTGCAACGGTTACGTTTCACTATGGTCCAGGCTGTGTTGAGACGTAAATGACAGTAACAGATATAGATATGACATATAGGTATCCACTATAAGGTGTTCGACAGTTACGTTTCCGTGTGGTCCAGGCTGGATCAAAACCTCATCGCTAATGAATTTAATCCTGTACTAATAGTGCAAATTAACAATTTCACGATATGAGACGTATTAGTGATGGTCTACTTTCCATGGAAGGCCCCGTTAGTGACATTTAAAGCTGCGCGCGGATCACATACGTCACATTCAGTGACGTAATACTCTCTCCATCCAGAAGTGTTTACATCACGAGGTGGTAAGTGTTTGAAGCGGTATCCCAATCTAGATATTACCCACTGCATCAAGTACCATTTATCACACAAGGTTGGCTGCCATGTAAAATGTCAGCATATAACTGTCTCACACAATGTCCATATACAAAGAAACCCGTGACTTTTACAAGTATTTCTCAATCCCTAAAGTGTGATATGGGGAACAGTTATATAACGAAGAATGAAGGCTAACATATCAACAGGCAATAAAGCATGTTTCCTGTGTAATAACTTCTACACATCTGCCCACATTTCAAGCTATTTTACTGCAGTGTTTTATATTTTGTAGCGTTAATCTGCACTTTGGTATGGTCTCAGGAATGTATGTACCATTTTCAGACCAAATGGACAATACCTTTTCAGTAAATCATTCTTGGACCAGACACAATTTCTAATCACAAATAAAGCAAACCCACATTTTGTACTGAAGCATTATTCGTTTTCTCTCTCACTTTTTTTTAAAGGTAGATGCCTCACTGATGTCAAGGAATGGGAAGGAATTCAAGCATTGTCTTTCAAAACTATCAACCCAGCAATCACTTGATTTGCGGAAATCATAAAACTTAACATAGTACACAACCCGAAGGTTGGTTGGATCCTCCCAAAGGAGGCATACTAAGCCATTGTGTCAGAGGTAGGACAGCCAGTTCCTTTCCTCTGGGACCGACAGTTTAACGTGGAATCTGAACCACGGAGTGTCCTGACATAGCTCATATGATCAAACACAACTCTCAAAATTCCTGCGTCTGCCGGGATTCGAATCTGGGACCGGAGCAACGAATGTTTTGAAAGCTAGCGCCTTGACCACTCAGCCACCATCATAGAAAACTGAAATCTGGATGACCGGATAGGGATTCGAACCTGCATCTCTAGATTCAAGGCAAGAGCCTTTTAAACAATATCAACTGTATGCTGGTGATGTTACCAAGGGACTAGCATCATCACTGGGACTCAAGAAGGAATTATAGTTTTGGTATAACAATTAGTACACACATTCCTTCAATTATTATTATTATCATCCTTAACAGTTTCCAGCCTCTGGCTGGGTCTGCTTTATGCACAAGCCTCTCCATTTGCTTCTTTCATCCCACCACCTCTCTGTAACCACTTGGTTACAGCTAGGGATTGCAATCCGGCAAAGCGGGATCCCGCAATCCCGCGGGATCCCGCATCATTAGACAGTCTGGCGGATCCCGCATCATTAGACAGTCTGGCGGATCCCGCACAAAATTAAGCGGATCCGCAATCCGCAAAATCTGGCAGAAACGCGTGTCAGTCTGCGTGACTCGCGCCCCACTCAGTCTCTATCAGATGTATTGCGCTGTTTGCCTGTACCAGAGCAGTTGATATTTGACTCGTATGAACAAACGTTTGTTTTTGTCAACCTTCGTCATTTGTAAGTAAATAAATACACTTTTACGTATTCATCAAAACTTACGTTTGTTTCGAGTACACATTTCTGTAATTTGAGTTATGGTGCGTATTTAATACGATTTTCTAACTATGTAATCATATTATCCTTTGACTCAGGGGCGGGCCCAGGATTTTGCTTTCGGAGGGGCTTGAGCGGACTTTGGTTTGCGGGGGAAGGCTTGGCTTGAGTGGATTATGATTGGGGGGGCCTTGCCTTTAGTGGATTTTGGATTTGGGGGGGGGGGAGGGCTCGAGTCGGGAAAAAGATAATATTTATAGTCCCCTCGGGCCTCGATTCCGTATAGCAAAAAAAAAAAAAAAGAAGAAGAAGATCGCCAAAATTACAATGTCGGGGTGGGCTTAGATACTTTTGGGGGGGGCATAGATACTTTTGGGGGGGGGCTTGAGCCTCCTAGGCCCCCCCCTGGATCCGCCCCTGCTTTGACTTATTGTTGTTTTGGACGCTGCCTCAATGCGTTTCTTTGACGAAAGCCGCCTGCTTACATGTGCCGCTCAGGCTATCGTTTAATACCTCTTCTCCTTGTTATTATTTCGACTAAAGGTAAAAAAAGTTATAGTGAAATGTTAACGGGTGTATCGACGAATTGTGTTGTAGGAACACCATACTTCGACGGCTGCCTCCACCGTCTTCCTCACGTGTGTAATTTCGTGTGTTTGCAATGAAATCCGGAGATACAACCTATCATTCGCCGAGAAAGTCCCCTTTCTTACTAAAAAATAATAATTTCCACTCTAGAAACGTCGTTACGCCACATAAGTGACAGTTTACGTGTTGGTAAGTAGTTTCTGTTAATAACATTGAATCAACTGTAATATCAATCAAGAAATCAGGAGATATAATAATGAATGACGGAAAAAACAGGCCAAGTCTCGTGCTTGTGCAGTGACAAAAAGTTATGAGATCTTGTTCTGAGCCAAATCTACACCTGACCTCACGTTCTGGAGGACGGTGGTTTGAATCCCCATCCGGGCATCCAGATTTGAGTTTTCCATGGTTTCCCAAATCACTCCAGGCAAATGCCGGGATGCTTCTTTCAAAAGGCCTTCGCCGAATTCCTTCCCATTCCTTGCCCCTCATCCTTTTCCGTATCTAAAGACCTCACTGTTGGAGAGACGTTAAGCAGATAAAAAAAAAAAAAAAAAGTCTATTCTTTACAGAGTATATTCACTTCACTTTGTGAAATGGAATGCTTTTCTCGGTGTTATGGAACGTTTATTTAGAATTAAAAAAAAAAAAAAAAAAAAAAAAATAATAACTCTGGTAACTTGGCCATTAAGCAAACCATTATTTAAACTTATGTGACGTATTGTAAGGCACATAATATGACCTAAGACTCAATATTTTCCATTTCTATTATTTATTTAAAAATTGGTTTAGATTAAAAAACCAAAATGTAAAACCTCGAAATACACTTAAGACACGCTAAAAAGTTTTAATGTCATTTTGCCAATCAAAATATTGTTAACTGTTAATTTTTATCATTTAACATTAAAAATTATTTATTAATTTAATAATTATTTAACTTATTAACGTTTTAAGTAACTATGATTTAAATATATGCTTCAAAACATTGTTTGTACCAATCAGGCTCGGTTCCCGCCGGATTGGCGCAAATCCCGCGCGGATCCCGCGGGACTGAAAACACTGCGGGATTGCAATCCTTAGTTACAGCCTTCTCTTCCATACACCCTCCTCCACTCCTTTCAGCCATCCATCTCTTGGTCTTCCTTTGGGTCGTTTACCATGCATCTTCATGGATTTTTCTTGGGATTCTCTGAGCCTCCATTCTCTTTATATGTCCATATCATCTCAGTCTGGTCCTATCTATCCTTTACTGTAGCGGTTCCTCTTTTATGGTGCATCTAATCACTTCATTCCTTATTCTGTCCATTTTAGTAACTCCCATTCTACCTCTTAAAACCTTCATTTCACTTGCTTGTACTCTCATGATGTCCCGCTTTTTCATTGTCCATGTTTCAGCAGCATAAGTCAAGATAGGCACATAGTATGTATAATCGATTACTCTCTTGCTTCTCTGTAGCATCTCTTTATTCCATATCAGGCTTCTAATGCTCCTTAGGAACACCTCTGCTTATCTTCCTCTTTCACTTATCTCGCCATCATTTCCTCCACATTCCTCTAATACACTCCCCAGGTAGTTGAACCTGTTTACCTTCTTTAGTAGTTCCCTGCCATCACAATTCCCTGGGTTAACCAATTCTTCCTTCTGGTTGTTACCAAGTATTCACATTTCTTTACATTAAATTTCAGGCCATACTCCTCCACACTGTCTGTCCATACATCCAACTGCTGCTGTACTTCCTCTTCATCACCTCCCCAGATCATCATATTGTCCGCAAAATCCATCACCTTCATGTTTTCCTCTCCCATCCTCAATGCCACCTTCTGCATTATTTCATCCATAATTCAATGAAGAGTAATGGTGATAGAGCACTTCCTTGTTTTAGTCAATTCCTTTGTTCCAGCCAATCTGATCTTCCTTCCCCCATTTTCACATAGCTCACACTTCCTTGGTACAGTTCCGTCACTCTCCTGATGGTTTCTTTGGGAACTCCTCTCTTTTCCAAGGCCTTACATACCTTACTCCTGTGTGCACAATCATATGTTTTTCCAATATTGAGAAATACCAACAGAAGATCCTTTCCATACTCATAATGTTTTTCCTGTAGCTGTCTCATAGCAAATATCAGACCTACCGTCATCTCCCTGCTCTGAGGCCATACTGTTCTTCCCTTAACCCTTTTTCCACCCTGTCATGTATCCTTTTTTCGTTGATCTTCTTATGCACTTTGGCACACTGGCACATTAGTGTAATACCTCTATAGTTTTTAAACTCCTTCCTGCTCCCTCTTTTGAATATAGGTATAATTATTCCTTTTCTCCAGTCTTCAGGAGTTGCGCCCTGGTTCCATACCTTTCTCATCACACGGTATAGCCACTTCTTTCCTACTACTCCTGCTGCCCTTATCATTTCCACACTCACTTCATTGATGCCTGGTGCCTTTCCACCCTTCATCTTACGCAGAGCTGTTTCCACTTCTTCCCAAGTTAGATCCTTCTCTTTCTCTCCTACACGGCTGTTATTTTCCTGCTTCTCCTGAACAACTGTATCATCCTGTGACCAATCTGGGTTCAGTAAGGCTTCAAAATACTCCTTTCACATCCTTTTCAGTCTCTTTCAGCTGTTTATTTAGTTTCCATCCTTTTCCAGCATGTTGACATTTTCGATCTGCTCCTTCCTATTCCTTTTTACCATTCCATATAATACTTTCTTATTTCCTTTGCTATCTTCTTAAACCATGTTGGTCCATTTCTCCATCCACTTCCTCCGTTACTATTTTTTTGGCAGCCTCCGTTTTCTTCACAGTCATCTCTTGTCTACTGTGTCCTCTGCTTGAACCATCACCTAAAGACACTATTCTTGAGTTCCACTGCTTGTTTTACTCCATCATTCCACCATGCTGTTTCTTTCCACCTTTTGGTGTTACCAGTCCTTCCACACACTGTTTCTGCTGCTTGGACTAACGCTGTTTTAAAATATTCCCACTCCTCTTCCACTGTTCACATTTCCGCAATTGGTATCTTACTCATTATTATTCTCTGGTATTCCCCTTCATTACTATTCTCTTTCAACTTCCATACTCTTAATCTCCTGTCCTGTATTCCTGATTTTCTCCTCTCTGTCGCAATCCTTAGCACCATTAGCCAGTGATCACATTCCTTCAATGAAGTTAATTAATATACATTGCTCTTAGAGCTATGATTATAAACACTCTGTTCAAACTTAACACAGTACTTGCCTACCTGTTGAGCAGTAACCCATTGATGACTTGGATATTGTGACATATAGTGATAATGTACACATCCCTTAAACAATATTATTTGAGAAAATGTTGCTATCACAGCCATCAAAAATATACACTGTAGAGCCAAAGAAAGTGGTACACCTGCCTAATATCATGTAGAGCCCCAGTGAGCACGCAGAAGTGCCACAACACTACGTGGCATGGACTCGACTATTGTCTGAAGTAGTGCTAGACGGAATTGACACCATGTATCCTGCAGGGCTGTCCATAAATCCATAATAGTACGAGAGGGTGGGGATCTCTTATGAATGGCACGTTGCAAGGCATACCAGATTTGCTCAATAATGTTCATGTCTGAGGATTTTGGTGGCCAGCAGCTGTGAAAATTCAGAAGTGTGTTCCTGGAGCCACTCTGTAGCAATTCTCGACGTGGGGGGTGTCGCATTGTCCTGCTGGAATTGCCAAAGTCCATCGGAATGCACAACGGACATGAATGGATGCAGATGATCAGTCAGGTTGTGTACGCATGTATCAACTGTCAGAGTCATATCTAGATGTATCAGAGGCCCCATGTCACTCCAACTGCAGATGTTCCACACCATTACAGACCCTCCTGCAGCTTGAACAGTCCCCTGCTGACATGAAGGGTCCATGAATTCATGAAGTTATCTCCATACCCATACACATCCATCAGCTCAATACAATTGGAAACTAGACTCGTCAGACCAGGTAATACATTTCCAATCAGCAGTTCAATGCCAGTGTTGACCGGCCCAGGCGAAGCGTAAAGCTTTGTGTCGTACTCTCTGCAAGCGTACACAAGTGGGCCTTCGGCTCCGAAAGCCCATATTGATAATGTTTCGTTGAATTGTTCGCACGCTGACACTTGTTGATGGCCCAGCATTGAAATCCGCAGCAATTTGCGGAAGGGTTGCACTTCTGTAACACTGAACAATTCTCTTCAGTCGTCATTGGTCCCCTTCTTGCAGGATCTTTTTCCGGCCGCAGCGATGTCTGAAATTTGATGGTTTACCGGATTTCCAATATTCGAGGTGAACTAGTGAAATGGTCCACCTCATCGCTACCTTGGAGATGCTGTCTCTCTCATGCACCGACTATACCACCACATTTAAATTCACTTAAATCGTGGTAACCTGTCATTGCAGCACCAGTAACTGATCTAACACCAGCACCAGACACTG
Organism: Vandiemenella viatica; assembly: GCA_031002005.1. Taxonomy (NCBI): domain Eukaryota; kingdom Metazoa; phylum Arthropoda; class Insecta; order Orthoptera; family Morabidae; genus Vandiemenella; species Vandiemenella viatica. The sequence continues at coordinate 116,553,319 of JARYHS010008075.1, read as the reverse complement.
TTGTTTTACATACGCGTTGTCGACCGCAATGCAATACTCTGAGTGTTTACGTATCTCTGTGTTTGCATACGGCTCATTCCACGCCAAATCACCTAGTGCCCTGTGCACTTAGGTCTCAGATTTTTTGTGTGTATAGATACCTTAGAGATATGACCATAGGAATTTTTTCAATTTTTTATCTCAAAAATTGGCTTCAGAAAAAATATTTGAAATTTTCACATTTCATGCGATTCTTCCCACGATTGTGTTGGCATCAAATTGCATAAAATGTTGTAACTCGCTTATTTTTGGAACAACATACATCATTTTGGTATCAAATTAAAGATAATTGTTGATACTTTCTAACTAAGTAATAATATTCGCAAAAAATTGTTATAAAAAATTTTGGGAGCCCTCAAAATGAAAATTTTGGTTTTTAAAAGTGTTGCAATAAATTTGCAATAACGGGCAAGTACCAGCAGATACATACTTTAAATTTTAACAAAAGCTCAATCTCAACATGTGTTTTCAGCTGTGGTTGTTAAATAATCCAAGTTTGTTGTTCTCTGCTGTTTAACGGTGATTATGATTTTTTAGCTGTCACTAGACCTTTAAAAAAGGGTTGAATTTTAGAAACAATGTGAAACAATTTGATATTTAGGAAACATATGAATAGACAAATAAACCTATGCTAAGCTATTAATTGTTTAACCACTTTATAAAATGAAACTTTTAATTCAAATGCACTGTACACTCCAAGAAGAACTACTTTGAATGTGAAACATGAAGTTTACAATAAAATAACCTGAAACAGATGATGACTCAATGGATAAACATGCAAAAGAGTGTTTAAAATATCCAAAAATTACATTTTAACATGTAATGCCTGTTGTATGGGTGCTGATTTATATAATGTTCTTACTGATTCTACAGTTAATTGTTGAATATCTTTTTCCAGGACATATGTTCTGCCTGATGATGAAGTTGAAACAGGCACTGGTACTTCTTGTATAATGTTCTCAAAAGGTACCCAACAGCTGTCACTTGGTGTTGGCCATATAAATGTTTTTGAAGGTCCACAAGGGTGCATGAATTGAATTTTTGCATCCCTCACATTCAAAGAACATTGTTGCACTTTCCCTATCCACCATTTTTCTCCATAAATAACTGCATAAATTTTTCTGGCACTATATCCATAAGATCTTCTTTATTTTCCCTATCAATAGAAGTTTTAAAAGATGTTTGAGACGATGAAACTCGTTTTACTAAAATAATTGTCTTATTCATTGGCAGGAAGTAATGATTTTCCCTTGTTCCGGGCACAGTTTTAGCATTAGCATACCGTTCTTCCAAATATTCCATGGTAAATACTAATATCTCTTGAAGTGGTATAGAATGTTTTGATCCCTTTTATGTTTTCAGAAGAAAATTTATACAAGTCTTCAGGACTTAAAAATAAAATTATCGGTAGTTCTTTGAAGACTTGCTCTTGTAGCCAGTCGCTAACTGTGCCACCCACACCATCACAAGCATTTTACCAATGGCTGGTTGCAAAAAAGTTCCATTCGGCTGTTATTCCATGATCATCTTTGTGATAACATAAATTTATAAAGTTTTTATAATTTTATACTGGCTGCACTTCCATCACTGAAGTAAATGGCATGGGTCACGTTAGGCATTTCCTTTAAAATGTACTGTATGGCTGTCTTTTGAAATGCAAAAAATGTAGTAGTATCATGTTTTAGACAATTAGATATGAAACACATTGATAATGATTTAAGTTCTTTTTCATTCTTAAAATAAACAACAAAAGGATGAACGGTTGCTTGAATATTTTGCCAATGAAAGCCTTGTGCAGCATCTTGTAAAATACAGGTATAATTTTCACTAAAATCAACTAGAACTAAGCATTGATTCTCAGTTAAATTTTGCTTTACATCTTTCAAATGCATGCTCTGGGCTTTAGCTATAAAGTGGTGATGTGTTAAAAGAAACATTTTATCAACAAATATTTCAACAAATTCATCACAGTTTTTACTATAGTTTCAAGCATGGAACGATCAGTGAAGAGCCACTGCTTAAAAGTAATAGTATCCCTTGTTTCAAGAATTTCTAACTGCATTAAGAACTCACGAAGGTTAGATATATCAGGACAGTTTGAGCATCTGTGCAACATACATTCTTCTGATTTAAGATTACAAACTAGTTTTAGCAATAAATCCTGGTAGGGCATATTCAGATGAATACTCTGCATCATTAGCTTTACATTTTGGTGGTAGGTACAGACACAAACTGAATGAATACCATGACTATTAACAGTCACACATTCTCTGGGGCGAAGTTCACAAAATTTGCTAAAGCCTATCTTATGATCAGGGTATTTTTCTTTGTAGGCTATAAATGCCTCTCGCAAATTATGTAGTATTAGCCTTTTCGTCTTGAGTTCTCTTTTGCCATTTTCACTGGGTACTGATATATAATCTTTTGTATTTGATGAAATGCGACTTATTTCATCATCATAATAAAAGAGTTTCACACTTCTTATTATATCTTCAGTAAGAGTATGCCCACTTTTTTTTTTTTTAGATTTATATAATACGCCTTCATCTTGTAGTACTTTTCGAGCTTTTTTAACTAAATATTCAGTAGTTTGAAAAAAATTCACTGTTTGTTGTATACTCCATGATTCTGGAGTTAAAGTTAAAATTTGTACTTTTTCATAAATATCACTAACAATAAATTTTTGTTTAAGTTTTTCCATGATACTACACAATCATTACACTGTTTTATCACCTCACTGTTTTCTGTTTTAAAAGAACTATCTTCAATGCCTAAAGCTTTTGTAGCCATCTCAGTAAAACTCTCTGCTACACGTTGAGATTTGTTTTTCAAATACATCTTTCTCTCATCTACTTTTCTTCTTCTAACTTTTAGTGGGGAACAATCAATTAACTTACAACTGTCATTGAGTTTTTCAATGTAAGAATCATTTGGTTCATAGTCACTGTCTGATGAAATGTTAATATTCTCACAAGTTTCAGTATTATTTGCTATAACTGATTTTCTACAAGATATGCACAACTTTTTGCCAGGTACTAATTCAATACCATGGTACTTCTTTGAAAATGATAAAGAAATTGATCTTAGACCTTTTCTGACATTTTGTTTATGCCTTCTAAAAGGATCACAACACATTCTCTGCCTGTTCTCAAAAGTTGACAAAAACGTTTTTAAATGATCATGACATATGAATTGCAAGTCCAAACATTTTGTTCTTAGTCTGATCAGTTCTATATCAGTTGGTTTAAAGTCACAAATTGTTTCTTGAAATTGTAAACAAATTGAACACTGCATTTTATCAAAACTTAAACTGAAATATATTCACTTTTAAATGATACAGTTATTCAAATGTCTATAAACTTTACTGAAATGCTTCAAACATCAAACTGTCTGGAAACAGTGAATTCAACCATTGTAGTGACTTTGAGGTGACTATGCAAAGGCAAAAATGTGCCATTGTTGAATAACTTGAGAACAATGTGGATAGAAAATTCTATTTTTAGAACTAGTCATGTTACCAAGTAGAGCTTACTTCTAGAAATAAACAGACAGTAATGGCAATGATAATTATAATTTTTGAAAAGACATATCGAGATAGATATTTGGATACTTCTTGAAAGAATTACCAGTGTCTGCATCAATGTTAATTTCAGGAAGAACATATATATTTGGAAGAAAATAATGGCTGCAAATCAATTACAAACTTTTTATAAATCAGCACCCATACAACATGTATTAAATGTTAAAATGTAATTCTTTAATACTCTTTTGCATGTTGATCCATTGAGTCATCATCTGTTACATGATAGTTTATTGTATACTTCATGTTTCACATTCAAAGTAGTTCTCCTTGGAGTGTACAGTGCATTCATCTTGGAGTGTACAGTGCATTTGAATTAAAAGTTTCATTTTATAAAGTGATTAAACAATTAATAACTTAGCATAGGTTTATTTGTCTATTCATATGTTTCCTAAATATCAAATTGTTTCACATTGTTTCTAAAATTCAACCCTTTTTTAAAGGTCTAGTGACAGCTAAAAAATCATAATCACCGTTAAACAGCAGAGAACAACAAACTTGGATTATTTAACAACCACAAAAAACACCCTTTTAGTTTTTTTACAGCTGAAAACACATGTTGAGATTGAGCTTTTGTTAAAATTTGAAGTATGTGTCTGCTGGTACTTGCCTGTTATTGCAAATTTATTGCAACACTTTTAAAAACCAAAATTTTCATTTTGAGGGCTCCCAAAATTTTTTATAATAATTTTTTGCAAATATTATTACTTAGTTAGAAAGTATCAACAATTAGCTTTAATTTGATACCAAAATGATGTATGTTGTTCCAAAAATAAGCGAGTTACAACATTTTATGCAATTTGATGCCAACACAATCGTGGGAAGAATCGCATGAAATGTGAAAATTTCAAATATTTTTTCTGAAGCCAATTTTTGAGATAAAAAATTGAAAAAATTCCTATGGTCATATCTGTAAGGTATCTATACACACAAAAAAATGAAAAAATCTGAGACCTAAGAGCACATTGAATATTTTATTTTGGGTGATTTGGCATGGAATGAGCCATACACATGCCTACACCAGTTTCTTTAGCTCTTCAGTGTAAATACCAAACAAACATCTCAGACACGCAATGCTACTGCTTTAAATGGTAATCAAATTATGGATGCCATACTATACAAATGAGACATCCAACAATAATAGGCTTAATTTAAGTGCAACTAAAATATGAAATATAACCATTTGGTGTATTTGAGAAACTTATATTCTATTCTTTAACTGCTTAATGTCTCTTAACAGCGAGGTCTTTAGAAACGGGAAAAGATGGGGGGCAAGGAATGGGAAGGAATTCGGCCATAGCCTTTTTGAAAGAAGCATCCCGGCATTTGCCTGGAACGATTTGGGAAACCATGGAAAACCCAAATCTGGATGCCCGGACGGCATATTCTACAACATTTATCAAAGGTGGTTGTGGCAATAGTAACGTAGGTTGCGGTTATGTTGAAGTTGTGGCAATGTCCTAGTTTCAACATAAGGAACAAAGAATTTACTTTTTGTAAAACCCAATATTGAAATATATCATGTACCAACAGACAAACTGCCTTGTTATTAAACCATATTTTGCTAGAAATTTGGGGATCACTGGAGATCAAATATCCAAGAGAAATTGATTTCGTAATACTGCAGTAGTCAAATGCAAGACACCACTAGAAATTCTTTCTGACGTATATTTGGCGGTGTCATGCTGGTACAGACTGTATTACAACCTATTTTCAGCTTGAAAATAATGGCTGACAGTGTATAACAGCCAAAGTGCCTCCTGAAGATAATGCGGGATTACTGGAGATCGCGATTCCGCAAGGAGTTGTCATCATTATGCTGCATTGGTCAAATGCAAGACTCAACTAGAAATTCTTTCCGAAGTACATTTAATGGTTTCATGCTGGTCCAGGCTGTATTACAACCTAATTTCTGCTTGAAAATAATGGTCCAGGCTGTATTACAACTGAATTACTGCTTAAAAATAATACGTCTTGCGACTGACTACAGCAGTATTCGAACGAAATTACTGAATGTTGTTGTAGCGGAATCGCGATCTCCAGTAGACCCGATAATACATCTCGTGATTGACTACTGCAGTATTGTGTTATTAGTGAATGTTCTTGTAATGAAATCACAATCTCTGGTACACCCCAATTTCGATAAAAAATAATTAAGTTATCTTCATTTTCAAGCAGTATTATTAGCTGTGCTCATACATTGGATGAAATTCAGTCTCTGTAAGAATATGAATTTTATTAAAAATTTCAGTTACCTGGATTCTCGAGCAGCATTATTTGTGGCACCTGTGGATAGCATATTCATTGTATGTAATGCTTATCAGTGTTGCTGTCATTGATGTATTTTATTGCCAGTAATATTAATATCATTGGAGGTCACATATGATTACAACTGCTTAGGTTGTGACGTTATGGAAGGTTTTTTGCAAGAGATTTGTGCAGTATGTATGTAGCTGATGACTATATAACAGAAGCATATTAGGAATGTATGCGTTATCGTTATACGACACAGTATGCTTGCTCCATGTCACTCCCTGTTTAATGCTATTGCAGTTTTTGTGTGAAGTTTGTATGGTAAGTGCATATTTTACAGCTGTAAGAGCAACACATATTAAATTATTAACCATTTCAAGGTCAAAACGACAATTTATTCTTGAGTCCCAGTTATTAAGCCGGCACCAGTCAATAAATTCACATTATGATATGAAGATTGACAATACAATTAAAATGCAATTTTGCCCATTTGCTACCTACCTAATTCCTTCAAAAAACTACTAAGTTCTAATAGAAAAGAACTAGAGTCGTCTGCTGATGCTACAGCGTTAACATGTTCCTCGAGCCCACATAGCGTTTGAAGTTCTTTAGAGACCCATTCCACAAGTGAAGTGTATTCAACAGATTTTGGGCCCCCCTCCAAAGCTTTCTCCAAACATGACTCATCAAGAAGCGCACCAGAATATCTGGGGAAAAAAACAAATAATTATAATGAAATCACACAAATACGACACTGCAAAATTATCACTCAACAATAGTTTGAAATGTTACCCCAAATCTTCCAATGTGTCCAAGATATCGTTCTCCATTAGTAACAGGAAAAACTTTCACAAAAGATAAAAATTCTTATATTTAATTAAAAAAAAAGTTCCAACTTAGCCAAACACCATGGCATATAAAATTACGCACATTAGCACATGTTATACACAGATGCAGTCATATCATTTCACTTAGATCTATGGCGGTATATATTCCGTACCAATCGCAACACTGAAAATTACAGATACTACAATACAATACATTCATTTTCCATTGATCCCAATATAAGAGACTGGCTCTGTGGGATGTGGAAAGTTGTCAATTTAAAGAATACTGTGCTGTACAACTCGATAAATGTTGATAATTACTGTACTGTGATAGAGCATAAATCGAGAGACGCCTACTTGTACATTTCACGAATTTTTACTTTAATCTTGTTTAATATTAACGTAAATCTCTCAACATACCTCTTTGTAATTAATTCCCTCTTTCACTCCCTTACCAGCAAAACAAAAAAATTCTCTAAATTAGATCTACGAAATGGAGACTTAGTTTATGCTGAGAGTCATCTTTTTCTAATTCCTTCAACAAAATCCATCCTTGCCTCGTCGCCAATAAACCCATAAACACTCCCAGAAGTATTTTCGTCTTTTTCTTGACTTATAATGATTCCAACCAAGTTCCTTTATTACAATAGTTACTTGTGTTCTATTGTGATTTCCTTAAATAAATCTTGTTTCCCTCATATTCCTCCAATTTCTATTTTTGAAGCCTATAATGTAGGACCATATACTACTATTTTTTTAAAAAAAAGCGCATGATCCGATGAAAATTTACGTATATCCCCGTTTTTCCCCTTTATTAGTACTTCACCATACTCAAACCAACAATATGACCAAGGTGTTGTATCCCAATTCCCTCTCCGTCAGGGGTTCCCAAAGTGTGCGCCGCAGAACCCCAGGGTTCCGTGAGGATTAGCTGCCCATACACACACACATTTGCGCGCGAGTAAGCTCGCCAAACATTTACGCGCGGATATTCTCGCGACGAGCCTATACTTGTCAGAGCCCATACAGAGGAACATCAGTTCCACACATTTGTCGTTCAGCTGGCTCGCCGCGCTCAAATTGTTGTGTTTATGGTACTGGTCTACGGGTTTATCCGTCATGATTTCCTGGCTCGCGGCTCACTGGGAATTCCAAAACATCGCGAGCCAAGTGTAGTGAGGTTATGTTACAAGCGACGTGACAATATTGAAAAGAATCATGTTTTTAATTTCCACACAAAAAAAATATATTTATTCGTGCAGCAGCTTATATTAGAGCTGTAAAAAAGAAAAAGAAACGGACAGTATGACAAAAAAAAGTGGTTGCAGGAAGATTATAAACACGATCATATACTGCTACTTGTACTATTTGAAAAGCATTTTCTTCGATTTCTTCAGTATTCCATAAATGCACAGATACATCTTCCCCTTCATAATTTGGGCTTCCTATATTGCTGAAACTGTCCAATGGTTCGTATTGATTTCTCATAAACAGTAGTAAGTCGTAGTAATAATCGTAAATTAGTTTTGTAAGATTTTGTCTTCGACTATTCCACTTCTTGTCGAATTTTCATTTTTTATATATTTCTTATATATTTTATATAGTACTCCGCAAAGAGTGGATTTTCTTTTCTTACTAATGCACTGTCAACTTGTATATTATATATATATTACAAACCTCTATCAATGCACAATATCCTAATTTTTTAAACTTCTGTTCGCATACTGTTTTGGTTTCACCTTTCACAATGGAGTATGTTACTGATATGTCACAATTAAATGAGCTACAAATTCTCTGCTCATCTTACTTAACTTGTTAGACACTAACCAAGTCTTAGTGCCGCGAGTAAATTGTTAAGTGAGATATCTGGGTGTATGGTTACCGTCGCGCTTGCTCGCCACGTTCAAATACGTAACGATTATTATTGGCTTGTGATGCGGGCCTCGTCGTTAGACAATTAACACACACATTTTTATCGTCTATATGGATCGCCACGGAATTGCTGGCGCACAAATTGTGTGTGTGTATGCCTAGCTTTAGCAGGCGTGCAGGACACCGATACACCTCTCTTCCGTCACAACGCCAATAGTCGACCCGTCCCCGAACTTCGGTCCGTCATTCACTCAGTACAAATCATACGCATTTTTGAGGACGCCGTATGCTTTGTTGTAAGTATTTCACTTTGTGTTTGTGTAAACATAAGTCTCAAAATGGAAAGATATTTATTAAATAAACAGACCGACAGTTCAAGTGAAATTGATCAAGCTTTAACAAATGGTGGGCAAGAAAAAATGTAAATACGATGATAGTTATTTGGATTTTAGCTTTACATCATTAAAAATAAACAATATAGAAAATTCTTGCACGAGAGAGTATGCTCACAAATAAACTAAAGCGACAAAAATCTCGAGGCCATTCTATCTACTGTGGTTAGAAAATCTCGCGATTATTTTAGCAGGAAGTTGTAAAATTTTCAGACACAAACAAATATGTTCAATCAATAATCTTCAGTACCCAGCAACGCGCTGGTAGCGTCTTTCAAGGTGGCATAGAGAGTGGCAAGTGCAAATAACCTCACACCATCGCAGAAGATCTTATACTTCCCATTGTTCTTGACATAGTTAATATTATGGTGGGAGAATTGGTGGGAAAATTAATTTCTAAGATACCTCTGTCTAAAGACACTATTAGTAGAAGAATCCATCACGTGGCTGAAAATGTGAATGATCAATTAATAGAGAAAATGAAATGCATGTAATTTAAACTGCAACTTGATGATCCAACTGACAAGTTGCTCACCTTATTTGTTATGTATACTTTCTGGACGATAATATTATCGTTGAAGAACTTCTGTACTGCTAAGGTATTATTGAAAGGAAAAAGGCTCAATACTTGTTTGAGATGCTTGACAAGTTTATGTGGGTAACAGATATAATTTTTGATTGCGAAAAGTGCTTCGGTATTTTTGCTAACGGTGCTCAGTCAATGTCTGGCAGCTATACAAGCGCTTATTAGCAGCAAAGCAACACATGCTATGTGGACTCATTGCACCATCCGCACGGAAACACTTGCATCAAGCTCAACGAGTTTTCAATTGAACTTGGTATTATAACAAGTCAAAGACGTATTAAACTACGTAAAAATCAGGGCACTGAGAGTCAGGTTGTACCAAAAATTATGTATTGATATGGGAGCTGAACACACGGCCTTACTACATATTAATACTGCATTTTACGATGACTTTCAAGTGGAAACATCTTATTCAATTTACGTCAAGAAAATCACACTTTTCTGCAAGAGGAAGATAATGCAAACTCAAGGTAAATCACCGAACCAAATTATTTACTAAAATTATTATAATTTTTCGCTATGTTTGACAAACTAAATGCTTTAAGTTTGTATCTACAAGACAATAACATCCTAATCTTGAACTTTTGGAGAATATAGTGGCGTTAGGAAAAGGCTGCAGCTGCGGAAAAGAAAAAATAATGAGTATAGAGTTCAAGATTGTTTTCCTGATTTGCACAAATACGCGGTCTCTAATGCGACCATCGTTTCACAAGACCTGTTGCCCCTTTTCACGTAACAACTTTCAAAGTTCACTAAATGTTTATCAAAATAGATTGGGGAAGATAATATCAAAAAAATTGCGAGGATCCAAGTTCCTTTCCATGCTCACTCTCCACCAGAAGAAGAAGAGAAACTCATTGAACTTCCTTCCAAAAATAGTCTTCAAACAAAATTTGCTTGTTCTGATTCGGTGGTGTTTTGGATAACAGTCAAAAATTAATATCAAACTATATTTTCAGAAGCTTTAATAGTCAGAGTGATTAGGGAGAAGTAAAGGAATCGGACTGCAAAACTTCGGTTGGACTATGATCGAATAGTATGGGATCCACATTTGGGTAACAAATGCTGTTTAGGTGGTGCAAAAAAGGGCTGCTAGATTTGTCTCCAGAAATTACCGCAGAACACAATCACTAACCCATATGATAAAAGAGCTGGAATGGGATTCATTGGAAGAAAAGAGGGATGAAGAAAGTAATTGGAGTATACAGGCGTATAATTGTGATCAGACATTGAAAGATATTGGTGTAAGAATTAGGAATAATTTATGTAAGGAAAAAGATGACCATTACCATAAGACGGCACTCAATTTTAGGCACAAGGGAATGAGAAGATTTTCCTTCGTAGGTAAGGGGTCAGGGATTGGAATGTGTTACCAAGAGAATTGAAGAATAATTTTCCAAGAACGTTGAGAGAATTTAAAGTTGATTTTGTAGAGGGTAAAGTTGGTGGTACAGGAAAGGGGAAAACGAGTGAATAGGGAAATTGCCACTGGAGCGTGCGTTTTATCGCAATTAGACTGCACTGAATTAATTCTCACTTTTTTTTGCAACATCTTGTTAATGGGAGCCAGATTTTCAGCTGCAACGAGTAAATATTGATCAAAAATCAATGTGAAGCAGGAAATGAGAATACCAGTATCGTGTCTTACCCAGCGATTTGGGGGAAAATAATGTTACTGCCAGTCAGTCAAAAAAACAAGGGCGCTTTATGATTATCTTTGGAATTGCAAAATGATCGATCTGAAGAAATGTTTTCAAAACAACTCATTGGCATTGGTAATGACAAAATCACTGTAGACTTTTGACTGGCGGCATTACATTTCCCGTCAATTTTTTGGTTGAGCGAACGAGCTATATCACAGAGACGAAAACAAGGATGTGAATGAAATAAATTTCGAAATTCAAAATGAAATTGCCGTGAATTAAGGACATAAAAATCAGTTGATTGCGCTATAACATTCCACCAGAATTTTTGAACTCATTGGATTTGCCAGGATTACTGCCTCGTAATCTTCAATTAAAGTAGGATCGGTGGTCATAATGTTGCGAAATATCAACCTATCGTGTCTTTGTAATGGCACATGGCTAGCAGTGAAAAAATTACTGAACAATGTGATCGAAGCAACCATTCCAAAGGGAAAATATAAGGGAGAAGACATGTTGATACCATGGAGCAAAGAAAAGAGAGGAGACCACGTAAGGGACCATACAACGACGTGACGCCGAGTGGAGAACAGTGGGGTGGGGATGTCGCCATATTTGTAGGGTCAAGAAACACATGGAATGTATACGGAACGGAAGAATTTCTTCGTTTTTAATCATCGCATTACTAAAAATGAAGTCTTATGGGGTCACATTTATAAATACCCTAATTCATATAACCTACAAACATTAGAATTTAAGAAAAACAACTGCCAAATAATTTTTGATAGGAATTTTGAATGCAGAAATAAAACTTCATTTTTCTGCCTACAACCACAAAAAAAAAAAAAAAAAAAAAAAAAAAAAAAACAGAAGACTGGAGGGTCATATTGCTATTTGAAATCTTATATATATATAAAAATAGACGTGTTTTTTTCCTATATTTCACTTTTCAGCCACCACTACCTACCACAGATCACTGATGTTTGGGGTGGAAGTAGCATGGAGTATCCTGTCGTGCACAACGTTGGCCTAATGCCGATAGCTGTGGGGAGTGGGAGATATAATGATTAAAGTTGGTCAGTGCAGGGAGTTTTCATAATTCGACCAAAAATTCGTATCTCCGTATACTTCTCTTTCCTGCCACAACTACATAACATAGACATTTGGTGTTGTGTGTGGTAGTAGAATCGTCTTTCCTGTCATGCACTATGGTTGTTAGATGTCGGTAGCTATGAGGGTTGAAAGTGGTAGACCTGTTGGCAATTTCATACTTCTGCAAAGACAAAAGTGTCATGGTGTATCACTTTTCAGCGAAAACTACAGATCACAGATAACTGGCGTTTGTGTGTAGTAGTAGCACAGAGTCACCTTTCGATCACAACAGCGGCCGAATTTCAGAAACTGTGGTACTGTGGTAAATACGGTGGTTCTAAGTGGCCGACCAAGGATATTTTCGAATTTCGACTGTCTCCGCATATGTCACTTTTCTGCCACAACTACATAGCATAGAGCATTGGTGTTTCGTTTGGTAGTAGAATCGTATCTCATGTAGTGCACTATGTTTGTTAGATGTCGGTAGCTATGGGGTGTGGGAGAAATGGGGGTTGAAAGTGGTCGACCTGTGGCAATTTCATATTTCTGCCAAAGACAAAAGTGTCATGGTGTATCACTTTTCAGCGAAAACTATAGATCACAGATAACTGGCGTTTGTATGTAGTAGTAGCACAGAGTCACCTATCGATCACAACAGCGGCCGAATTTCAGAAATTGTGGTACTGTGGTAGATATGGTGGTTGTAAGTGGCCGACCAAGGATATTTTCGTATTTTGACTGTCTCCGCATATGTCACTTTTCTGCCACAACTACATAGCATAGAGAATTGGTGTTTGTGTTTGGTAGTACAATCGTATCTCATGTAGTGCACAATGGTTGTTAGATGTCGGTAGCTAGGGGGGTGTGGGAGAAATGGGGGGTTGAAAGTGGTCGACCTGTGGCAATTTCATACTTCTGCCAAAGACAAAAGTGTCCATGGTGTATCACTTTTCAGCGAAAACTATAGATCACAGATAACTGGCGTTTGTGTGCAATAGTAGCACAGAGTCACCTTTCGATCACAACAGCGGCCGAATTTCAGAAATTGTGGTACTGTGGTAGATATGGTGATTGTAAGTGGGCGACCAAGGATATTTTCGCATTTCGACTGTCTCCCGCATATGTCACTTTCCTGCCACAATTACATAGCATAGACCATTGGTGTTTGTGTATGGTAGTAGAATCGTATCTCATGTAGTGCACTATGGTTGTTAGATGTCGGTAGCTATGGGGTGTGGGAGGAATGAGGGTTGAAAGTGGTCGACCTGTGGCAGTTTCATGCTTCTGCCCAAAGACAAAAGTGTCATGGTGTATCACTTTTCAGCGAAAACTATAGATCACAGATAACTGGCGTTTGTGTGTAGTAGTAGCACAGAGTCACCTTTCGATCACAACAGCGGCCGAATTTCAGAAACTGTGGTACTGTGGTAAATACGGTGGTTGTAAGTGGCCGACCAAGGATATCTTCGTATTTCGACTGTCTCCGCATATGTCACTTTTCTGCCACAACTACATAGCATAGAGCATTGGTGTTCGTGTTTGGTAGTAGAATCGTATCTCATGTAGTGCACTATGGTTGTTAGATGTCGGTAGCTATGGGGGTGTGGGAGAAATGGGGGTTGAAAGTGGTCGACCTGTGGCAATTTCATATTTCTGCCAAAGACAAAAGTGTCATGGTGTATCACTTTTCAGCGAAAACTATAGATCACAGATTTTGTATGTAGTAGTAGCACAGAGTCACCTTTCGATCACAACAGCGGCCGAATTTCAGAAATTGTGGTACTGTGGTAGATATGGTGGTTGTAAGTGGCCCGACCAAGGATATTTTCGTATTTTGACTGTCTCCGCATATGTCACTTTTCTGCCACAACTATATAGCATAGAGAATTGGTGTTTGTGTTTGGTAGTAGAATCGTATCTCATGGAGTGCACTATGGTTGTCAGATGTCGGTAGCTATCGCGGTGTGGGAGATAAGGGGGTTGAAAGTGATCGACCTGTGGCAATTTCATACTTCTGCCAAAGACAAAAGTGTCATGGTGTATCACTTTTCAGCGAAAACTATAGATCACACATAACTGGCATTTGTGTGTAGTAGTAGCACAGAGTCACCTTTCGATCACAACAGCGGCCGAATTTCATAAACTGTGGTACTGTGGTAGATACGGTGGTTGTAAGTGGCCGTTCAAGGATATTTTCGTATTTCGGCTGTGTCCGCATATGTCACTTTCTGCCACAACTACATAGCATAGAGCATTGGTGTTTGTGTTTGGTAGTAGAATCGTATCTCATGTAGTGCACAATGGTTGTTAGATGTCGGTAGCTAGGGGGGTGTGGGAGAAATGGGGGTTGAAAGTGGTTGACCTGTGGCAATTTCATACTTCTGCCAAAGACAAAAGTGTCATGGTGTATCACTTTTCAGCGAAAACTATAGATCACAGATAACTGGCGTTTGTGTGTAGTAGTAGCACAACAGCGGCCGAATTTCAGAAACTGTGGTACTGTGGTAATACGGTTGGTTGTAACTGGCCGACCAAGGATATTTTCGTATTTCGACTGTCTCCGCATATGTCACTTTTCTGCCACAACTACATAGCATACACCATTGGTGTTTGTGTTTGGTAGTAGAATCGTATCTCATGTAGTGCACTATGGTTGTTAGATGTCGGTAGCTATCGGGGTGTGGGAGGAATGAGGGTTGAAAGTGGTCGACCTGTGGCAGTTTCATACTTCTGCCAAAGACAAAAGTGTCATGGTGTATCACTTTTCAGCGAAAACTATAGATCACAGATAACTGGCGTTTGTGTGTAGTAGTAGCACAGAGTCACCTTTCGATCACAACAGCGGCCGAATTTCAGAAACTGTGGTACTGTGGTAAATACGGTGGTTGTAAATGACCGACCAAGGATATTTTCGTATTTCGACTGTCTCCGCATATGTCACTTTTCTGCCACAACTACATATCATAGAGCATTGGTGTTAGTGTTTGGTAGTAGAATCGTATCTCATTTAGTGCACTATGGTTGTTAGATGTCGGTAGCTATGGGGGTGTGGGAGAATTGGGGGTTGAAAGTGGTCGACATGTGGCAATTTCATATTTCTGCCAAAGACAAAAGTGTCATGGTGTATCACTTTTCAGCGAAAACTATAGATCACAGATAACTGGCGTTTGTATGTAGTAGTAGCACAGAGTCACCTTTCGATCACAACAGCGGCCGAATTTCAGAAATTGTGGTACTGTGGTAGATATGGTGGTTGTAAGTGGCCGACCAAGGATATTTTCGTATTTTGACTGTCTCCGCATATGTCACTCTTCTGCCACAACTACATAGCATAGAGCATTGGTGTTTGTGTTTGGTAGTACAATCGTATCTCATGTAGTGCACAATAGTTGTTAGATGTCGGTAGCTAGGGGGGTGTGGGAGGAATGGGGGTTGAAAGTGGTCGACCTGTGGCCATTTCATACTTCTGCCAAAGACAAAAGTGTCATGGTGTATCACTTTTCAGCGAAAACTATAGATCACAGATAACTGGCGTTTGTGTGTAGTAGTAGCACAGAGTCACCTTTCGATCACAACAGTGGCCGAATTTCAGAAATTGTGGTACTGTGGTAGATATGGTGGTTGTAAGTGGCCAACCAAAGATATTTTCGTATTTTGACTGTCTCCGCATATGTCACTTTTCTGCCACAACTACATAGCATAGAGAATTGGTGTTTGTGTTTGGTAGTAAACTCGTATCTCATGTAGTGCACTATGGTTGTTAGATGTCGGTAGCTAGGGGGGTGTGGGAGAAATGGGGGTTGAAAGTGGCCGACCTTTGGCAATTTCATACTTCTGCCAAAGACAAAAGTGTCATGGTGTATCACTTTTCAGCGAAAACTATAGATCACAGATAACTGGCGTTTGTGTGTAATAGTAGCACAGAGTCACCTTTCGATCACAACAGCGGCCGAATTTCAGAAATTGTGGTACTGTGGTAGATATGGTGGTTGTAAGTGGCCGACCAAGGATATTTTCGAATTCGACTGTCTCCGCATATGTCACTTTTCTGCCACAACTACATAGCATAGAGAATTGGTGTTTGTGTTTGGTAGTAGAATCGTATCTCATGTAGTGCACTATGGTTGTTAGATGTCGGTAGCTAGGGGGGTGTGGGAGAAAGGGGGGTTGAAGTGGTCGACCTTTGGCAATTTCATACTTCTGCCAAAGACAAAAGTGTCATGGTGTATCACTTTTCAGCGAAAACTATAGATCACAGATAACTGTCGTTTGTGTGTAGTAGTAGCACAGAGTCACCTTTCGATCACAACAGCGGCCGAATTTCAGAAACTGTGGTACTGTGGTAAATACGGTGGTTGTAAGTGGCCGACCAAGGATATTTTCGTATTTCGACTGTCTCCGCATATGTCACTTTTCTGCCACAACTACATAGCATAGAGCATTGGTGTTCGTGTTTGGTAGTAGAATCGTATCTCATGTAGTGCACTATGGTTGTTAGATGTCGGTAGCTAGGGGGGTGTGGGAGAAATGGGGGTTGAAAGTGGTCGACCTGTGGCAATTTCATATTTCTGCCAAAGACAAAAGTGTCATGGTGTATCACTTTTCAGCGAAAACTATAGATCACAGATAACTGGCGTTTGTGTGTAGTAGTAGCACAGAGTAACCTTTCGATCACAACAGCGGCCGAATTTCAGAAATTGTGGTACTGTGGTAGATATGGTGGTTGTAAGTGGCCGACCAAAGATATTTTCGTATTTTGACTGTCTCCGCATATGTCACTTTTCTGCCACAACTATATAGCATTGAGAATTGGTGTTTGTGTTTGGTAGTAGAATCGTATCTCATGGAGTGCACTATGGTTGTTAGATGTCGGTAGCTATGGGGGTGTGGGAGGAATGGGGGTTGAAAGTGGTCGACCTGTGGCAATTTCATATTTCTGCCAAAGACAAAAGTGTCATGGTGTATCTGTTTTCAGCGAAAACTATAGATCACAGATAACTGGCGTTTGTGTGTAGTAGTAGCACAGAGTCACCTTTCGATCACAACAGCGGCCGAATTTCAGAAATTGTGGTACTGTGGTAGATATGGTGGTTGTAAGTGGCCGACCAAAGATATTTTCGTATTTTGACTGTCTCCGCATATGTCACTTTTCTGCCACAACTACATAGCATAGAGAATTGGTGTTTGTGTTTGGTAGTAGAATCGTATCTCATGTAGTGCACTATGGTTGTTAGATGTCGGTAGCTAGGGGGGTGTGGGAGAAATGGGGGTTGAAAGTGGTCGACCTTTGGCAATTTCATACTTCTGCCAAAGACAAAAGTGTCATGGTGTATCACTTTTCAGCGAAAACTATAGATCACAGATACTAACTGGCGTTTGTGTGTAGTAGTAGCACAGAGTCACCTTTCGATCACAACAGCGGCCGAATTTCAGAAATTGTGGTACTGTGGTAGATACGGTGGTTGTAAGTGGCCGATCAAGGATATTTTCGTATTTCGACTGTGTCCGCATATGTCACTTTTCTGCCACAACTACATAGCATAGAGCATTGGTGTTCGTGTTTGGTAGTAGAATCGTATCTGATGTAGTGCACTGTGGTTGTTAGATGTCGGTAGCTATGGGGGTGTGGGAGAAATGGGAGTTGAAAGTGGTCGACCTGTGGCAATTTCATATTTCTGCCAAAGACAAAAGTGTCATGGTGTATCACTTTTCAGCGAAAACTATAGATCACACATAACTGGCATTTGTGTGTAGTAGTTGCACAGAGTCACCTTTCGATCTCAACAGCGGCCGAATTTCAGAAACTGTGGTACTGTGGTAGATACGGTGGTTGTAAGTGGCCGATCAAGGATATTTTCGTATTTCGACTGTGTCCGCATATGTCACTTTCTGCCACAACTACATAGCATAGAGCATTGGTGTTTGTGTTTGGTAGTAGAATCGTATCTCATGTAGTGCACTATGGTTGTTAGATGTCAGTAGCTATGGGGGTGTGGAAGATATGGGGGATGAAAATGGTCGCCTTCGGCAATTTCATATTTCTGCCAAAGACGCATGTGTCAAGGTATATTACTTTTAAGTGAAAACTATCAATCGCAGATCACTGGCGTTTGTGTGTGGTAGTAACACAGAGTCTCCCATCGAAATTCGGTAAATGTGGGAGTGTGTGAGATATGGTGTTTGAAATTGGTCGATCATGAATTATTTCGTGTTTCATCCAAAGACTTGTGTGTATCCGTAAACTTTACCTTGCTGCCGGAACTACATAGCGCAGAAGACTGGTACTTGCGTGTGGTATTAGTATCGAGTCTCCAATCGTGCACTAGGGTCGTTTGATGTCTGTAGCTGTCAATATGAATTCTTTACAATCACGAACGAAGTCGTGGGTACCAGCTAGTCATTGAATAAATCCCTAGTACTCTTAAGGACTGACAAAAAAATTTCACGTTCTACACATTTAATTCTAAATGTATCTTACTTACTTGGTGCGAATCAGCGTAGTGGGTGAACGGTTTACCTTCTGGCCTCACATTCGGGGGATGTGGGTTCGAATCACCGTGCAGCCACCTAGATTTGGGTTTTTGACAGTTGCCCCAAATCACTCCAGGTGAATGCCTGGATGGTTCTGTCAAAAGAGCATGGTCGAATTCCTTCCCGTTCCTTGACACCTGCCTTTTCCTGCCTCTAATGACCTCAACGTCGACGAGATGTAAAGCCATAAGAAAAAACGTTTTCCCCAAATCACTCCAGGTGAATTCCTGGTTGGTTCTGTCAAACGACCATAGCTGAATTCCTTCCCAGCTGTCCTTACCCGTCTCTAAAGACCTCAACGTCGACGAGACGTTAAGCCATAGGGGAAAAAGTTTTCCCCAAATCACTCCAGGTGAATGCCGGGATGGTTCCGTCAGTAGGTCATGGCCGAATTCATTCCCCCCATTATTTTCCCACTTCTAATAGCCTAGACCCTAGAAAAGGGTTGATTGTTGAAGGCTTGAATGTTAATATCTTGACCTAACATTTTATAACAATCGCAACTGGGAAAAGCACATTGGGAATATGGTAGGAAAATTTTACAAAAGGGTGATAAGAGGATACTACAGAGAAGTTGAGGAATTTGATTATGAAACTCTGGTAAGACCATTGCTTGAATATGGTGGTGTAGTTTGGGATCCACATTCTAGGTATCAAACAGAGGATTTGGAGGGCATGCAAAGAGCAGCTGAATTTGTTAGTGCAAATTATTGCAGGAGTCAAGATCTGATATGATAAAAGATCTGTATTGGGAGGAAGGAGGGGAAGAGCATGCTGGGAGTGTTCAAGGCAGTGTGAAAAGATATTGGTGGAATAATTAGTAGTAGTCTATGGAAGGGAAATGACAACGATATCCACAAGATGGCATTCTATTTCACACATAAGGTAGTGGGGACATTTTCTTTAGTGGGTGTAGGTGTAAGGGATTTGAATAAATTAGCAAGTGATAAATAGTATACCAAAAATGATACAGGAATTTAAAATTACAATTCGTCAATTGCAGAAGTATATGCAGGATCATTAAACTCTAAAAGTATATAAGATAATTAAAAAATAATAAGATGGTAATTAGATTAGTAGCGGAATTGTGACTAGATCATGTGTTCCTACTTCAACTTAAAATTATTTTTAAAAACAGGAATAGTCAATTTCTGTAGGTTTAATTCTTTAGAAGTCATCATAAAAGAGCACAATTACCTCTTATATTTGCAATAATTGAAAGATCTCAACTACATCAATAAGTGTGCATTTCAAATATTAACCAAAAATGATTTGTATTTATTTTGAAAGAGGTTCAAATACAATACAATACATTCAATTTCCATTGATCCCAATATAAGAGACTGGCTCTGTGGGATTTCGAAAGTTGTCTAATTTACAGATAAACCAAATTGCATGTCAAAAAAATACATACACCAGAAGATGTATAGGCATAGCATACATAGTACATTAAACAACTGCCTAGCAAAATAACACATTTACCAGAAGCTGTACACTCATAGGATACATGGTACGTTAATTATGTCACCTACATTTACACAAACTACTGGCAGTTTATTGAAAATGTATGTAGAAAATGGTCCTCATTCAGTAATCAAAATTGATAAAATTCTTAAAGAAAGAATTTATTGACTTTTAGACAAAATCAATCTTGTATATTTATTCCTAATGGAATCTCCTTTCTTTACATAGTTCTTGCCCCAGTAGTTAAACCTAAGTGTAAATAATTTCTTATAACTGCCCTTATAAGCAGGGCTGTGTGGTTGTGTAACACACCTTGATCTAGGGAGTGCTCATTGAGCTGACTGAATATATTTTCACTCAGTAACATTCGTACAACAATGGTTTCTGTTTTCAAAATATTTACTTCATTTTTAAAAAATGAACAGGACATTAGTGCGAACACTTCTACGGAACACTTTTTCAGAAAAAAAACATTTGGTACTGCATTTCCTCTCTGTCTTGTTGATGACAGTGATGTTCTATCCATTTGATCTTCTGAAAAATGAGCAGAACATAAAAAACTGAAATTAGTTGGCATCCAATTTTGTCTCCTGCATGCTTTGATCCATTTTGATCGTAGATCTTCTTTCTTTTGAAACCTGTATCAAAGAAAAAATATTCTATGTATTGGCTACACAGCAGTAGTTCTTTTTAATATGAATAGGTAACAAAACTGTTTGTTCCTAAAGTCCTTAAATTTTGGTTTATGTTCAAATAGATTATATTTCCACATTCCATTTCAGTAATTTTAAAATCTATGGTGGTAAAGATTACAAAATCAAGAAAATTAGTTCTATTCCTACCTCCATGGTTGATACCTCGCATCCCAATGGTACCAACTGACGTGCCATTTGAATTTAAACGACTGCAATTTCCTGTGCGGTTTGCTTTCGCTATTAAAATAAATAAATCCCAGGGTCAGTCGGTGAGTGTTTGCGTCGTTAATCTTGAAAACCCAAGCTTCTCTCATGGACAGCTGTACGTTGCCTGCTCCCGGGTTGGAAAACCGTCAGCTTTATTTGTTTACGCGCCAGGTAACCAAACAAAAAATATCGTGTACCATAAAGCATTACAGTAAACATATCATCACATTATTACTAACATCTTGCAGTGTACGAAATAGAAAACTTATTTTTGTAAGTAATAGTTGTTTATTATTGAGACACTAAATCAATAAATAAAGTGATCACTTTGTAATACGTTTTACTTATTTATTTTTTTCTATTGGACTACGATAGGACAATAACTTTGGGCAGAAAGAAGTCTGTCGGGGCAGCTAGTATATCAATAATAACTCAAACCCCAGAAACATTACTATAGGATAGCAGCGGTATAAATGAGAAACAACTGTAAAAAGGAACACTATATGTTTGAAAAAGTTTATTTAAGTTACTGTGTTGTACACAAAGCTTGCATCACGTAACTGTCAAATTCACATAGTTTTTAATATTTTTTTAACATGTAAATTAGGAAATAAATACATAACTAAAAGGCCTAGAATGCCATATTTCTCATTTTTGTCCTTGGACAATATTATTTTCTACTGAAAAAATTGCAAGATCTGGCAGTATTTCTAGAATCTGAGCTTTGATGATGTTTTAATTTATTGAAACTTTGTTCTTCTATAGCGTCAGTTACAGGTGTGGTTGACAAAATTCGAAGAGGTGTCTATACATTCGGAAATATATCCTGCCAACCATTTTGTTTCATAAGTTGAACTTTTATTGGTTCTGCTGATTCAAGCCCCATCAACAATAGTTTCAGTTATAAAGTTCCTCAATCAACTCACAACCGGATATGTCACATTTTTCTCCGTCAGTTAAACTTATTTCTAAATCTGCACAGAATTATTCCAATTCTGACTTATCAGGAATTGTTTTGATAATGTGTAAGAACGACACTGTATCATTAAATCTAGATAGTTGCTTAGAATTTTACTTGAAACAATGTATTATACCAAATCGCCGTTGCAACTATGAACTCAAATTGATCCATAATATGGCTCATGGACAAGGCCTCTGTTGCTGCAACTGAATAATTCGTTTCCAGAAGGGCGTCACGAACTGAAGAGTAGTGATAACGAACTGCAGAGAGGCCTGAAACTCAATTCTCAAAACAAGTTTCGCATTTTTTTTGGGCGATAGTCCTTCTAAGTGCTTGGATACCACTTCCAATCGCTTTGTTGATCAAGCGAATAGAACAAATATTCTTTCAAGAAATCCGGACAAGGAAACCGATTTATCAGATGTTTTGGCAGCACCTGCTAATACCAAATTTAATGACAGCTACATGGATTAAAAAATGCTCGAAGATATTGGTTGAGAATTCTGCTTTGGACACCTTCGATTCCTCCTATCATATTGGATCCACTGTCATATCCTTAGACTTGACAATCTTTAATATCCAAATTGAACTTTTACAAAGTATCATCGACAAAAAGGCCAGGGATTCCAGCTCCCAGCCCCGAAGAGTCACTTACTGGTTTGTAAGCAACGAAATACGCACTTCGACTTCATCTTCATTTGTGTCAATAAAAGCAATGTTAGATATAATTGTTCGGCGTGATTGACATCATGAGGTCAATTCAGTAATACGAAAAAGTATTTGGATGACTTATCCATTGCCAAATTTTTATTAAGAACTTCTTTCGTTTTGAATACGTTTGCCAAAATAATAGACATTAGTCTACTTTTTAACAACATGGCGGAGATCCTGCATCATCTCAGGGTCATATTTTCCAAGCAGTTACAATGTTCCCAGGAAGTTATCATTATTAAAAGTATTTAGTATTTCAGATCCAAAGCCTCCTCTGAAAAAGAAATTATTGTATGTAAAACGAATAAATTCATACGAGAATTGCAACTCGTGATTTTTCGTCTTCAGACTGTTTTTATGAATGCTTGTCTATTACACTGAAGTTCTTTAATCGAATCAACGATTCTATCCAACTCAACATGGTGTGCTGGTGATTTGAGGAAGTTTCGTGAGTTTTAAGACGCTCTGATAAGTAGCTCCAGTTATCAAATCCTTTTTTCCCAAATAAGAGTGAGACATTCTGTTAAATAAACAACAGAAAGAACAATATACGTTATCTGCAGATTTGAAGTAAACAAGCCATCGTCTTAGAAGTTTCTCCATTTGGCATTACACTTTGAAAAAACGAATTCGAAAAATGACGTTGATGATTTTTTTCCGTTGCTTGAATAATTATTTCATCTCTGGTTGCAGAGTCAAAGGGAGAACATTTTGAAATATCATAAGTTGTACTTTGAACAGGCTACGGTGGTGGTATGTCTAATATACTTCAGTCTGTAATATTTTGAACTGCAGACGACGTTCCAGTCATAGGTAAAACTTCTCGTACATGCTGCTCTTTATCATAATGAGCCTCATCTGAAGAACTTCTATTAAATAAGTTTTCTTCCGTCGCGTGTTGAACTAATTTTGGTGACAACGATTCAGATGACTTAACAACTCTAAAAAAATTTACTAGCAATTTTGAAGCCTTCTCAGATTTGTTTTGGTTTTGTTTTTAAGTAATGTGCGCCAGATTTGTGTGTTTTTTTTTAGATAGCGACATGTCTGTAAAGGACACATTATGCTTTCTAAATATTTCCGAAACGAACGTTTACTGCAATCGCCTTAGGTCTAGCATGGTAGAAGTAGATATGTAGCTTGAATCTCTACCCAAGGACATTCGAATGAACTCCAAGATTACAGACCAAAAGGTAGGAAACTGTTGCGAGAGGCGCGGACCTGGAGAGTGCTAATTATGGGGCGAGTTGTGATTTTCTTGATTCGAGTAACTCGAGTCGCAACTCGTGATTACGCGATTCTATGATGACATATGATTATGCATCATGTTAAAGCTCTAAAGCTTCTGAATGAACAGTGAGTTAAAATAATATGTGACAGCAAGCTGGGTTATTGCAGAATTTATTTCTCATTTTTCGCGCACACGATCCCTCGCTGCATTTTCGGTGCCCCCCATATGAAGGCGCCCGGTGCGGTCGCACCGCTCGCACCGCCCTAGGGCCATCCCTGGTTATGTGTCAGTGTATTTTACGCTTTGTTCTGTTATAGTTATAACAAGCGATAAGTGAAATGCGTGTTCTCTCAGACTTCGTAAGAGGGCAAATCGTTGGAGCTCGGTTGGCGGGAGTGTCTGTGACAAAAACAAGTGAACTGTTTAACGTCTCACGAGCGACAGTAGCAAAGGTAATCACAGTATATACAAAACATGGTAAAACATCGTCGGCGAAGAGAAATTTTGGACGAAAACCAAAGTTAACCAACGAACATTAAAAAGTATTGTGACCAGACAACACAAAACTACCGCTGCAAAAGTGACAGCAGAACTCAACGCACACCTGAGTAATATGTTTTGACAAAAACGGTACGGCGGGAGCTCCACAAAGCTAACATTCTATGAATGGCTGCAATTTCAAAACCCCTTATAACGGCAACTAACGCTGATCTGCGAAACAAGTGGTGCTACATGTGAGGTCCCACTTCATCAGACATTTAAATAATAATAATAATTTTGCAACTTAATCAATTTATGAATGTATTTTCCTAATACAAGACCGTACAGTAGAGGAGAATCGGGTAATATGAAATACCATTTATGTTTTGTTGTACAAAATAGTACTGAAAATAATTTAACACCTGAAACTAAAACCAATACAAACTTCAACTTCTTGTAATAACATATATCTAATAAAAACTGTCAAAACAGATTTTTTTATTAGTAACATTTAGTTTTTTTAAAAAATGTCGTTTGGAGGGTAATATGGAATAGGCGGGTAATATGGAATAGAAGGTTTCAAATAACGTAAACTATCTGGAATTGAGATAAACGGATTTAATGATACTTTTTAGTCAACATCATCATTGTCTTTGTCGGATTCAATAGCTATCGCTTATTTCTTTTTCGGCTGTTCTTAAAACAAAACACAATTAATGAATTAATTAAGAAATATTTACTTTCTCAATTGTTATTTTATTATTTTCAATCAATATTAACAAAAATCGTATTACTGAAATTATATTTGATTAAAAATGTATTTCAACTCAGTAATTATTTTTCGGGTTTGTATGAAATACCACAGTTTTATGGAATACCAAGTATCTCATATTACCCAAAACGCTATCTTGGACAAAATAGGCTTGATGATATTATAAAAAAAGATGGAAGCCAGAAAAAAGACCTGTACAACAAACCATCACTCTTTTAGTACACATTACACTAAGACTAGCAATCAACAAAATAAATATAATATTTTATATATATTTTAGAAAACTAATCTGCAAAAATTCTCGAAAGTGGAAAAACAAACTTTGTTGGATAGAAAACACAGTTCAGCTCCCAAATGACCGACCTCATAACAAAGCATTAGAGTAGTTTTGAGCAGCAGTTGATGGTACTTCCACTATATAGCAGCTTTCGTCAGAGGAGAAACCTCGGTATTCCATATTACCAGACTATTCCATATTACCCGATTCTCCTCTATAGTAGTCTGTGTAACAAGGGGTGAATTTAAGTTTTCGTAATATGTTTTAATATGTTCAAGTTGTTTTGTTTTTAAGCCAAGGAGAAACAGATTGTTATATGTGAGATTTTATGTTGTATCAACGAGAACTGTAAATATTTGAATTTATTAAGATGTGTCAATAAATAGCAGTTGAATTTATAGAGAAGACTATATAATTAAATTTTTTCCTGCGAGGTGATAGCAAAAAAAAAAAAAAAAAAAACGTGTGAGACCATATCCTGGGGCCACACATATCGTCAGAACGTGCTATCAATTACAGAACAGATTGCAAAAGAACTTGGAAGGATTGGTAAGGCCAACCAGGATTTATTTAATTATTGACTTACAAAGAGGAGACCTCGCATACATCATAAAAACTGGACACTGGATGATTGGAAGAATGTGGTATGGTCCGATAAATCATAGTTCATATTCTTTCCTACTAATGTGCGGGTTTATGTATGGAGACCCCCAAAAGAAGCCTACGATCCGGACTGTCTGCGTCCTATAGCCAAGCAGAAGGGAGGCTTGGGCGGCAATATCATGGTATTCTCATTCACATAAATGGCCGGATGACTGCGAATGAATAAATATCTCGATATTCTCAGTGATGAAGTTCATACTATGACTAGCATAATGCTGCCAAACACTGCCATTTTGCAAGATGATAATGCGCCCATACATACAGTCCAAAAATGTTCTGTTCTGATTCGAGGAGCATCATATCATCAAACATCTTCCCTGGACAGCACAATCGTCAGACTTCAACATAACTGAACCATTGTGGGGAGTTTTAGAGCAGAGAATAAGGATCAGATTTCCTCCTCCAACATCATTGAAGCAATTGGCAGATGATTTGGTACAAGAATTGGACAAAATTCCGTTGGAAACTATTATAACACTCTAAGAATCTATTCCGCGAAGAATTGCAGCCGTTCTACAAGCATTAGGTGTCCCAACACCATATTAATAAATCAATAGTATCTTACATGTCAGGCGATCATATTATTTTGTCCAACCCACTTTAAGGATCGGATTCCAAAAAATTCCTTTCATAAAATATGATGTGACCAAAGTGGACACCTTGATCTTTAAAATGATGCCTCATTTATCGATTTCGGTTAGGCATCAAGCGAAGTTAAAAAAAATGTTTTAGAAAAATAATATTTTTGCCCCTTAAGGATTGAAATTGTAGAAAGTTCTTTTTTAAAATATGATGTGACCAAAACGGATAGAGGATTCTTTAAAATGATACCACATTTATCGATTTTGGTTAGGTATTAAGGGAGATAAATGACTAATGACAGAAAAATACGTTTTAAAAATATAAATAGTTTTTCCCTTTAAAGGCGGAATTTTGAAAAATTACTTTCTTAAAGTATGGTGTGACGAAACCGAACATCTTACGAAGATCTCAGTCTTTAAAATGATATCTCATTTATCAATGTCGTTTAATTATCAAGTGAAATATATGACTTGGGACACAAAAAAAAGCATTTTAGAAATACTAATATTTTTTCCCTTTAAGAGTTCAATTCGTGAAAAAATGAATTCTTAAAATATTATGTGACCACAGCGGAATCCTTAATCTTTAGAATAATACCACATTTATTTATTTCGGTTTGATATTAATGGAGAAAAATTGCTCTAGACACAAAAATGCGTTGAATATCCATTGATCCTTTTTCCTTTTAAGGGTTGAATTCTAAAAAAATCCTTCTTAATATATGATATGACCAAACCGGAGACATTACTCTTCATAATCATACTTCATTTATCGACTTCTGTTAAGTATCCAGGGAGATAAATTGTTCGAGACACAAAAAATGCATATTAGATATACTGATATTTTTGCCCTGTAAGGATTAAATTCAGAAAAATCTCCTTCTTAAATTATAATGTGACCACAGCGGAGAACATAATCTTTAGAATGATACATCATTTACCTATTTCTGTTAGATGTTAATGGAGATAAATGACTCGTGACACAAAAATGCGTTGTAGAATCATTGTTACTATTTCCCTTTAAGTGTTGAATTCCAAAAACCTTCTTTCTTAATATTTGATGTCACCAAAGCTGAGACATTACTTTTCATAATCCTACTTCATTTATAGATTTCGGCTAGATATCCAAGGAGATAAATGGCTCGAGACACAAAAAACACATTTTAGAATTGTTGACATTTTTGGCCTTTAAGGGTTGAATTACGAAAAATTCATTTATTAAAATATAATTTGACCACGGCAGGGACCTTAATTTTCAAAATGATACCTCATTTATCCATATCGGTTGGATATGAAGGGAGATAAATGGCTCATGACACAAAAACGCGTTGCAGAAATATTGATATTTTTTCCTTTAAGGGTAGAATTCCGAAAAATTCCTGTCATCAAAGTGGAGATCTTAATCTTTAAAATAATGCCTAATTAAACAATTTCATATAGATTTCCAGGGATATAAATGACTTATAACACACAAAAACAGCATTTTAAGAATATTGACATTTATGCCCTTTAAGGGTCGAATTTTGAAAAATTCATTACTAGACCAAATTGTAGACCATATGCTTTAAAATGACACCTCATTCATTGATTTCGGCTAAGTATGAAGGGAGATAATGGCTTGTTACAAAAAAACACCTTATAGAATTAATATATATATAATGATGATTAAAACTTTTTTTCTTTTTCTCATACGGAACTATATGTGAGGATCATGGCTTCCAAAGAATGAAAGGTTCCTTTTTAGCGTGACTGCTTTGCTCGTAACAACTCATATATTAGTGTTTCTAATAACCGTATCTGTCTGTCTCTATGACAAATAAACCTCTCTGCAAGAGTAACCCACATTCAAAGTATCCAAATGGAATAGTGTATTGGTAATTATTAATACTATTTATTTTTAAATGAAAACATCTGTTGTTGCGTTATGTGATCTTTGGGCGGGGATTAATCTATGAGTTCGCAAGAAGCCACCTGTTGCGAGCATCAGATCACGCCAATCTGTTGCGCGTATGATATGCGTGCATGATGCTTTTCGCAAAACCTTTATACAAACCCACAGTTTTTATCCGATTTGGTAGTATTAAGCACACATATACTTCAAAACGCAAAATCTTTATACAAGCACACAGTTTTTAACTGATCATGTATATTATTTCTATAAGTTTTTTTTTTTTTTTTTTTTGTCACAAGCCAATATCTCTCTTGATAACTAACCGAACCGTATGAATGATCTATTATTTTAAAGATTAAGTTCTTCGCTTTAGTGACATCATATATTAAGAAAGGAATTTCTGGGAATTCGACACTTAAACGGCAAAAGTATTAATATTTCTGCAACGTGTTTTTGTGTCAAGAGCAAGTTTTCTCCCTTGATATCTAAATGATATAGACAAATGAGGTATCATTTTAAAGATTAAGGTTTCCGCCGTGGTAACGTCATATTTCAAGAAAGGAATCTTTTGGAATTCGTCCATTAAAGGGTGAAATTATCATTATTTCTATAACGTATTTTGTTCGTTAAGAGATATTTATCTTACTTGATATCTAACTGAAATCGAGAAATGAGTTATTTTTTATGGTCAAATTTTCCGCTCTGGTCAAATGATATTTTAAGAAATCAATTATTCGGAATTCGGCAAAAGTATCAATATTTCTGCTACGCATTTTTGTGTCGGGATCCATTTATTTCCTTTGATATCTAACCGATAAAGAAAAATGAGGTATAATTTTAAAGAATAAGTTCTCCGCCGTGGTCACATCATAATTTAAGAATGGAATTTTTCGGGATTCGACCCTTAAAGGACAAAATTATCATTATTTCCATACCGTATTTTTTTGTCATAGGCTATTTATCTCTCTCTAAATCCAACTGAAATCCTGAAGTGAGGTATTATTTTAGAGCTTAAGGTCCCTGCTTTGGTCAAATCATATTTTAAGAAAGGAGTGTTTCGGAATTCGACCCTTAAAGGAAAAAATCATTTATATATTTATTTCTATTAGGTTTTTTTTTTCTTCTCACAAGCCAATATCTCCTTTCGTATCTAACTGATACAGATAAATGAGGTATCATTTTAAAGTTTAAGATCTCCAATTTGATCACATCATATTTTAAGAACGGAATTTTTCGGAATTCAACCCCTAAAGTCAAACATGTTTATAATTCTAAAATGCGATTTTTTGTATCACGAACTATTTATCTCCCGACATTCTTTATTCGTAGTTGGTGAATGTCTCAGTATCACTACGTTTAGAGGCGCCACTGCTCCAAAATAAGACAATATAGTAGCTCAGTGGTTAAGGCGCTTACTTCCGAAAGTTCTCTTTCCAGGTCGTATCTTCAAAACCCGCGATGAGTAGTTATTTTTAGGATTTTTATTTGATTATATAATAGATTTTTAGTTTTTGAGTTGAAAACGGCTTTAGGCACCTTGGGCGACTTTTGAACGGGTAAAATCTTATGAATTCGCATTACCGACACGCTAATGTTAATAGTATACCTGTATCTGTTGCGCTATGGTGGCAATTGGTTTAGGTGTCTGATTGGCGAACGAAAGGACCCCGGCTCGAATCTCTGTCTCGGTGGCAATTTTCATAAACCATTAAACAAACTTTTACATCTGGCATAGCGTGCTGTGTAATGTGAATTACGCTAGAATGCTTTCGTTGTTCGGATTCCACTTAAACTATAGATCCGTTGTTCATGGTAGCACTACCGGGTTAGGTTAAGGCCGGGCGCACATTGACGCGCAGTTGACGCAGCACAGTTTCTGTGTCTTTACCTTTTGGGGCGGAACAGCGCGTATTGAGACGCAGGGAAGGGCAGCGCAGTACTGCGCCGCACGTGGCCTGCGTCACGTTGTGTTCACGATACAGAAACTGTGCCACGCAGCTCACTCGTGCCGGTTTTTGGCGTAACACTTCTTGCGTTATTAGTAATCTTGCTTTCTTTAAAATCATTTTCAACTATGGAACAAGAAAAATTGATTAAGCTGGTGTGTAACCACCCTGCGATAAACAATAAATTCATCACAAATTCATAAAAAAATACATAAAAATTAAATTTAAACAAGATATTTGCACATGGATCTCCAATGAGCCCAACAAGTGGCAAGTAACATCAGCATTTATTTATCATAGAATTGCCCACTTACTATTTACACTTTTATTTTATCTTTTTGAATTCATTTTTAATAAAACTTAAAAAGATTGATATATAGGCTATTATTACGTTATTTGTTTTCTTATTGTTTGCACTACATCATTCAATAGTGCCGGGGGTCTAACTTGCTTCATGTCCGTAGGTATAACCTCAATTGCCCTACCCGTGACTCCTGGGTGGTGCTAAGAAAGCAACAGCGATAAGATGATACCGAACTGTCTGAATAGACCTCTTGGTCAAAAGATACACAAGCTCGTAGAATTGGACCATCTCTACACATTTGTCAACTGAATATTGAAGGAATAGGTCGAGCAAAATGTGAATATCTTTTGAGACTTGCACAGAAATATGCAGTCGATGTCATTGTGCTCCAAGAAACTCACATAGCAGACGAACAACAGATACAACGCAGAGGGAGAATACCAGGTTTTAAATTAATAGCCTCCAATTTTCATCCCAAGTACGGCCTCGCAATTTATGTTAAGAATGATTTGCCAAATTGCCAACTCCTGTCAGTAAATTCTGATAATGACATTTATACCATCACGGCAAAAGTTTAAAATCTGACGATAGTCATTGTGTACAAGACAACTGAAACTATTTGGTCCTAATCCTCCTTTTCCACCTCACACACCCAACTATACTACTTGGTGACTTCAACAGTAAACATCACCTCTGGGGCTACAGCAAGAATGACCTTAATGGTGAAATACTTGAAAGCTGGATGGAAACTGATAATCTGGAATTACTTTATGATGCTAAAGATCTGCCGACTTTTCATTCAGCTCGATGGTGTCGAGGATACACTCCAGACCTATGTTTTACAACCCAGATCCAGAGTGCAATCAGTCAAGTTAGTCGTTCAGTGGTCAAGGATTTTCCTCACAGTCAACACAGACCTGTTATCCTAGAGGTAGGAATGTCCATACCTGTTATACGATCGCACCCTACACCAAGATGGAACTTCAAGAAAGCCAACTGGATTGAATTTGCAAAACAAACAGACTAAAATATCAGATGGATTAAACCAACCTACAATAATTATAATAGATGTGTTGGGGTCATTAAAGGTGTACCTAGACGATGCATTCCTAGAGGATATCGCAAAGAGTACATCCCTGGTTGGAGCCCATAGAGTGAGAATTTATTAATGAAATATGAGGAACATCCAACCTCTGATAATGCAACACGCCTCCTTCAATCACTAGATGAGGGTCGTAAAAATATCTGGCATCGCACAGTAGAATCCTTGGATTACACCCACTCTAGCAGAAAAGCCTGGTCAGTCATTAGAAAATTAGACAGCTCAACCCCTGTGATCAGAAGATCAAAAACTGCCATCAATCTGAATGATTTTGCCAAACATCTAGTATCGGTTTCTAAGAACACAAAAGATAAGCAAACCAAAAGAGATATCA